>JASFAT010000825.1:0-443815 GCA_031353405.1 Baronia brevicornis
AAAAATCTGTATTGCTATTGAATAACGCACGTATCAAAAATCCAAACTCGTCCTTGTGAAGTTCTTCATAAAATTTTTTCCAGTCGGAGTCCAATACCCAGACGGGTCAGGAATTAGTGACGTCTCCCATTAAGAACCAAGTCATAGCTACATCTACAGACGATGTGAAGCCATCTAATGACCCAAATCTGCGCATATTTCCAAAGCGGTTATCAATGATTAAGGTAGTGTTTGCGTCCCAAGCTGAAATCCAGGTGATTGGGATAAGCCCAAGGTCTAATAATTGCCTAATTTTTTATGGGGTAGGAAGGCAAACGAGCGGGCGTGTCACCTGAAGAAAAACAATCAACACCGCCCATAGACATACGCAGCGCTATAGGCAGTGCGGAAACGTTGCCGACCTTTAAGGAAAGTGTCATTATGGGAGTGGGAATGGAAGGGAGGGTTAGAGGGAGGTAGGAGGGTGTTGGGCCACCGGAATTCGGCCGCTCACCGTACGAAGCCCGGTAGCTAAGCTACCACTCAGACGCCGGTTTTCTGCGTGAGTGTGGTATACTTCTCCGGGCGAGCCGGCCTATTCATGCTACAGACAAATATTATGACATTCTTGACAAAGTATTCGTCTGCAGCGTGGCTTTGCCACTAATAAAATCATCCTACTTGCAGGAGACGAAAGCCCCTGTTTGTTCGCCTTATGTTATATTATGGCGATATATGACGAGGCTAATAGTTTCTGCACACACAGTAAAATAAATATTAAAAATATTATTTTGCACTACCATTATGTTGAAACTATTTCTAAGCGAAACTTTCGAGTCGACCTTCTTTCTGAAATGAATGAGCGTTCTTTTATACCGCGCACCTTTTGATGGAAAAAAAATGGCGCCACCGCGAAAATGATTAATGTATGCCCTAGCCTATTTACTCCGACACCTTTGTTGATTCGTTATACCATGAAAGGTTTTTTAATGGCTGAAACTAACCTGAAGTTCGCAAGTTGGTTGTACTCGTGTATTGTAGTTTTTTTTTTTAAATATAAAAGAAATATCTTATTAAAAAATGTTTTTGGTACAAAATATAGTTATCTGGAAGAAAAGGCCAAGCTTGCCTCGAAAAAGCTGGGTGTGCTCAGTAGAACGAGACAATATTTCACATCTGGCCATTGCCTCCAACTATACCAGGCACAAGTCAGGCCACACATGGAATACTATTCTCACCTCTGGGCCGGGGCTCCCCAGTATCAACTTCTTCCTTTTGATCGCATTCAAAGTCGTGCGATCCGAATCGTCGATGACCAAGATCTCACCGATCGGCTTGATTCTCTAGCGCTGCGGAGAGATGTCTCATCTCTCAGTATTTTTTACCGCCTTTATCATGGGGAGTGCTCCGAGGAATTGTTTGGAATAATTCCCGCCGCCGAATTCCACAACCGCACAACTCGCCGTAAAGAAAAATTTCATCCCCACCACCTGGATGAGTGGCGATCTACTACGGTGCGTTTCGCTCGTAACTTCTTTCCACGCACCACCAGTTTGTGGAATCAGTTACCCTCGGCGGTCTTTCCGAACCGTTACGACATTGGAACCTTCAAAAAACAAGCCTATACATACCTAAAAGGCCGGCAACGCTTCCGCGACTCCTGCGGTGTCGCGGTTGTCCATGGGCGGCGTTGATTGCTTTCCATCAGGCGACACGCTTGCTCATTTGCCCTCTTATCCCATAAAAAAAATATAAAGTTTTTGCAATAGTACATAGACATAGACGGACAGATTCGTTTCCTCTTTAAAAACATAATTGTTTAAAACTCGAATCATTATTAAATTTAAGACTTATACACACAAAATATCAATCCAGTATGCACACTGCATAATGGAAATGCGTGATATTCCAGTTACAACTTCCACTCATTCGCAGAAACTGGTTTTTTGCATTCGTCCAACCCCAAAGGAGATAAAGCCTAGTTGCTTTTGAAATTTATTATTATAGGTACAATTTGTTTGTAGTTGACGCAGGTGTGAGATGTACATACATACTTACTGGATTTAAATAAACATATACAAACATATGGATATCCAAATAAGTATCTAAAACTGATAGGATATTCTTAGTAAGTCTAAAATCGATTGGAAGTATATTAACATTTCAGAAGTTTCTCTTCAAAGGGAAACTAAGTTAAGGCGATTTGCATGAATACGACAAAACAAGAAGGTTTTAAAAAGGCCTTGTCTTTTCTCTGCATAACACATAAGCGATTTTTAATGCTATTCCAAAAACTTGTTTGCAGCTAACTGTTTCCCTAATACATTATGCATTAGATCGATACGTAAAACATGCCTTTATTACCAAAATACATATATCGCCCTTTCTGATCACAGCTTTGTTAACACCACATTCTTTATGTATGGCCTACAGATATTACTTCAATTATGGGTGCTCTGGCAATCTGCCTTTGAAAAGCGAGGTGGTAGCGGTGTATCATAGTACGTAAAGTATGAAATATATATATATATATATATATATATATATATATATATATATATATATATATATATATATATATATATATATATATATATATATATATATATATAAATAAATATAAATGATAACTTATCAAATCTAATTTTGAAGAAGATGACCACTTCTTCATGTTGTCGTTATACAAGTTAGGTTATAATAGGAATATATTTATAAAATATTTATATTTTAATAAATACATGTAGACTCAACCGATATATTTTGATGTGGTTATCAAACTCTCGACCCTCGTCTTAGTAAGAGACCACTATGCAACTACGCTATTTTTCATCTTACATAATATCTTTAGAAATTAACCATTTATATTTGTTGAGAAAAAAAATTGAGTAATTTGTAAACCTCATATGAGTTGTTTCATAAATGGTGTATAATATTTCATCTTCATTTTTTACGCGTAATGCATACAGCATCAAATTAAATAATTAATCAAGACAAACTTATCCCATCGTTTTGTCTGGCTTTCGCCATTTTCTCGGGCGTGCAAAAACTTAATCAACCTAAAGCAATGGAAAACAGGATTAAGCGAACCTCGTAGTGTTTGTTACTCGAGATTTGGAAAAACAGAGCAATGGATCTTGTTCTCAGACAATTGTGTAGATATATTTACTTACTGCGACAGAATGTAGTTCTTTTCTTCACACTATGAGAAAACAAGACTGTTTATCACATTAACTGTATTTATAAAGATGACCCTAATTTGCTCAGTGGGAAATATAGTACTTTTTTATTTATTTATTGTTTTTTTATTAATTTTAAATTCAAAATGATAATAAATTGATTGAAAGACCAACGTTGTAACAATTTTACTTGAATAACAAGCAGTCGAAAGCTTTTCAAATTTATTGTATTGAATTTTAATGTAAAAAGTAAATTCACAATCACGGGCTTCAAAGACTTAACCAAATACAAAACTCTCTCCAAATCGAGCATTGTTTTATATTTTTGTTTTTAAAGGCTTTATGTGTATTACATTTTGATATTCGATATAGAAATGTCTGTTGTTCATTCATACTTTAAACAATGATCACCAATCTTACGACAGATAACACAAACTTACGATCTCAGGTAGTAAGTTCGTATCTTTCATTGAACGATAGATGAGAAAAATTTTCTATCATAATCATTGTTAGCTTTATCATAATGGTTAATAAGAATTCTAGTAATATTAAAAACATGAGTAGTTGTTTATATCGTGTTAATAGGTCGGGGCAAAAGTATTTTCGTATTTTGAATGTATTATTAATAATCAAACCTCTTTGGCTGTACTGAATGTAACTGGCTGGTTTTTAATATCATTAAATGTGACATTCTGAAGATGCAATAAATAAAAAAAAACTAGTTCCCGCCATTTTTCAATTGTTTTTCAAGCAAGCAAAATGAACGTATGTGACGAAGAAATTCGGTACATTTTAAAGTTTTATTACAAAAAAGGTAAAAATACGACGAACGCCGCGAATAGAGAGAGGGACCATGACAACGCCCTAGACCGCACTCATCAATAGCCACGCAGCAAAAACTGAGAGAGCTTGGCTGGGATGTGTTGATGCATCCTCCGTATAGCCCTGACCTTGCTCCATCAGATTTCCACCTGTTTCGGTCATTGCAGAACTCTTTAGGAAGCATAAAGCTAACTTCAAAAGAACACTGAACAATACCTGCCAGATTTTTTTAATCAAAAATCTCAAAATTTCTACAGGAATTGGATCATGGCACTACCCACAAGATGGCAACAAGTCATCGATCAAAACGGCACATACATATTATAAATAAATAAAAAAAAATTCCCAAAAAAAAAATATTTTCCTTTGTATGAACAATACGAAAATACTATTACCCTGACCTTCTATGTTATTTAGAAGTAGTATTATTTTGAAACATATTGGCTCAGTGGCA
The DNA here is from genome assembly GCA_031353405.1 of Baronia brevicornis. Lineage (NCBI taxonomy): Eukaryota > Metazoa > Arthropoda > Insecta > Lepidoptera > Papilionidae > Baronia > Baronia brevicornis. The sequence goes on from JASFAT010000825.1 coordinate 4,432, forward strand.
AAGTTTCTACTGGAGTTACAATCGTAGGTTCGATCACAACATCAATATAAATATATATGGCATCCAGACTCCGAAAGCCTATTTAATTCGCCCTGAACAAATGTGGTGTTTCAAAATCTATTCCGTTTTTGGGAAGGTTTCATGCCTAGAAACGAAACATACATATATCGTCAGCCTATCCGATAATTAGACGATATTTATCTCTCACATTAGTAATTTAATATTGTGATATAAAATACTGAAAAAGTTTGAAATAATTTCTTAAATACAAATATTAGCATACAACAAATTGCTAGTCATATCTCACAGCATTATACCTAACAATTTAACTATTTCGCCCGCTATTAAATAAGCTTTCAAGGATAAGCACCCTTTATTGTTATAGATAATATTAGCTGAAATGTTTACATTAATATTTAAAGGCCTATAAAATGTATATATAAAAAACTGTTTTTTTTTTTATGGCAAAGCAGGCAAACTAGCATGCGGGTCATCTGTTGGTAAGCGATCACTGCCGCTCATAAACGTCCGCATCGCCGGAGCCATCGCCGATGTGTTGCAGGCCTTTAACGCACACATACGCTGTTTTCTTGTATAGCATATATTATACGGTGATAATTGACAATGGTATGACGTTCGATATTTTCAATATCAAAATACATCAATTAAAGCGATCGCTCCTTGATATCTTTGGCAGCCGATAGATCACAAAATTATTGTTATTCTTCTTTTTTTATATTTATTATTATTTTTTTTTAAATTTAATTTCATCTGTTCAATTTTATAATATTTTACTATTACATAAGTAACCCTATTGTCAAAATGCAGCTATGCTGTGCGCAAATTTAAAGAGTATAATAACTCTTCCGGGAGCTTCTCTTTCGGGGAACTCTTCTCTTCCGGAGTCCGGGCGCTGTTAAGTTTATATAATATCGTATTCTTTAAGACTGTAATTTGTTTTTGTGTCTAATAAATAAAATAAAATAAAATAAGCGACAGTCCCGCCTCTGAGCCAATTGGTCGTTGGTAGTTTTTGATGTATAAATAAAAATTCAAAAGTATCATATTCATATTCAAATACGGCCGTTGGAAAACCTTCACAGTACAATATAATAACCTAGGTGTTTGCGTAAGTAAACAATAAACATTAATCATTCCAACAGTGGCGGCAATTCTTTTAGCAATGTAAAGAAACATTTACTTTTTGTACCAGAATGATGATGAATAGTCTATTTTCATGTATAAAAGATCAGAATTGTAGTGCTTAGGTGTAGGCTACACTGGAGCGGCGTCTTTTGCGTATACGGTAAATGGTAAAAAAATTGATACGAAATCTAGGGGTGGTACGCTGACGCAGCCGACGTCCGCGTACATACGTGTTTGAGCGTCTTGCGTATTTTTTCAAAATTGGTTGATTTTTCCGCGCAATTATAAAATGCAGAAAACGATAAGATTTGAAATGACTTGAAATCTGGTACATTAAAAACGTAGACAATAAAAATAAATTATTAATAATAACATGTAAAACATATAAAACAATAAGAACATATGAAACAATCAATAAATAATATAATTAATGATTATAAATAAATAATAATTGTTCAATTTAAATAAATCGTTGTTAAAATATGATTTCTCGTTTTAATTTGTAATATGTTTTGTGCAAAAAGCTACTTACTTTTAAAAACGAAAAAATCTAGTTTTCATAGATAGATAGACAGCAAAAATAATATTAAAAACCAGGTGACTCGCAGCCCCATTATGGCACACGGTAAATGGAGGCGTATTAACGCCACTCGTACTGCAAGTCGCAATCGCTCCTAACAGTCGCTTTAATATGGCCGGCGCATTATTAGTTTTGTTATTTTTTATCAAACTACAAGAACAATAAACATCATATTCGTTATCAGACTATACTGATGTTTATAATTCTGTTCTGTGGATGCCATATGAATGACAATAACAAAACACAAAGTGCATTCTTTTTGTGATAAATAAGATACGTGAAAAAGTAAGTAAAGTCATAAATTAAAAAAGGGATTATTTCATAAAAAAGAAATGTTTCGAATTTGGAATAATTTTTTTTTTCACACCTAGACTCTTTATTAAATGCCAGTAACATAGTTTGGCTATGAAAACCTCTTTAGAACTAAATTATTACCAATAATGTAGAATAATCAAAAACACACGTTTTTTTTGTAAAGGAGTGTATATACAACATATAATATATCATAATTTCTAAGTTGAAATGAGTAAATTTTACACGAATAACAAAAACTGGTTCTTTCATAGTTTAAGAATTTTTTATAAAACAATTCTTACTTTAGGTATGCAAAGAGATATTTTTGGGGTAAATACGAACTATTCCTTTGAAAATGCTTTAAAATTATCTATTTGCTAACATCAAAAGAGAGCTGTAAAAAAATGTTTTTTCGTAGTTACGAATTCTGCTAATTAGACCATAGATATCTATTTGTAATTTAGTAAGATTACAAAACAAAGTTATCTATGTTTAATATATTAATGTTAGTGTAATCAAGCTTGGTAACAAAGCAATAGATATTTCACTTCATAAAGATGGACGGACAGACCGACTAATGTAATTTGATGTTAATAAATACTGCGATAAGCTGAGGCGTAACACAAAATGACCCTCGCCGTCAAAGTAATACAGTAGACATTGATCTCATACATAATGTATAAAGATATTTGCTCGTCTGAAAGAAAATATATGTTCTTATTTTTTGTTCTAATGTATTCAACAAGAAGAAGGACTCAATATAGATTTATATTTTAAATATAGATTTTCATCATCATCAGCCTGCGGCAGTCTACAACTGATCATAGGCCTTCCCTAAAAAGTACCTGCTAGCCCAGTCTTCGGCTTCACGCACCCAGTCTCTTCCAACCGCCTTGCATAGATCGTCGCACCATTAAGCCGAATAGCACTCCATACTGAGTTTTAGCCAAAACGCGGTCTCATAGATTCCAAAATTTGTCAGTTTTCCGATATACATGATCAGTTCTTTGCGACTTTAATTTACTTTCCTTAGGTTCACCTCGGTTCATGCATCTAGTTTTTGCTAGCGGCCCTGCACAGATAGTGGCATTATTGAGCCAGGGGACTTCCTACACTATGTTTGCCTATTTTATGTGTTCTCCACTCCAATGCTCGTCTACTCCAAATGTATATACTTTCGAAGTCAAGATATAGTAGTATCTAGACTAAAGTCAGGGTGTATCTTTGTCTAGCCGCCTGTGTATATTATATTAATATATATACGGTAATTATGGTATTGGTATACGGGTACGCGACCCCGGCCTTCCGAGCTACTACCGTATTACTCCTTATCTTCCTTTGCGGTAGTATCATATTCCTATCATCCTGTCTAAAGCCAGCTTTCCTTTCCCTACCCTTCCCTTTCCACTATATCCTTTCCCTTTCTCTCCGCTAATCCACGGTCTGCCGTGCCAATGGATGTTTGGCTACGGGCGAGCCTAGTTGTAAGCGTGCCAAACGTCCGGATCGGGCTCTCCGAGTACTATGTGCCTTACCTCAGTATGCAAGGCTCTGCTGGGACTGACCTCCATCTTCCCTTGCGGCTCGTGGGATTCACTATGACGAATTATAATAAACATAATTTGTTAAAAATTTTGGCGACGTGGTTCGCCACCCGTCACATCCTGATGCCCACGAGGGCGAGAAGCGACGAACGGGTCTTCCGTTTCGCTACGGTGAATGTGAGAGGAAGGGTGGATGAAAAGATGGATGAGTGTGGAGGAAGCAAGGAAAGTGTGCCGGGATCGTAGCGGGTGGAGATCTGTGGTCTCTGCCTACCCCTACGAGATCTCGGTGTGACAATATGTATGTATGTATGTAGACTAAGACTTCTTTCCACGCACCGCAGTGTCATATAGGTTCAGAAATACCGCTGAAGGTAGGTAGGTTCCAAAGGGTTTTGGTTCGTTGAAAGAAGTTTCGTTTGCCTATCTCTTCCATATAAACTGCTATTTGTATTTTCCAGATTCGATATTCAGTGAATCCGTTTGCTATAACAGTATACAATTTCATTCAGTCAGTCTGTGCCGGTCACCACATTTGCCTTGACGTTGTGTGCACTCTATAAATTGTTTGCTCCAGTGATACATTGGATCGGTGAAATATGTGACCGATGCATTGCCACATCAGGTTACAAATAAATTATTCGAGTTACGGGTTACGGAATTGAAGTGAGGCGTACTATGTTAGAAACGGTTATTGATTAAATGACATGGAAGGTTAGTTTTTGATTGCCCCTTATCTGAGTAGTTCGAAACAAAACATTTGTTTTATTCACACATACGAGAACCATATATTTATAATATAAAGCACTATAAGCTTAGTTTTAAAGTTTTCTTAAACAATCTAATTATTAAAAGTTCTAATAATACTATAACTTTACTAGTATGTAGTAACATTACTTCTTTTAATGTATATACTTTACACGACCCAAAATATATTTAAGTTATTTACATTGCGAGTTTTATTATAATATATATTCTGCCTTTTCTAATGGCGTTTTAAAATGTATTTTAATAATACAAAAGTGTAGTAATAATTCATAATTTTTTATGGAAGTGATGAAACGAGCAAGAGGGTTACCTATCTATGGTAATGGAAAGCAAAAACTACCGCCATGCCTGCCATCTACAAGACTTAGGTCACTATAGATGCGTTTGATACTTTAAAATAAAATGTGAATAATGAGAAAAGTAGAGGGAAGTAAAGGAGGAGAAGGAAGAGGGAAGTAAGAGAGAAGAAGTAAAAGCAGTTGAGTCACGACGTATCTGTATTCACCGTACGAATCTATGAATTTGTATATATTATAATTATTAACGTATTTCTCTCGTGATAACATATTTCATAAAAAAAGCGTAGGTTGTATGTGCAATCATTTTTATTTTAAAAATTGAAAATACACCCTTGGGGAATTATTTATAAACAATCACGTCATCGAGATGTGTATTTTATAACGACCGCAAAACTTACGTCATTGGATAGGCACCGTACGCTCCCAACTACGGCGCCATGGCGACTAAAGAATCCAAATGATCAACGATCAAACGATATTTTCTCTCTAGCCGCGCCCCCCACAAATTTGCAAGTATTTAATGATTAAAACCCCTGCTGAAACAGTCTGTATAAAAATAAATACTGTAAAAATAATATAATTATTAGGGTTATTAATCTTTCGTGGCGGGATAAACGAAACTAACGAAAGATTTTTATTTTTTACACACCTAAAAGGTCGGCAACGCTTCCGTGACTCCTGCGGTGTCGCAGTTGTCTATGGGCGGCGTTGATTGCTTTCCATCAGGCGGCACGCTTTTCTCTTTTGTCCTACCATCCCATAAAAAAAGATTTAGGCATCCAAGGAAAGGAACCTTCTTACGATCCTAGCCGTGCACAATATGGCTGCTTTTTTAATTTAATCCAATTACCTAAATCTAACTTGGACATTGGGCGTCCATATTTTTACCAATAAGTCCATCCGTTTAGATTAGGTGGTACCATGGGTACAATAACAGTGAAATCAATATGCCACATGGCGAAAATCTGAGGCGCATTTTATTTGTTTATCGTTTTTCGCTTTTATCATAATTATTGACGCGCATAATCCGGGAGTTCGACTAGTTTTGCTAAACCCTCATGCGCTCAATGCTATTTATTTATCTTGGCTGAATCGAATTGACTAGAATGCTCTTTGAATGCAATAGGGGTGTTACACGTCCGCGTGTACAAGTGGTATTTGCTGTAAAATATTGTTCTTACGATGTATGTATGTATGATTATACAGCTAATTTACTAATTGCCATTTACGCTATCAATAACGTATGTGTATTGCTTTGCGATTTTTCTGTGTATCCTTGTGTATTTTTGTAGTTCATTTGTTATGTAGTACTTTATTGAATTTAAAATTATATTGAAAATATACACGAATCACTAATTTACAAATATGTTAAAAAACATGTATTACAGATAAAACAAAATACACTACCTTTTTTTACCCTCGGTGCGCGGGTACGTAAAAACAAGGATAGCTAGACTGCACAGTCCAAAACTCAAATACGACCAAGTACATCTAGTAACGCAGTGAAAGTGTTAAATAATTGTGAGGCGCTTAGAAACGCTCACTTTTCTAAGCGCCTCACAATTATTAGGGATTATTATTATTAATATAAAGGGATAACTAGCTACTGTGGCGTGCCTGCCGTTCTTCTTACGACGACACCCGGCGATCTTTAGGGGGTTTTTATATTCTAAATAAAATTCTTCAAAATTATGTTATTTTATTCTTCTTATTTTTTTTACATTCATATAATATTTATTATTATAAGTTTATTATATTTTTAATTTACATTTAATATGTATGCCGAACGGGTGACATGTCTATTTTTATAAAAAACGTCAATTATATATAATATAATATTCTATTAAAACAAAACTAATCATTTTGTTTTAATAGAATATTATTTCTTTTTAATTTTAAAAACCGAATTTAAAAAGAAATAAAACAAAGAGTTTTATTGCATTAGCGATATATTTATTAATGTATCACTACACTACCGCAGTCTAAATCTGAAATACAACCAAATACTTTTTGTAAAATCATCTGGACGTGCGGCGATCCAAAACGGTGCATTACTCCTGAAACTTCTTTCTACACATTACCACTCTGTGGAACCAGTCACTTTTATATGTATTTTCAAACCAATACAACATCAGAAAACTTTAAAAAGCAAGTCAACAATGCTATAATTTTGCAAATACCTATAGGCGACGTTAATTGCTTTCTATCAGGCGATATGCTTGATCATTTACATATCTGCCCAATAAAAAAGCCAATTAAAATATATATTAAAACATAGTGTACTTCTTATACAAAGTTTGTTATGGGTTCAGAAATAGCATAGAACTCACCTTTCTACCTTCACTTGTACTACGCATACGCAACTTCTTGAAGTCAAAAATACTAAAATTACATTTTTTTTAAATAAATTATAACTTTTAATATTTACAACTTTATAACTTTTAAATAAATATTAACTTTTCTTTTAAATAAATGTAAATAATTTTTTTTATTTATTCATGCCTATCCCCCGCAGGGGTTGGCAGAGACCACAGAGCTCCATCCGCTACCTTTCATCGCACCGAAACGGCTCTCCATTGTTCGCTTCTCGCCCTCGTGAGAATCAGGACGTGACGGATGGCGAACCACGTCGCCGTCATTTTTCAACATATTAGGTATATTAAATTCGTGTTAGTGAATCTCAAGAGCCGCAAGGAAGGATGGAGATCAGTCCCAGCAGAGCCCTGCATGCTGAGGTAAGGCACCATAGTACCCGGGGGAGCCCGATCCCGGGACGGTCGGCACGCTTGCGACTAAGCTCGCCCTTAGCCACGCATCCTTTGGCAGGGCAGACCGTGGATTGGCGGAGAGGAAGGGAAAGGATAGAGAAGAAAGGAAAGGGCAGGAACGGAAATGCGGTTTGGGGGGTTACCAGACTTGAAATAAACATTTATAAATCCATATATATATATATATATATATATATATATATATATATATATATATATATATATATATATATATATATATATATATATATATATATATATATTTTATTCCGATGCGGGAATCGAACCCGCGACAATTGAATCCGTGGGCGGAGGGTCCCTCCACTGAGCCAATTGGTCGTCAGTACAAATGTAAATAATGTGTGTGTATATTATGTAAATCCATTATTGGTAATAAGGTACGTAAATAAATTTTTTAATGTTGTCTAAGTGTTATTGATTTTCTTCATAAATAAAAATAACATTATAAAATATATACCTTAAAGTGGTAGAGCCACGTTGCAGGCGAATACTTTGTCAAGAATAGCATATTATTTGTCTGTAGTGGAAGTACCACATTCCTGCAGAAAACCGGCGTTTGGACGGTGAACTGCTGAGTTCCGAAGACTCAACACTATTCCTCTCCCTCCTCCCCCCACTCCCATAATAACACTTTCCTTAAAGGTTCGCCAATGCTTCCGCACTGTATAAGGCGCTGCGGATGTCTATGGGCGGCGTTGGTTGCTTTGCATCAGGTGAGGCGTGTCACCTGGTGGAAAGTAACCAACGCCTCCTATCCCTTCCTATCCCATAAAAAGAAATATTTTCCATCCGAAACGTTACAATACGTCGCGGAATCAGTGAATGGAATTATTTGCTATTGAAATATCTATAGTATGTTACTTGGTTGAAAAAATAAATTCTGTTCCATTCCCAATACAATACGAGCAAGATACGTTAGGGTGCTCTAATAAAAGTTGACATGGCGTCGGCACTGTTGCTGTAAGTTATAAGGAACACACCCAATGCCCCCGAAGCTGTAATGTATGTGGTCCCAATCGCACGTTGTACGATTCGCATCGCCAGTTTCTCCCGATCCCTTCATTTTTACGCACCATCAGCAGATAAAAGCCTGTTGAGAGATCTATTCTGCTTGGTTGTTCACTCCCCTCTAAATTCAGTGAATATCTCATTACTTATCGCAATATGTCTTGCAAAATCTCATCGCTTCCCCTCTTATACACGTCTAAGATTCAGATTAAAACATTTTTCTCATTACATTAATATCGATTTGAATATAGGTAAAAGAAGGTTTCAGTCAATCAATACTTAAGACTGTATTCCGCTACTCGTAATTGGTCTTCCACACCAATGAGGGGTGTTGCTTTAATCTCCACGCCTGGCAGACGGATTGGTATACACACATTGGTTTCCATTACTCCAAAAATAGTATTTTTCTTTACAAAGCCAATATTTTCTTACTAAAATCTGGTATAGATTTGTATAATTGTTTCCGCCTACAACACAGAGAAATAAATCGGGGAACTCTCACACCCTCACAGAATACCAACGTTATATATTTGCTTTCTTTTTTGTTTTGTGCAGGGTACCGCGTTTCAAATAGTTAGTGTAGGGATCTAGAGACCTGTCTATGTCATGTCTATGGATATCAGGGACTACTCACCATTGGGTAATCCTCGTCCTTATTTGCCTGTCTTTCCAATAATAAAATATGAATATAAAGCATCTAAGAAATACTCTTTTCTATTTGAAGTAACTTTGTATCAGAGAATTATATGAGTGAACGAATGAATATGGACTTACCCAATCAAAACTGTACGCTTGCTTCGTATATCTGTTTCAATGCTTATTGATCCTATGTCTGTCGGGCGGCAGGAACTTTTCTACCCCCGCTATCCGTAATGAAACGAGGAAGCTCAATGCCGTGTCGGAGTCACTGCAAATAATTGCTATTACAACAAAGTTTTACAGACTATCTCTCGGAATTATATCAACATTAAATCCTGTTTTGTAAATTTATCCTAAATAATTATAAAAATAATTTTAAAAATATATTGACCTGTCAATCGTTTTTATAACATAGCAGGCAAACGAATATGCGGGTCATTTGGTGGTAGGTGACCACCGCTGCCCATAGGCAATCGCAATGCCGAAGACCTCTCAGATGCGTTGTCGGCTGTTTGTAAACATATACGCTTATCTTGAATGTCTCTATAATGTATTTACGTGGGAACACCGTAAGTGATAAATAGTTTCACAGTTCCACAGATCGTGGTAGAAAACTGCGAATAAATTTGGACGGTGAGAGACAACCAGCCTTCCAGGTGATGGGGCTGGACCTTATTTTTTGGATGCGTAAGTCGATAGTAAAAATGCTTAAGTGGCAAAACTATCCCATTCGGGATCAACTAGAGAAGTAATCTGGTTCAACAAATTGTTTAACATACATATATTTATACTGCTATCTAAGGTCGTCCGGAAGAAATCATTTTTAGCGATATGGCTGGCCATTTTAAAAAAAGAACACTGGCTATATTTTAAATACTATTAGAATTCTTGTTACCCTTTCCAACTAGACTAATAATGCTTGTGCTAGGATATGGTTCACATTAATAGACCAGTGAAAGATATGAACTCGTGATGCTCAGATAGTAAGGCCGAGGCTTACCGACTGAGTTACTGCAGCTTAATTGCCTTTGTATTGTAAATAGATTGAAGTTATCTGTTTTGTGTATTATTTACGTTGTATTTTGGTTTGTAGTAAAGTGTATTTAGTATCTATTACCACCAAAAATATGGTTAAAAAACATAAATATTAAAATTTCTTAAACGGTAGGCACGTACTATTCAGGTCCCTTCGTTATATTATTTCATACACTTCGGCTACGATCGAAGGGACGCAATTAGACCCTCCTATGTAAACTAACAAACTCGCTTTGCTCACAGAACACATATTTACACGGGCCCCGTTGTCGGCGTCTCTCTAATCACTAACATTGTTAAATCGAAAAATCAGAGGTTTTAATTAATACATTCCATATCATCGGTCGTTAAAAGTTGTTGCATATTAGAATATTTTCTAAATACATATATCACATTTTTTTTCGCCTTATGAAAAGTAATCAACGTGGTCCATAAACATCTACAATACCATAGCATAGGTATTGAAGATGCATTACCTCATTTTAAGAAATATGTAGGCTCGTTTTCAACAAAAAACATAATAGGTTTCAATTTCTGTTTCAGTTTTCCTTTTAGTTAAAATCTAGGTTTACTTATAATTCGGTTCTAGTCGAATAATTATAATTATTTCAATTTAAGAGAATGGACACTTTACATGAAGTTTGCTTTCGTATGTGTCGAAACTGTCACTTCATTTAGTCAGGGTTTAATCTTAAAAGTTTAATAGTGAGCCCAGGTCAAGGCGTACTCTCGGGTTTAAAAAAAAATTCGTTGAATAAATTAATATAATATTGTAAGACTGAACAAACCATATACACCTTCACAATGTCATTTTAACTGGTTGGACGGTTTTTGTGATAAATCTGTAGGAACATACGTTATATATTAACATAATGTTACAAAATATAAAGCTTTGCGTGTTGTATATTAAAATCATCCACGTATTCTGCAAAACAAGCAATATTACATTAATAATCTCCTCTTCACAGATTGTATTTCTCTCGTCGACATCTGCAAATTAAATCTCGCAATGTGGCGCGTCCGAACGCGCGCGCGAACAGTCCGCTATGGCGTGTCTATCCAGCTGTCGTAGATTTGATCATCGTTTTAGAACAAATACAATTTATACACTCACACACGTGTACGAGTGTATAAATTATATTCCAACACGTTTTGCGAATTTACACGTTTTATTACAAGTTCATTTATTACAATTGTTTATTGTAGCATTGTTTTTTTTTTCAATAAGGTGACTAACAATATATTAATATTACCAGAACGCTACAAAATTTAAACCTACAAAGAATAATTCTATACTTTTTATTACGACCAAGTCTCGGTCTCTGCCAGCCGTCCTGCGCAGATCGTCGCACCATCTAGTAGGAAGGTGTCCGAGACTACGTTTGCCAATACGCGGTCTCCACTCCAGCTCTCTCGTCTCGTCTGCTCCAGTGGTTGTCGGGTGTCCTACAAACGTGACCAGCACATTGCCACTTCAGTTTACTAAAACGGAATACTAAGTCGGTACTTTTGGTGAAATATGATAGAAAAATATGGTACACTAAACTCCAACACAAAATTAAACCAACGACGTTTGATCATAAGCCCAAACCTAACCCATTAAGCGGTTGCTGTTTCGAAAAAAAATCAATTTATAATTAAATCATTTACAAAATAAATATTTGTTCAATCTATAAAGGACGTTGACGACCAATTGGCTTCGTGGAGGCCTTCCGCCCGCGGAGTAAATAGTCGCGGGTTCGATCCCCGCATCGGAATAAATATATGTATGGATTACAAATACTTATTCCGAGTCCGTTAACCCCACCAATCCGCATTGGACAAGCATGGTGGATAATGTCCATTCCTCCAGAAATAGAGAGGCCCGTGCTCAGCAGTGATGATTATGATATGGACGTATATGGGCTGTTAAAAAAAATGAAGGACGTTGATTGTTCTCCATCAGATAAGTTATGAGTTATTCATTTCTACCTTGGGATTATAAATGGGAAACATAATATTCTGACACGTTGATTGTTGGCTTAATTGAAATAAGTATAATTCTAATTTAAATAATTCTATTATAATATAATAATAATATTATTATTATATTATATTATAATAGTATTATAATAACAATATGAAAACATTAATATTCTCTTTAACATACAACGTTGCAATTGCCACCTACTGTTGTGAAAAAAAAAAATTTTATTTAATGGTCATATTCTCAATATTAAATGAAAATAGATTCAAATTAAGGCAATAAAAAATGCTCTTAACGCTATATTTTAATTAAGAAACACATATTGAGTTGAATTATTTTCTTTTTTGAAATACATATTTATGTACATATAACTTAATCGTAACTTGCAATTAACTTTAGGACATGATCCAAAAATATATTAATTCAATAAAAAATAATAATTGAATATTTTGTACGAAACTTTTATAAGATTGGAAATATAATTGAGGTGACCCTACAGTAGTATATGAATATTATAAGTTTAAGTAATTTCTTTTTTTATCATAAAAAACTTTTTACCATTTGTTATGGAATATTCTTAAGTAAAAAGTAATTTAATAACTTAATGTAAAAGTAAAATAGAGTAATTAAAATATACTGATAATAAGAATGATGAAAATTAATTTAAAATTCCAAGCCTGAAATTTTAATATAGTTTAATGGCTTGAAAAATACGATGAAATTTTTCTCATCACGAAAGACACGAGGCACATTTATCAATTTGTTTAAGTGACAGCGTGAAATGACCGCGGCGCGTTTAAAATAATCTAAATATTTCCAATGAGTCAGCTAAGTTTAGTCCAATGACCCCGTGTGCTGTCATTACTCATAAATATTGTCGAGCTCCTAACGGGAAAAGGATTTTACAATATTACAATATGTGGTAGTGCCGTGGTCGCCAGGACCAGGACCTCGGACTAAGTACTGTAAGAAAGGGTAGTAATGTAAATAGCATCTACTTATACCATTATATGTATATAACGGGATGTGCGGTAGCAGAATTAGGTATATTGGTCGAATAATCAGTAATTACATGCATACTTCACGCACATGGTTTCCATAGGATGGCACCACGCCTCACACTGCTTGAGAGACTATAGAGCTTCTTTGATTTCTTCCCTACCAAATCCATAAGCTGTTTGCACAATTTACCCTGATCACTCAGCAAGCGGATTTCTTACCTCTATGGACTTTTTTCTGTTAGGGTACTTCAAAAGTAAAGTCTATGAAACAAACATGATAATCATCTCTGCATTAAAAGACAATATTGTCCTTACAAAATATCCGCGTCAATTTTTTTTTTAAATTTTATAAGGTAACATTTTATTGTGTTACTGAGTTTTGTACTGGATACTGGATCCTATCCAAAGACTCAATTCCTTTCCTCTTCCTTTATTTTCTTCTGCCTCTCCCATTATTCACACATTTCCTCTTAAGTAGGTATGTATTGTATTTTCAATGCCCTTAATATTGTGAATGTTTATGAGAGGCGTTGGATGCTTACTGATGATGAACCGCTTATTAGTCTGTCTTTTCCATAAAAATTACAGTTTTCGCTACAGTTGTAAAAAGTATATGTTTATATTTGTACAAAGTTAATAGAGTTCAGAATAGCATATACGCATTTTACATTTCAGCTCCAAATCATGAGCCAGTCGACGCACGCGCGAACGATTTAAGGAATCCCAAATAAGTCGAAACTTGATTTGTGGAAATCCATGACTTACCTTGATTACTTATCGATTGTGACCCGTTTGTTCTTTTATCTATAAAAATTAATTTCAGATACAGTTGTAATTATATATATATATATATATATATATATATATATATATATATATATATATATATATATATATACATATATATATAGAGGATAATAACGTTCAAAATAACATATACGCATTTTACATCTTAGCTGTAAATCATGAGGCAGTCGACACACTAGCTAACGATTTAGAGAATCCGCTCCAAGTCAAAACTTATAGCGGTCGGGATTGGAAACGAGCCAACATTATTAAAAATACACGTCACGCAGTCATTTATTTTATGAGATAATGCTAACTTGTAATGAATGTACTTTCTACAATCAAATTCAAAAGTTCCAATGGAAATACTTTCCATTTAAATATTGTAATAAGAAACGAGGCTAATTGACTTGACGCCTTATTATGTGAGGATATAGTAATTTTTTCACCATAATTTTTTATGGGCAATCAATCGAATCGAAAGTAATCAACGCCGCCCAAAGACATCTGCAACACCCTAGGTATTACTAGGCAAACGCGTTGCCGGCCTCTGAGATAAGAGTAGGCTTGTTTTTTGAAGATTCCAATGTCCGTATGTGTCCGTTTTGGAAATACCGCTGAAGGTAGCTGATTCCACAGAGTGGTGGTGCGTGGAATGGATTACATATTTTTGTTATAATAGATTTATTACATTTCATATAAGAAGAAGAAGAAGAAAGAAGAAAGCAAAAGCTCGGTTTATTTTATTACAGAGTAGATAAACGTGCATGCAGCTCACACACACGGTGTTGTGATTTCTCTTACGATCCTAAATCATGGTATTGAAACATTGATCCAAATCATATTTTCCTAGATAACCTAATTTATTTAGTGGCAATTCTGCCACTTTCATAGTCATGGGAATTATTCCAAACAACTCCTTAATTTAGACTAAGAGATTGATAATAAAAACGTAGCCTAAGAAAGACATCTCCACGCATTCACATCTACTATTACAATAGCCTACAGGTAGTAGAATAATCTCCATTTCTCTAAAATTAACCACCCTAGTTTTCTCTTATTTCTGTGCCTCATTTCTTTTTTAATTTTCTTATCGTTAAATAGATTTTTTTAAACAAATGCCTACAAATGTGGAGTCAGTCTTTTCTTTATTATAGGACTTTATAATTCAGAATAGATAACATACATTACACAGGAGCTATACCGTTTCAAAAGTGACTATTAGTGTAATAATGAAGGGTGTCTACACCCCAACTTGGTGGTACAAGAAACTTGGGGTGAGCGCGATGCCTCATTTTAATTTTAAATCACGTCTACAATATGGTAATTATTACACGCTTGTACACTTTCTGATATGCAGTAAGCAAATAACTCATGGAGCTGTAAGCCAAGAAAATATATTTGAATATACCTTGTTAACAGGCCAAAATATGCAAAAATATCTTCTTCATAAAATACGTTACTTCAAAAACATACTATTAATAATGTAAATAGAATCTCATTAAAGCAGAAAAAGATATACAAATAAAATACATAGACCTCGCGCATGAGATTTGCGCGATGTGCCACGTTGATTCAACCTTCATTGTACTTATAGTGATCTCTGTGAATGGACTTATCGGTAAAAATTTGGACGCCCATCTATCCAAGTTAGGTTTAAGTAATTGGGTTAAATTCAAAAAGCAGCCATGTTGTGCATGGCTAGGATCGTGTGGAGGTTCCTTTCCTTGGATGCATAATCCTTCGTGTGCTTGGTTTATCGCGCCACAACGGATTAATAACCCTAGTAATAATATTATTTGTATAAAGATCTTTTTTATATTAATAATATTGTTATTAAGAGGAAAATATGTATAAAAAAGATAATGTAAATTAGTATCTACTTATACCATTATAAAATTATATATGTATATACGGGATGTCCAGTAGCAAAAATAGGTATTTAGGTCGATTAATCACTAAATACATGCATACTGCCATATTGAGAAAACATGTTGCCTTCACTTCACGCACATGGTTTCAATAAGATGGCACCACGCCTCACACTGCTTGAGAAACTATAGAGCTTCTTTGATTTCTTCCCTCCCAAATCCAAAAGCTGTTCCGACAATTTACCCTGATCACCCAGGCAAGCGGATCTTATAATTCTATAGACTTTTTTCTGTTAGGGTACTTCAAAAGTAAAAGTCAACAAACGTTACAACCATCTCAGCATTAAAAGAAAATATCGTCCGCAAGGTTAACGGTATCCCGATGTCACTACTTTCGTGAGTGGCATAAAATAGTGTGACTTTTAAAAATTAAGACCTACACTACTCTTCTTCGTAAAAGTATATATATATATATATATATATATATATATATATATATATATATATATATATATATATATATATATATATATATATATATATATATATATATATATATATATATATATATATATATATATATATATATATATATATATATATATATATATATATATATATATATATATACCTACGATAGCTACTACTATCTCTCTTACTGTTGGGATGTCACTTTCATGCATCTTTACAACTTCATTGAAACGATGCGAGAGGTGTGCAAGAAGCAGACTGAAGACAACAACAATGATAACCTCTCCTTGAAGAAGGCTGTTACACTTACGACTTCTTTAAACGATAAAAGAGGCATCAGACGGTAAATGTAGATTGTCCAGAGTTATTTGCAATTTGAGGGTGTGTTTGAAACCTGTTTTCGAATTTTATTTACGAATTAAAATCCCTTTTTAATAGAAGCTTGGTTGTTGGCAGTGTGACATTTGAGAAATGAAATTTTGTTTCTTATGGTGCAATATAAAATATTTGTCATAAGCGGAGGGTGGATAGATGAGTTAGGGATGAGAATACACTACAATATTACACACCCATAAGCGATTGCGGTGTGACATATCTACGAGTATAAGGGTATTGGGAATTCTGCCAGTCTATAATGACATTAATTAGAAGTCAGGGCGCCGCACTCTCTGCCATGAATTATATTTATTGGTGTTCTAAGGTATTTGATAACTTTTCTCTTTCGACTTCAGTTAAAAATAAACTCGTTTCATTTTCAGGTTCCATTTATTTTCCACTGCTGAGCACGGGGACTCCCCACATCTAGACGAATATCTGACTGACCAAGGCTCATTGGTGAGACACTCCGATTCAGAGTAAATAATAAAACCCGTATATATATATATATATATATATATATATATATATATATATATATATATATATATATATATATATATATATATATATATATATATATATATATATATATATATATATATATAGTAGGTACATCATAAAAGGGACTCAACAATTATAATTTTTTATTGAAAATCCTTTGTAGCTTGGATATAAATTAATCTGAACTCTATATCGGACGGTATAATTCTTTTGAGCTGGGACGAAAATGTGAGATGCGTTGTTTCTCGAGTAATTAAGGTTAATAATTTCAATAAATTGACATATAGTACCGGGTGACATTTAGGTGTTTAATAAGGTTTTGCTGAAAATACGCCTATAACTAGATGTCTTTAATAAAACGATGCAATCTGGATAATAGGCGCTTTAAATTTTTTTTTCGATTTAATGAATTTTAAAAAAATTCCGCCCTGGCCACTGTATTCCTCCCTCAGACCCGGAGCTATATATTACTTAATATTTGACATGGACAGCAATGGATAGTTACATTACAACATCAAATTTTACTAATTATATAGTGATTATTCATGTTTATTTATTCGTACGTGTTACGGCGCATGAAAATAAATACGAACGGAATATAAAAGTAATAAATCTCAACGGTTAAATAAATATTCATCGCGTGTTATTAGGTGTTGGTGTGAAATATTACTTTAGATGAGAAAGAAAAAAGCCACGCATTTACTTGCCTATATGAAACAAAAATAAATTGAAATAAAAAAAAGTGGGATGTCGGAATTAAGTCAGAGAGAGTTATGTTTAGCAAAATATATTTCTTCTTTATTGTTCTTTCGTTTATAGTGTTGAAATAACCTAAAATCGTTTATAAATATGTTTCAGAGATTTGTTTGTAATAAGTCTATTCTCTCTGATTTATAATACCACATATAGTATATATTTAAGTAGCGATAATACAAGAAGGTGGACGGGAACTCACTATTGGTATTTGAGCATAAAATTCTGAGACGCATTTTCGGTGCAGTGCTGGAAAAGGAGACAAAGCGATCTCGGTAAAACCACGAGCTCTTCCACAATTACAAGGAGGCTTATGTCATTAACACCATTAGTGTTTTACATACTTAATTGGACGCTTAAGGTGGGTAAAATATATGGTAAGATAAAATATTGACAAGAGTACCCAAGAGTCCGCTACGGATGAGGATAACTATACTAAATTGGCTGTCAACCTTCGCTATTCGGAGGTGCACTCTATTCTTAGAGTGCATAAGAAGTGATCATCTTACATAACAAAACATTTTATAGCGTGGTTTTTAGAGTTAGAGTAAAGTGAAATAAACTTTTAGCTTTTTAATTTTACTGCAAAACCAATACAAGTTATGATAGAATGGCCAACTTTTTGTCAAAACGTATCGTTACAAGCTGCCTATATATTTTGAGATACTTGCTATTATTTTATTTAACACTGGCATAATAGTAATAGCTAATTTCCATAAAAAAAGTAATAACATTTCTAATGTATAACAACAAAGTTTTTAAAGCCGAAACTAGCAGCTTACGGAACATGATGATATTAACTAAACACCCCCATAACACATGTTGCCACAGCACTAATCCCTGGGGGAGTCTGCACCACAATTGGGACTATTATCAGAACAATGTACTTTTGTACCCGACCCCCGGTTGCAACACCCTTATGTACAGTTCCAGAATTTAATGCATACGAATTAGTGGCATTTAATTCGGCGAGGACAGCGCATGTTTCCAAGCAGTTAAATTAATTAAATGGCCTTTGAATGAAACATGTTAACTATAAAAGTGTTTTACATATAAAATATTAATCGGTTTTATTATATTTAAGTCAATAAAAACATATGTTAAATTTAACTAAAGGTCATGGAACATACATAAAGTATTTCTCAACTTTTTAGTTTTGTTTCTTACTCATCTAAAATTATTAATGGAGTCAGGCGTTACTTTGCGGAAATCCATCACTATGAGGACAGTCAAAAGTTTTACTTAGCTAAGATCCGCGACAAGCAAAACAATAACAGAAAATTAATAATGTGTGTTTTTCTACTGGATGAAGTGGGTTGTCTTAACGGAAGACAATAGAAAAGTCTTCCGTAGAGTCTACTATACCAGAAAATGCCTCGTTGGGGCTGGAAAAGTGGTAGTGTGTGTTTGGTGTTGTGTATAGTGGTTAGTGGGTGGAGAATTGATGGCCGATTTTCGGTTTTCGAAGTTTTTGGTTTAAGTTCCAAATATACCCACTTCATCCGGCACAAAAAACACACATTATTAATTTTCTGTTATTGTTTTGCTTGTCGCGGATCTTAGCTAAGTAAAATTTTTGACAGTCCACATACTCATCTAAAGTTAATTTAATTTTCTTTTTTTTTAAAAAAAAAGTAGACTTGCATTGCTTTTAAATATTACTACAATTCTTGTTAACCATTCCAACTAAGCTTATTATGCTTGTGGTAGGATATGGTCCACATCAGTAGTTCAATGGAGGATACGAACTCACGACACACAGATCGTAAGTCTGAGTCTTGAGCTATTGAATTGAATTAATTCTAAATATTTTTATTTTCTACATGGTTCCCGACATACAATCATCCCCTGACTTGTCATGATATATAGGCAACAGTGTCTATTTGGTTAAAAAATATAATAGGTATTCATTTTATTATAAGATTATTCTATCAATCAATTAGTTGCCATAATCCTCACGCTATGTGGGCAAATCGGGGATAAAATTGATAATGAATATGATAATAAAGTAATGATAATATGAATTAAACAGTTTTCTGAATCAGTTTCTGAATTGTGAAAGATTAAAACGACATTATTGACTCAGTGGTGAAGCTACTACTTTCTGTGTTTGCCGGAAATGATTGCCGTTTTGATTCGAAATATAATAAATATGTTGTGTCTGTAGGTATTATTATGGAGTCTGAGCGCCCCATCAATTCACTTTGGACAAGCATAGTGATTTAAAATTCCATTATTTCAGAAATGGGAAGGCCTCGTGCTTAACAATAATATTTTGGAGTATATATATATATATATATATATATATATATATATATATATATATATATATATATATATATATATATATATATATATATATATATATATATATATATATATATATATATATATATATATATATGTATATATTGGCTTCGAGAAATAACGGAAAAGAAGTGTGAATGAATGAACTCCCGAATTACATCATTTCAGAGACGTCATTAATAGCAGATGTTAACTTTAGTAGTAACAAGCGATCTGTCGATTAGGTCATTTTGGTTTCCATATATGTCAACCAACGTTGGTGCACGACCGAGTTTGATAAATGGCCTCCAAGCGCAGACGTTGTGGTTGCGGCACGTCACGTTCCGTCACGCGTTTATTTTTAGTGAAGCGTATATTTTGTTACGCTGCTATTTGTTACTGGCTGGAAATGCGTAAAATGTGACGGTTGGTATTTTTTTTACGGTATGGATGTTTTTAACGACGTTCTGATTTATTTTATGAGTTGGTTCCTATTTCTATTTGTTAGAATTTAAATATTAAAACGCAAGGTTTATTTTTATGGGATAAGAAGGCTAATGAGTAAGCGTGTCGCTTCATGAAAGCTATTACCGTTGCCTATACATATATGCAGCACCGAAAGCATTGCAGAAGTGTTTCTGGCTTTTGAAAAATGTGTTAGTGTTATTTTGAATGTCAATGTCTTACCGTTCCAAAAATTACGCTGAAAGTATTACAAATTATTATGCTGTGATTACAAAGAGTGAATTTGTTCTTTTTTATTGCACCTGTCTCCGTTGCTTGTCTTGGTCGATTGTCGATGTCATGGTATTCGGAATGTTTCCTTTACAGCAACCTCATTTGTGAGGGAAGCTAATGTTCAGCAGTGGACTTTTGTAGCTATATTAATGATGATTAATGGAGTCAGGCGTTACTTTGCGGAAATCCATTACTTTGTAGAAGTTAAGAACGGTTGTTTTCCGTAGAGTACTACTATACCTGATAAAGCCTCGTGTATAGGCGAAACACGTGTCGTGTGCAAGGTGGAAAAGTGGTAGTGTGTGTTTGGTGTTGTGGCTTTAGTTTAAGTTCCCTGTTAATCCACTTCTTCCAGTAGAAAAACACACATTATTAATTTTCTGTTTTTGTTTGCTTGTCGCGGATCTTAGCTAAGTAAAAGTTCTAACTGTCCACATATATTTATGATGATGAGAGACGAAAGTCCTATGAACACTTAAGCTTAAGCGTAGTTTTGAAAATGTTGTGTTAATAAAGACGTCATGGGCACAAAGGACCCAAGAAACTCTAAAATGTAACATTTCAACTTTATCCATTTATGATGATATATTTAATATAAGTTTACCCTTTGAAAGTAACATTTGACTGCAATCTGCACTTACTGTGCTCCATTCCGCTCAACAAAGTCCATAATATTCAAAGAAGTGCAGCCTTAGCAAGTTTCAATTCACTCTTTTCCAGAGAACATCCAAGTTATAATCAAATGGAGAAAACGGACGCCGTCAAATAATTGCAAGCCTTCTCTATAAATGGATAGGGAAATTCTTAATTCTTGCGCTTACATTTTCTTTAAGTTTCAATCTATTGGATTTATACTTATTATATTTCACATTTTAATAACTTATATTATTATGATTATACAGAATATAAGTAGAATAAAATATATTAAGTACATTGAAAAACATTTTGATTACAAATCCGAATAGATAATATTTTGATATATTTTAACCGTCACGTCCTGATTCTCATGAGGGTGAGAAACGACTAACGGAGAGCCGTTTCGCTGCAATGAATGTGAGAGGAAGGATGGATGAGAGTGGAAGAATTAAGGAAGGTGTACCGGGATCGTAGCGAATAGAGATCTATGGTCTCTGCCTACTCCTACGGGAAACAGGCGTGACGATATGTATGTATGTATGATATATTTAGCAGATACAGGATTTCAACTTATATATGGATTGCAAGACATATCTAAGTGACAAATAATATAAAAACCTTCTGTTATTTAAATTTATAAAACAGTTTACATACATCCTAAGACCAAGACTTCTGTAGAAAAAACTCATAATTACTTGGTTAATATCATATTGTACCTTTCTAATTATTAATGTATTTCTTATAAATAAACAAAATAATGTTCACTGTTCATATATATCCCATTGGGCATGACAACAGACTTGGAATAAATACCTGTAGATCGTTCTGTTTCAGCAATTGAACCCTTAACCATTGACTCCGAAAGTGATAACTTCAGAGTCAATTAAGTCTTCGAGTTTTAACTCAATAATATACAGTTTATATCTTTAATGGTTTTATATGTAGGCTGCATCCCACAGTCCACAGGTCTTACTGCTGGTCACGGGCCTCCCCATTTGTGAAGGAATGAACATTAATCCACCACGTATGTATGTATGTATGTATGTATGTATGCTTCTTAAGAGTTTATATGCAATAATGGTATATTTAACTACAATATTATAATATTTTAGTTTAAATTGGCCGGGTAATAGCCCTGATATGAACCCAATTAAAAATGTGTGGAAGCCGATGAAAAGAGAATTGGTTAAAGATGTGATTACCAACAAAACCCAGCTCCTAGAAATGATTATTTATGTGTGGAATCATCATCCTCAAATGCAAGAAGCAGTACATTCTTGCAT
Source organism: Baronia brevicornis (assembly GCA_031353405.1). Classification (NCBI taxonomy): domain Eukaryota; kingdom Metazoa; phylum Arthropoda; class Insecta; order Lepidoptera; family Papilionidae; genus Baronia; species Baronia brevicornis. The sequence continues at coordinate 27,204 of JASFAT010000825.1, forward strand.
TGATAGCATGCCGCGCAGAATTAAAGCTTTGATAGCGGGTAAAGGTGGCTCAACTAAATATTGACTTTTACGAACATTAATTTCATTTTTCTTTAAAACTTAATAAACTTATACTTTTCTAAAATAACGCTGTTTTATTTATGTCAAATAAATCGGTAATTAATTGGATAATATAAAAACAAAAAACAAATCAATTTAAAATAATAAAACGGTACAATATCACTCGGTAATTAATATAATATTTTACATGAAATCTTGCAGTGTGTTGTCATATACGAAATGTCCATTATCTGCAGGCATCGCACGCATGTCAGACGGCATTCATTTGCTGTGTGTATGTTATCTAAAGTGTAACCACGTGCCGAAGGGCTATAATGTGTTAGGTCTACCGACGTCACTAATCGTCGGATCTATCTAATACTTCACACCAGTGTTGTTTATGGGGTTGTGTAATTGTATAATATATAAGAGATTTACCTAGAATACACATAAGAGATTTAAATAGAAAGAATTATTACTAGTAGTAGAGCCACGCTGCAGACGAATACTTTGTCAAGAATGGCATAATATTTGTCTGTAACATGAAGGGGCCAGTTCGCCCGGCATGTACCACACTAACGCAGAAATCTGGCGACTGAATGGTAGCTTAGCTGCTGTGCTTCGTATGGTGAGCGCTTAAATTCCGGAGGCCTAACCCCCCCCCTCCTTTCCCCCCTCCTTCCACAATGATACTTACCTTAAAGGTCGGTAACGCTTCCGCACTGCCTATGGCGCTGCGGATGTCTATGGGCGGCGTTGATTCTTTTCCATTAGGTGACACGCTCGTTTGCCTTTCTATCCCATAAAAAATTGATTTGAAAAAAAAATATTAATAGGCTTATAATAAAAACCTCAGATTATAATTTCCAATGTCGTGAGTGTTAGATATTATAACACGTAAATCGTATGGATAAACACGTTTGAGTATGAGTATGAGTATTCGATACGTGAATCAACCCGCAATGCTCGGTTCCGAAACACAACTGCCACTGTGCGATAAAGATTATAACAGTGTAAAAGCTTTGTTATTTTATAAAGTATTGTATTTATTTATATTTGTGTAACGTTTTTATTTGTGGCGCAGTGAAATACTGAACGGAATTTTATCTGGTTTATATAAATAGTAATAAAAAAAATCCGAAATCGAGCATCTGGTGGCCCAACTTAATGTAATAGGAGTGACTAAAGCTCACCGACTTCGTTGGCTGGGCCACGTGGAGAGGATGGGGGAGGATCGCGCAGTCAAGAGAGCGTATGTGGGTCGCCCAACTGGACGACGTCCTGTGGGGCGCCCCAGGTACCGCTGGAGAGACATGATTGAAGATGACTTGCGCAACCTTCAAGTCTGTAACTGGCAGGAGGTGGCGCAGGACAGGGCAAAGTGACGTAAGATCTGTTCGGAGGCCAAGATCCATTTTGAGTCGCTGCGCCAATAAAGTTAGTTATAAATAGTAAATATATAGTAATATTAGTTAATACAATAAATAGTTCGTTATAATTATTTGAGATCTTCTTCTTATGGTCCTATGTCCCCGAGGTGGGGCAGAGGGCGTCCACAGTGCTTCTCCATTGGGATCGGCCTTGAGTGACGCGCTACACTTCAGGTCACGTCAACCCAATCGATTTCATCTCGGCCGCTACGGAGCGCTGGAGACTTTTTTCAACATACATACACATAATCACGCCTATTTCACGTAGGGGTAAGCAGAGACCTCAACTTCAACCACACTCATCACTTTCTTCATACAAGCTCGTCGGTTAAGGGTCCTTCGACCTACCCTTTCTTGAGAACTTCAGCAATTTGGTCAAGTATACGCCAGTTAACAAGTCAACAATAAAAATTAAGACAACTTTTTAATGCTCTTTACTTTGAACAATTACAACAATACAGCCTTCACATTAATTATAATTATTTTTATTATAACAAATTTTGAACAATAAAAATAACTCACCAGATTTATTAAAGCAAAGTTTCGTGACAGTACTTTTTATTAAATTATATACAACATATTTTTTTAAGTAATAATATATCACTCGTATCTGACGTGCTAATTACAAATTTTCGTGCGGTTTCGGAAAACGGGATTATTTGGCGACCCGGATATTTGTTGGGAACAACTGGATGGGTGACCTAAAAAAGAATCAGTCCCGTAAGACCCAGAAGAAACAGTTAATTTGTTTGGAAAAGAATAAAACAAGAAGGTCACTTCAAACTTGACATAAGAAATAGCACAGTTGAAAACGATATGCTTGAGTTCTAGCTGTAACACAAAGCGGGACGGAGATGCCGACAAACACAATGATTTAAGATGGTCTAGTTTTTGCTACTATGTAGTTTTCAAGTTCCAATGTCGGCTTTTTGTTTGAATAACCTTTTATAGTTTTTAGTGATTTAATGGTACTCTATTTCAAGATATTTTTGAAATATGTATATGTAAATGCTCTTTATTTATTCTTAAAGGACAAATGCGGACATAATGCCGGAAAGCATTTTCTGCCAGACAACCTTTGGGTTAAAGGAAAAGATAAAAGTAGGTACAAAAACTACATAATTAAATACATACATATATAGATATACATACAGCACCTGATTTCGGCTGTCGATGTAAGTGATACAATGAAATATATAATAGGTCGGGGCAAAAGTATTTTCGTATTGTTCATACAAAGGAAAATATTTTTTTAGGTATAATTTTTTATTTATTTATAATATGTATGTCCCGTTTAGATCGATGACTTGTTGCCATCTTGTGAGTAGTGCCATGATCCCATTCCTGTAGAAATTTTGAGATTTTTGATTAAAAAAAATCTGACAGGTAGTGTTCACAGTGTTCTTTTGAGGTTAGCTTTATGCTTCCTAAAGAGTTCTGCAATGACAGTTCTGCAGGTGGAAATCTGATGGAGCAAGATCAGGGCTATACGGCGGATGCATCAATACATACATCATCATTACGCCAATGTATAACATATTATCAATACGCCAATTCATCTATACGTCAAATCAATAATTCAAACATAACAAAAATACTACCACCCTTCACAGGAATCGTCGACTTCGGTAGTTCGCGAAGTTAACATCGCTGGCATAGTTTAACTTTGTAGTTCCTCGTGTAAACCGAACTATGAAATATCGCAGAAGCTACATGAGCGAAGCTAAACAAACTTATTCCGTCTATATTTATTTCGTAATTCCGGTTACCGGTGTAGCTTGCGCCTAACATTCAAACTCTAAGAAAAAAAAAACGAAAGAGATACATATTTCTTGCAGTACGGAAATTGAAAAACGACCCTTTGGCTCCGAACTAACCATTTACTCATCCTTTGGTCACGTGAGGTACATATATAATATTAAATATGAGCGACATTTCTAGATAACAATAACTCTATACTAAACATAAAACACGACACCCATAGGTATTCCCGGTTCATAAATTATGAATCCAGCGACACGATACAATCTCGGGGCGATGGGAATATTATACCGCGATCCTATCGCGCTGACTCCCTTTATGCACGCGTGTTTTTTTCGACTTTTCATTTGATCCTAACACGTGCCACACTCGTGGTATCAATAAGCGTTCTTATTTTGAACTTAAGGATGAAAGGTTCTTAAACGTATGTGAATTGATTACCACACGATTAAGCACAACGTGTTCCTTGTTTATATGAACGCAAAAAATCGAAAACGCTGTAAATGACAGGCGTAAAATAAATTTTATTGCATATTTGGATTAGAAAAAATACTGCTTCGAATTATCTGAGGCTCACTTTACGACCAATAGAGAAATGTTTACAGCGTTGAAACTGACTATTTTTGAGTGATCAGATTGAATGTTTTCAGCACTCTTAAACATTATTTTTGGCTCTGGTGGTAAGTTTAACCTCTGCGGTTTACTTTTTTGTGTGTATATGTTATTTTTTTATAGTATCAGTCATGTTTGTCACAAAATCTCTGAGTGTCGGTGTAATTCGGTGTGTAAAGTAGGTAAATGGTAGTAAGTTACTACGTTTTTTTTTCTTTTTGTGTCGATATTGTCTATGTTTCTTTCAATTCTCTTTTTTTTTCTTTTTTTTTTCAGTAGAAGCTAGCAAACAAGCTCGCTGGTTACGCGAATGTAAGCAACCACCGCGTTCATGAACATATGAATACTAAGAGCATTGCGATGCGGCGAAAACTGTTCGTACGTATATTTTTAAATCGCCGTCTAAATAAAAATACCCATATTCAATAAATAAATGAATATGTTTTGTGTTGGTGTGTCAGATATGAAATAAATAATTAATGCAAAATAAATAAATTATTAAATAATAAATAATCACTCCTATTATTTGATATTTCATTCCATACTAATAACACAAATTCCTCTACCAAACTATAGTTTCCCTCACAAATGAAAGATATTACTGTAATTCCCACGCTTAGCATCTGTTTGGAACTTATCCGTAGAATGAGTTAGATAGAGGGATAGATTATATTTATTGTACACCAAAAATAAAGTTATACAATTATTGTTTGTAATCCTAATATAGGAATTGTAATCGCGACCATTGACTTATAAAGCAAAAACTTCGCCACTGCACCATTCGTTCAATAATTAAGTTGATTTTTTAAATTCCTATTATTAGATTACACTTTCCCTATATATATATATATATTATATTTATTGATATATCTTGTTCAAATTTTCAATCGTAACTAAAACACTTGTTTATTCATCTACTCGAGTTTAAATACATTTTTTAATGTTAATACAGTTTTTTCAAATATTAATTAATTAATAAAATAGTTTTCTATGGGAGAACAACACTTCTCTTATATGAGATATGTAGCAGGATATAAAACTTAGAATAGACTTTAATTTTTTTTATATATTACTTGTTTATTTGTTTTTATTATTTATTAGTTATCTACAGGCATTTTTTTATATTATCGTCCCGTAAGACGCTCTATATACCATAGAGCAATTCCATTTTTTTCGAATCAATAACACTCTGGAAGATAAACGAGGCTGAAGTGAGAGACCAGGTCTTAGTAAATGTACTGTGGAACGCCCCGCCTGTATAGAGCAAGCAAAGCACTATATCTGTGTAGGGCGGCTGTTAGTTATTGAGTGCGTATAGTTCAACATCGGGCTAGGTGTCGTGCCTAGGCTAGACCCTATACACATCTATGGACTGCCGTAGGCTATTGTAAATCAAAGTAAAACTAATATTTACTTTAAAAATAGCCGTCACTGTAAAATCGCATGAAACCATGTTGTTTTTATGGTCTATAACCGTCTTGTAAATTAATACCGTTATCTTATCTGGTGCATTACAAATCCAGTGGAAAATACGATGAGCTATTAGCGTCTTAATCCACAAAGACAGCTTACTCACCCGCTCTTACCCACCCCAGTTTAATTAATTGATACGATCGTAGGAGAATCGCGAATTTCCACAGATAAAATGCTCACTCATAAACAAAAATCACTGGAGCGAAAACCAATGAATTATGTATACTCTAAGCATAGATTTCACAGGGGATTTAACCTTAAAGTTACTGACTTGGATGAAAATAATGCTAGAACTGAGGTTTATGATTAAGTTTGGTATATAGCAAAGACGAGATGAAGTTATGTGTATTTTACTGTATCATTTATATAGTCACTATATGTCCTGATTCTCACGAGGGCGAGAAGCGACTTACAGAGAGCCGTTTCGCTACAATGAACGTGAGAGGAAAGATGGATGAGTGTGGAGGAAGCAAGGAAGGTGTGCTGGGATCGTAGCGGATGGAGATCTTTGGTCTCTGCCTACCCATACAGGGGACAGGCGTGAAAATATTTATGTATGTATCTATAGAGTTTTGCCGACCATTTGGCTCAGTAGTTCAGGACCTAACTGTGTAACGAGATCTAAGATCGAAGTCCGGGTAAACTAAACTATTTTATAAATTGACATAGGTAAACGAGAAATCGGGTCATCTGATGAGATGTACCTTCGCCAATTGACTGTATATATATTTATAGTTTTGATGACCATTTGACTCGGTAGTTGAGGATCTGCCTTCTGTGAACGAGAACTTAGATCGAACTCCGCGTTAACTATTTTGTTTTTGTTAGGATTATTTCATATATGAAATATAATCAAGCTAAGGTTATCTGATGACATTAAAGCTCCGCCTCCAACATACCATCTATTGCATTCTAAACACGATGTATGGCTTAGATAAGATGTTAGATCACGGAAAAAACGAAGCTTTCGGATACCTTCACTCCGTACGAAACCCGGTAAAGAAGTAAAATGCTACCATTTGACACTATACACCGTGATACACAATTTTAACGTCAAAACATTATCTATGGCCAGGTCAGAAGTACTTTTAATCGATGAGCGATAAAGAGAGTAATGATTGTGGATGAAGCGACATAGTTTGCCGGGATCGTAGTAGATGGAGGTCTATGGTCTCTGCCTACCCCTATGGAAAACAGGCGTACGTTTTTTATTTCAAATGATAGGGACTATTCAAAGAAGATTATTTAGAGTTTAGACATTAGTTAATTGTCAAGGTAATACGATAACATATTTCCTAAACATATTCATTAAAATGGTATCCAAAGCATTTGCACCTTAATTATCTAATAAATTCTCCCATTCGGCAAGATCAAAGCAATGTGTGGCACAGAAATACACACTGAAAATTAAAAAAACTACTAAAAACTTTTTAAGTGTCCGTGCTTACCACTAATGGCTTCAAATAATTCTCTAAATAGCCCGAAGTTCAAAACAATTTTCTGAACCATAAATATCACCCAAGTGGGCGACGGCTTCCTTTTAGAAATGACACTCAAATGCTTTTTAAATTTATATCAGGAGTATGCAAATTGTTAAAACTTTTTCTTAGATTTGTTATGAATCATTTTATTATATTAAAATCATAACCACGCATAAGAAACATGTAAACATAGGCGATATATGCCTCATTATTGGGCACGATACCTTATTTGTGGGGAAGATGATGAAAATTAACTAATCACGCTTATCCAAAGCAAATTCCGGGAAGACATTCCACTCTCGGAATAAATAACTGTAGGTTATACATATCTTTATTCCGATGCGGAAATGGAACTTGCGATTATTAACTCCAAAAGGGATAGCTTCGCCACTGAGCTATTTATGTATGTCGTCTATATGTTTTTATTTATAATTCTTAGAGTTTTCTTAAAATAAAATCTCTAAAGATTATAAATACAGTAAAAGCTCTTTATTCGCGGGGCATATGTTTCATAAACATGCCGCGGATACAGAAACCGTGAATACGAAATGGTAATTTATATGGGATTATAGGGGATACGTTCCTAGGTGACAAAATAATAAAAAAACAAATATATAAAAAAAATTATTTAATTGAAGTTCTTGAACATTTTAATTAATTATCTTAAGGCTTAGGCAATGGTTTGAGGAATTGTGTAATTTTCTCTTGCTTGGCAGTTTTAAAAGCTCCTTCAATTCAGACTGATACGCAGCAGTCGCATTAGCAATTTGCCTCTTAAAAATAAGACTTCCTTCTATATACGGATCAATGTTCATAGTATTAAGTCCTCGGCGACATCATTTAACAACATACGTTTAAGTAAGTTGTCTATTTTACTTTTTTTATTAGTCCATTTGACGGCATTTATAAAGGATATCGCGGATCTAATAAATACTTATTAGATCCGCAATAAAGAAATTTTTAGCCGCGTATATAGGAAATGGGTCGCATTTTTTTAATCCGCGAATAGTGAAAACGCGAATAAAGGAAGCGCGATTAAGGAGCTTTTACTGTATATAAATAATACCACTATATTCTCGGACATTACGAAGGAAGATTTCACTACAAATATGCTATAAATTCGTTCATATTAACCATATTTAACAATCCGATTTAGTCGGCTTGTAAAAGGAAGAGATCCCATTTCAAAGGAATACATGCGTTAAACCGAAACAGGACTGAAACAAAATCTTCCCAGCCTATAACATACGTGGAGTGGATCATAGCTAAATTTTTTACGCTTTTCTTACTTAGGTACTGTAGTGATACATTGACAAATGTAACACTAATGTATTTTATCAAAACAAAAAATAATATATATATATATATATATATATATATATATATATATATATATATATATATATATATATATATATATATATATATATATATATTTTTTTTATTATAGAAAGAGAGTTTGAATAATAAGAAGAAATCCTGTAAAGATATCCTCCGTGTGTCGCCGTAGCAGTACGGCTGGCACGCCACAGTACTGCAGATGCGTTAACTATATAAGAGTGAGAATGGAAATAATGGAGGGGAAGAAGGATGTAATGGGGGAGGTAAAAAAATAAAGGAAGTAGAAAGGAACTGAACCACTTGATCGCTAAAATTGCGGTAGTACTTGCGAATTGAATTGAATTGAAAAATATAATTAGTCTTTGCGAGTACATATATGTATATGACGACCGATTGCCTCAGTGGCGGGGCCCTTCGCCCGTCGCGGGTTCGATTCCCGCATCGGAATAAATATTTATATGAATTTATAAATGCATTTCCTTTCCTGGCCCCTTCCTTTCTTCTCTATCCTTTCTCTTCCTCTCCGCCAATCCACGGTCTGCCGTGCTAATGGATGCATGGCTAGGGGCGAGCCTAGTCGCAAGCGTGCCGATCGTTCCAGGGTCGGGCTCCCCCGGGGACTATGGTGCCTTACCTCAGCATGCAGGGCACTGCTGGGGCTGACCTCCATCGTCCCTTGCGCGGCTCGTGGGGTTCACTAAGATGAATTTAATATACTTAATTTGTCGAAAATGACGGCGACGTGGTTCGCCACCCGTAACGTCCTGATTCTCACGAGGACGAAAAGCGACAAATGACGAGCCGTTTCGTTGCGATGAATGGCAGCGGATGGAGCTCTGTGGTCTCTGCCAACCCCTGCGGGGGATAGGCGTGAATATATAAATAAAAAAAATATAAACCTTTAATTGTAGCTCTACTCCCATCTGTGTCCATCAAACGTGTATTAATGCGTGCAGATGTCCGCGATATATCGTTTACTTCGAGGAATCTTCGCAAGAAATGGTCTGCACGGAAATAGCGCATGAAATAAAACGAAGCAATAAACTGACACGCTTAACATCGCAAATCTAAGATGATCATAAATAATCTGCTGTATTATGGTCGACCAATCAGGCAAAGAAGTTATGGGCAGGGGGAAGAAGGAAGCGAAGGAAAGGTGGACTGGCCACCGGATTACTGTACTCTTCGTACGGAAGGCGGTAACAATGAAAAGTATAAACACGTAACGCCGCATTCATATGATTTAAAATAATATTACATTCATACATACATATAGTAATGCTTCTGTCCCCCTGTAGGATTAGGCAGAGACCACAGATCTCCATCCACTATAATCCCGACACACCTTACGCCTTCGTAGCGCAACGGCTCTCCATTCGTCGCATCTCGCCCTCGTGGGAATCAGGACGTGACGGGTGGCGAACCATGTCATTTTTAACGATTTAGGTACATTAAGATTCACCATAGTTAATCTCACGAGCCGCAAGGGAGGATGGAGGTCAGCCCCAGCAGAGCCCCGCATGCTGACGTAAGGCACTATAGTACCCGGGGGAGCCCGATCCCAGGACAGTCACAGAAAAGGATAGAGAAGAAAGGTAAAAGCAGGGGAAAGGAAAGATGGATTTAGACAGGATGATAGGGATATGATTCTACCGCAACGAAAGACGAGGAGTGATACGGTAGTAGCTCGGGAGGCCGGATTCGCATACCTGTGTACCAATACCATAAATATCGGACAAGCGGCTATGCAAAGATATTCCCTGACTTTAAGATAATATTATATGGCAATATTTAAGTAATAAATAATTGAATAAATATTTTTTGTTTTTTATGCTTATCTGCTGTTTTTTTATGTTTAAGTGTTTATGTTTATCTGCAAAACCAGAATCAATTCAAGATCAAGAGGAGTGGTGGAGGTGAGGGCCAAGGAGAGCATTTGCGTCTCCATCTCTAAATCATGTCACTCCGCAGTATCAAAGCTACTACTTAGAAGTCGGACTTTTTTTGAGAGTATGGTTATATTTCTGTTAAGATGGTCTCCTTGAAGATTTTGACGATTTTTCATCTTTATAAAATAATAACGTTTATTTGGCTGTATAGCTACATAAATATTATGAATATTTGATCAAAGGGCCGTCTAGAATCTGTTTTTAAATTTTACATAAAAAAAAAATTGTCAAGTAAATGTTTCTATATAGCTCTCAAGCCTCGCCGTACCTTTTTACGTTTGTGAACGCTTGCTTGGCTTAAGTAAAAGTATAAAAGTAGGCGTATATGTATGTATATTCTAAAGTAATTTACCTTCAGACGTATTAATAAGACGTTTAGTATTTATATTTTCGTAAGACGTTTAGTATTTTTCTTTGAATGATGATGATATTTTCCTTTAAAATTGCTTTCTCTACACTAAAGAGTAATTTATAATAATAGTTTTATGCACCTTTGTTTTATTGTCATCTTTTGCCTGCGTCAGTCTACTGATGGATATAAGCCAAGGTGGGTGTTGGGGGCTAAAGTGCACCGTCTAGCCCAATCTTCTTCTATATGCATCCAGGTACTATCACCTGCCTTTCATAGATCGCTGTTCCTTCTAACTGGAAATGTCTCACGTTACATTTACCAAGGCGCGGTCTCCAATCCAACACTCGTCTACTTTAACGGTGGTTGGTTCTGAGACAAACCTGATCGAACCACATTTATATATTTCTATTATATAATAGTTTTCTACCTTTAAACCTTTAAATGTATACAAAAACCTCCTTCCTGGCTTTGGATTACATGTTTTGATGTTTCTTGTGATAAGATATATTTCTTCTGGTATGATATATTTCTTAAATATCCTTTCTTTCGTATTTAACTTAATTTATAAGCATGATAATTTTAATTCATTGTATTCAGGTATATTCTGCAAGTATTTAATTAATATCTGATATCAAAAGTATTGACTAACTCGTCTCAATTCTCTTTCAACAATAGAATATTTGGTGTCTTATTGATATACAAACATAAAGTTCCTTGGAAGTTCAGCCAAGCTCCAATGAAACTAAAACTTATACAAAAAGATTTGGATAGAAGGAATGCTCAGTATAATGACGCAATTCAAATAAGTGAACGGTTCGTGAATCAAACTGCAATAATTTAATGATATGAAATCTTTGATAACAACGCTCAAGAGAATGAAAACAGGTAAGATCTTTTTGAGAGCAATTATTGAGTTAACTGACTTACTATACTGATTAAAAGAAATAAAAAATAATAATAATAAGCCTTTTTTTCATTTGCCATTTGAGCAGTAATTGAAGTAAATTTTAAAATATAAAATGTTAAATGTTAATGATGATGATTAATGTATTAGAGATATAAAATGTATTTATGATGATGATGACAAAGGCCCCTTCGTGTATAGGCCTCCGGTATAGACGTCTTCGGGTATAAGCCTCCGGTATAGGCGTCTTTGGATATAGGCCTCCTCCAAAACTTTTCAACCCTTTTTGTTTGACGCCTGCCTCATCCAGTGTTCTCCAACTAGGTTGGTTAATTCATCAGCCTCCTTTCAGGAATTAAAATACCAATACTCAAAATACATTGTTCACCACCTATGTTCTTTTATGATCGTTCAGACTAGCAAGTCGATGGAATTCTTGCGAATCATGTTGCACGTGATAAATGTATTATTTGACAAAAATATCGTAATAACTCTTGCGATCGAAGCCATTTTGTTCAACAACCTTAAATTGTTCCATATAAATGTTATTCATTCTCTATCAGAACTATTGTCTTCGTAGATGATATCCATATTGATTGGCACGTTCAAAGTTTGGTTGCAGGATGGTATGTAGGGGTCCATTTTTATCCTCTATTGAAAATTTTTTATATATTCCGAAGTTATTTATTACGAAAATTGCTTAAAAGAAGATATTAGATGTTTGTAACAATTATTAATTATTACATATTTATAATGACAGTTTATGATGAAAATATTTTTCAAGTCTCGGTCATAAAATCAAATGTTAAATATATCATTTAAAATTTATATGTGACAAAAATTTAGAAATGACCATTTTATAATTTTATAAAATTTTTGAAAAATATAATGAATAAAAACAATTCATAATTTAATTTTGGGGTCGTGTTTTAATTATATTAACGATAAAGGAAGATCCTTCATAGGCCTCACAATGCTTAGTGTGGCCTATCCCTCCCTTTTATTTTCTAACATAAAAACAATCCTAGCCTTTGTTTTTTTCAAAGGATAAGAAGGCAATCGAACAGGCCTATCACCTGATGGAAAACAATCAACGTCACCTATAAACATCCGCAGTAGCATAGACATTGCAGAAGTGTTGCCGGTCTTTGAGATGAGTAGACTTGTTTTTCATTTTAATAAAATAAATAGAAGACTTTAAATTCTTCTTCTAAGAATGCCTCTCTGACTTGTGAAGGTTGGCAGCCAATTCAGCACAACTTTCCTCCTCCTTCGCGAGATGCAGCAATTCTGGAGCACTCGCTATACCGGTCCACTCCCTGATATTACGTAGCCAACACTCTTTTTTGACCAATTTGTCTTTTGCACGCAATTTGTCCCATCATGATCAGTGCAGCAATTTGTACCTATCATGTGTCATGATATGACCCAGGTAAGCAACTTTTCTGCCTTTACCGGTCTGCAAAACTTCACGTTTTTGCTTAACTTGTCGGAGACCATTGTGATTCTGAATTGACAACAAGAGAGGTTTACTTTAATTTAAAAATTAAAGAATACATCTTTAAATTAAAAAAAGTTGAAATAAAGGTATATAAAAATGTATAGACATATTAATGTGACGCTTTATATTGTTCCCTGCATATTACTTACTTGCATGCGCCACTGATGCAAGCTTGAATGCGCCGGGCGGGTGCACGTCATAACTCACTTTAACCACTCTCCCCCCTTGACAGCTGACTAGACGGAATGCTGTTTTTCCAAGTCGGTGGAAAGGGAAAATGAAATGAAAACATTAATCATTTGTCTCAACTTTACAGAATCATGTGATAGTTCGTTCGATTGCTGCAGTAAAGTACTTTATTGCTTTATCTTTGTGTTTGATTTAGAAATAGAAACTAACACAGCCGTTTGGATTTAATAATAAGACTACCTGCATTTTTTTGAAGTTTGTTACGCCATCATCTCTTTCCTTCACCAAGAACTCAATTGTTGAACCTAATCAAGAAAAAACTAGCAATGTTTCAATAATTTTAGAATGTTCATTAACTTCAACATCAATAGTAGAAACTTACCCACAATCTTAGATTTATGATCTATTCTTACGCACTTCTTACTAATTATACTATTTTTATAATAATATTACCGTCAATAATTACCTACAGCAGTCATTGAGAAGAAACTGATAGTTTGTCTACCCCACAAGATCAAAGCTACTAAAATTTTAAAGTCACTCCGTATCAAGTCTCTTTTAAAGATACGATTTAAAGTTAGCCAGTAAACCAAAGACACTGACGTATACTATAAAAGTTATCAAATTGAAGTGGCAATAAAATGATCAAGTTTGTCAGAGAAATGACAATTGCTAATGAGTAATCGAGTGGAGACCAGCATACGTAGCAGCATACGTAGTGAGTGGGCTTTGAGGGTACATGGATGTAGCAGTGGAGAGACTGTTGAAGTACTTTTTATTTAGTTTAGTAAAGTTAAATAAAGTTTTTTTATTTCTATTTCTTTAAACAATTTAAACTTAATATTTATTGATCCTCAAAATCTCAAAGCATATATATCATGTAAAAGACAGGCTTTTGTGAGTAATTTTCTTTATAGATGATATCCGTATTGATTATTCGCATAATGTTTTGGTTGCAGGATAATATAGCATTGGCTTCGTTTATTCTATATTGTAGTCTTCTTTCTTATTTTTTCTTTAGAAAAAAATATGTAACTAAAATGCTGGGGAAAATAGAAAAAAGCAACCCAGGGGGCGCATTTTAACAAGGTAGACTGACCAGGTGGAAAAAATGCTAGATACAAAAATCTCTGACGTAATGGATCTGCTTGAAGGCCGTCAGAGATGGCAGCAGTTTTTGTCACGACGATGAAATGAACAAACGGCCCAAGGAGGAGGAGTGAGTTTGAACTAACCTGAAATTGAAATAGTGCACTAGATAATCAGAAATTCGCTTTTAATTCCGACGTACGCTCGGCGTACAATTGTGGTTTTGCAATCGTAGCGATTGGTTTTGTGCCTTCTATTTCGACGCAAAATTCCTGAACGAAAAAACTCATTACACTGTATAAAAATTTATTAGTTCGAATGTTGAATTCGTTCACTTGTTGTGTCGAACACTTTGGTAACTTCATTGATTTCCTTCTCTTTATTACCTTTTCTAGCTCACATTGTTTACACCTAAATCCTAAGGACGACCAATTGGCTCGGTGGCGGGGCCCACCACTTGCGGAATCTATGGTCGCGGGTTCGATCCCCGTATCGGAATAAATATATGTATGGATTACAAATATTTATTCCGAGTCTAGTAACCCCGCCAATCCACATTGGACAAGGGTGTTGGTTTAATGATCGGCTGTGAAAATATTATTATATATAAATATAATACGGCCTATTATAAATGTAAAATTGGCTCTAGTCCTAATATGCCCGCGGTCAGCAGTGGGACATATATGGGCTGTTAACAAAAAAGAAATCCTAAGGTAGGCGACGCATCCGCAATGTCTTTGGTATTGCAAATGTTCATGGGGAAACTTTGCTTTGTTAACCATCAGGTGACCGGCTTGCTCATTTGCCTACGTTTTCATATAAGATTCAACTTTAAAATACTCATCGCATAGTTATAAAGTAATAGAATTGGAGTCTTATTAACTTTCCTTTTATCTCTTGTAATAATTTTAATATTTGTTGTATATTATGTAAGATTCATATAAAAACAATTTTTATACACAGCAATCATTAGTGTTATATGTAAAAAATAAATTTGTTTTGTCCTTTATTTCAAAATTCTATTTCACAAAAAAAAATATCAAAGACCCAGCAAAAACTTAAAAACACTCCACTGATAAGAAAATTTAACTTAATTGATGCGTGTCTTTGTTACTAGATGGTCACTTGACCTAATTGGTCACGGAGTTAGAATTCAGGAGTGCTTAAAGCCATGGTTTAAAACACAAGTGGCGACGGATGATTTTACAGAAACAAGTGGACCAATTAGTATAAGCGTTGAACAGGTGATTTTAATATTTGTTTTTATAGGCCAATGCAATTATAAAGAACGCTATTTCAATTTAGTAGTGATTAATTTAATTGTCTTAAAACATTTCAGTGAAAACTTTCTTATCCTCAGAAACCTTCTTTCATTCGTTTCTGCAATCCAAGCAATGAGAATCTTGACCCACAATGATAGTTGACGCTGTCATGATACAAATTGTTCAAAGCCATTATTAATGGAGTTAGGCGTTACTTTGCAGAAATCCATCACTATATCGTGGACAATAAAAAGTTTTACTTAGCTCAGATCCGCGACAAGCAAAACAATAACAGAAAATTAATAATCTGTGTTTTTCTGCTGGATGAAGTGCAGTTACTAAAGCAATTTTCTTTACTTTTCGGTTGTCTTCCGTAGAGTCTACTATACCTGAAGATGCCTCGTGTTGGGGCGAAACACGTGTCGTTAACAAGGTGTTGTTTGGTGTTGTGTATAGTGGTTGATGGGTGGAGAGTTGATGGCCGATTTTCGGTAAGTTTTTGGTTTAATCCACTGCATCCAGTAGGAAAACACACATTATTAATTTTCTGTTATTGTTTTGCTTTTCGCGGATCTTAGCTAAGTAAAACTTTTGAATGTCCACATGTTCAAAGCCAGTTGTCTTACGCGCTCACACAGACCTAAATAGACGTTCCTGAATAGACATTTTTACTGTGTCGGTACTATAGTATAGCGTGCCAGCCGTTGTTGCTTATGGCGACACCCGGGATCTTTAGGGGGTTTATATCTTCAAATAAAATTCTTCCAAACGATATTAACTTATTCTTGCATTTCATTGTTCATTTATAACATATTCATATTTATACTTTATTATATTTTATTAAAACTTTTCAATTTACATATTATATTTTAATATCTATAATTTCAATTACTTATGCCGACTTGGTAACATATCTATCCAAAAGACGTGAGTCGATCTAATGTATTTTTTTTACATTACAAATATAAAAAAGTTATATAATATAAAAGGTTTTAATGCATTAGTGATACATTTATGAATGTATCACTACAGTACTATGGCACAGTGGATGTCTATGGCCGACCTTAATTGCTTTTTATCGGGTGACATGTCTGCTCGTTTGCCTTCCTATCCCATAAAAAAGGTCGTAATTTAATGTTAACTTTGAAGTTTTTGAAAACAATGCCGTTTACCTATCTCCATTCACGAATATAAAAAATATTGATTACTTCCCGTCTTCTTTACTCGGACCTCAGTTACTAAAGCAATTTCTCTCCTTAAATCTTATTGCATTTTCTCAAGTACGTAGATACGGTGATTAAGGCACCCAAAGCACCTTCGCGTGCCGATAAACACACTTTCAAGTACAGCTACTTTACTAAGACAACTTATACCGCAAGGACATTACCTACCTCCAATATTACTGCTTTTATATTTGTTGACTTTGATTTGTGGGCTTATGTATGGGATAAACTTTGACTAGAATTGTATAATATTAACTAGCTTATCAGAAGTATTATTTACCTGGGCAACACCATGAATCATTTTTTTTTCATAGCTGATATGTGTTCCACTACTAAGGACGGGTCTCCCCATTCCTGGAGGAACGGACATGAATTCAATGCGCTAGTCTAATGCGGATTGGCGGGATTATCAGACTGGGAATAAATATCTTTAGGCCATACATATATTTATTTCCGATCGAACCCTCGACCATACAGTCCAATTGGTCCGCATCATAAGACATAATAGGTACAAATTGTTCCAACTAATCGTGATTTAAAAAGCCGCAAGGAAAAGGCGCGTTGATCGAAGAAGGAAATCGTGGCTATGATTATGATTATGAATATCAGGGAGTGGACAAGGATAGAGAGTGCTCCTGAATTGCTTCGCCTCGCCAAAGATGAGGATAGTTGTGCTGAACTGGCTGCCAACCTTCTCTAGTCAAAACTCACTCAAAGAAGAGACAAAATAACTACTTCTTACCTGGCATATATTATAATGTTATTTATATTGTGCTCTCATATGCAGAAAGATAATTTTTTTATCTCTCTCTCTCTCTCATATCAAAGATATCTCATGTATGAACTATCTTTAACCTACATAAGAATTAAATCTTCACCTATCTTAAACAGTTTTTCGTTTTGTAAACAGCAAAATGTTTAGTAAGCATGCAAACTACAGCTCAATAAAGCTTCATCACAATCTGATAAATGGTATAGAATTCGATGTATGTACCTTTACGGGAGAAACAAATATTCATTGATTGTTTTTATTCGGATTAACGGACTTTTAGGACTTATTTTTTTTGGTATTTTGTTAATTACTATACAGTATAAAATAAAAATTTCTGTGTGGTGTTCGACATAAAATAGAGGTCCCGTCATAGAAAAATGCTACCAGTCAACTAAGGTATTCTGTGAGATTATCCATGATATGGGGAAGTACTATCTTCCCCAGTATTTGCCACTATTAAATATAAATCAAATGGTCACGTTTTCCGAAGATCCGACAATCGTTGGAGCAAACGAGTGCTGGAGTGGAAACCGCGTCTCGGAAAACGTAGTGTGGGACACCCACCGGCTAGATGGTGCGACGATCTACGCAGGGTGGCTGGCAGAAACTGGATGCGTGTAGCTGAAGATCGGGCTAGGTGGCGCTCCATGTGGGAGGCTTATGTCCAGCAGTGGACTGCCGCAGGCTATTGATGAAATATAAATCATAATGAAGGTTTAAAGGTGTATTAGAATTATTAGAAAAATTAGAAGTATTAGAATAAATTCATAGTATTATAAACCTAATTCCTACTGGTAGCAAAACAACGAACGCCAATTTATCATTAAAAGGTAGGTAACCAAAATATTCGAGCATTTAATTGCAGAAGCGTGTATCGTGTCATGTTACATTCTAATACGTTTTCGGTCTGAACCCGGTTATGTTTAAGTGATCCCAAAGTGAATGGACCTGAGGCGTGTATTTAATTTCAAATTTCGTTTAACGTGAATGAAATACAGACAGCAAGCATATTAAACATATTTATTTTTAATAATTATTTTTTTTTCCACAGCCCACATACGTCCCACTGCTGAGCACGGGCCTCTTCATTTCTGGAGGAACGGACGTTAACCCACCACGCTTGTACAATGCGGATTAGCGGGTTTACCAGACTTGAAATAAATATTTGTAATCCATACATATATTTATTCCGATACGGCGATCGAACCCGCGACCATTGACTCCGCGGAAGGACGGCCCCGCCACTGAGCTAATTGCTCGTCGGAATTAGTGGAATATTGTATATTATATATGGAGACATATTATATATATATATATATATGTGTGTGTATATATATATATATATATATATATATATATATATATATATATATATATATATATATATATATATATATATATACATGTATATATATATATATATATATATATATATATATATATATATATGTATATATGCATATCGTATATTTTTTCATCATTTTAGGAGATAAGTGACTTAATAATAACGTGTCATAACAATTGGTCATTTCATTTTAAGAATATTCATTAAAATGACGTAGGTACCGTGTATTACTTGCAGTGCTGTCTGAATTTACACAGAAATTTCATTACTAGTGAGCCAAGTAACTGGACTGACATGACCCATTTAGATAAAATGGAAATTATGGAATCACTCGTGAAATATTAATATGTGGAGTTTGTAAATTTAGATAACTATTTAGAAACGTTTTCGTAAGTTTCAATTCGTAAAATTATTTGTTTATTGATATCATTAAACATTTTTGGATGGGACGATTAATTGGATTTGCTACGTGTGGCAGATGAGAAATATCCTAATACTGTATCATACTGTATGTAAAATATTTTCCAAAACGTGGCCGTATAATTCTTATATAGTTTTAAATTATTATTACTAACAAATATGGATCATAGAAATCTGAAATAAACAAAATATTATTAATGGCATCTGGTGGCCCAACCCAATGTAATAGAAGAGTGGGAGAGCCACGCTGCAGATGAATACTTTGGTAAGAATGGCATAATATTTGTCTGTAGCATGACTGGGCCGGCTCGCCCGGGCAAGTACTACACTCCCGCAGAAAACCAGCATCTGAGTGGTAGCTTAGCTACCGCGCTTCGTACGATGAGTACCCCAACTCCCATAATGATACTTTACTTAAAATTCTGCAACGCTTCCGCACAACCTATGGCGCTACAGATGTCTATGGGCAGTGTTCATTGCTTTCCATCAGGTGACACGCCTGCACATTTGCCTTCCTATCCCATAAAAGTTATCAAACGTGTCACCCGGTGGAAAGTAATTAACGCGTGGCCGGTATTTGAGATTAGAGTCGGTTAGCTTTTTTGAAGGTCCCAATGTCGTATCGCGGTACGGAAATACCGCTTTAGGTAGCTGGTTTTATAAAACTGGTGCGTACCGCACTGTCTTTATAAATGAGTTATAATGAAATATGCTACTTATGCACTGTGTATGCTATATTGTGCTAGGTACATACACAAGTGAAACGAATGTATGCTCGATTAAAAGTAAAGCAAGCAGGCATCTTAGTTTTCTACTAATAAAATAAAACTAATTTATAACATGTTTATAAATGTTCATATTTCACAAAAATCTTTTTGTAAGTTATTTGAAACTTTCCAGACATACCAAACTTGAAAGAAGGCAAACCAAATTAAAGCAATGAAAACATCAATTTATTTTAACTATGGTAAAGTACACAAGTTACCTAACATTGCGTCATCTCTCTATTATGCGTCGTCTCTCATATATACTTTAAAATTATCTTAAAAACATTAACATAACATGCAATCAAAAAAAATATCTAGGAACCAAAACTGCATTAATGAAATAACGATTTTATAATCCACAATACGTTCTTATATATTATTTATTTAGACATTTTCTTAATAACATTTTCAACAGAAATTGAAAAAAGAGTTTCATCTATCCAGTACATATTTTCGTGAGCTTCGTATTTCGATGTCTTAACGTTCAATTTATTTGTCAATCTATTTTATTATAATGGTAAATATAATTTGTTTTCTGGCAACACTGTTATTTCCAATGTTCAATGACGGACACGAACATAGTAATGAATTACAATCACTTCCACCACTAAAGGTACGATGATTAAGCACCAGAGAGGTGTCGAGCCATGATGACAGCGAGTGAATTAGCTTAAAAAAAAGAAGCAGCATAAAGAGAAATATTTTAAGTAAACTACTACTAGAAAAAGAAATACTTAAAGACCAGAGATTCTCAAACGTATTTATCTACCACTTTGAGAATCCATCATATTCTAGCACCCCCCAAATATGTTTAATTCACAATCGCAATGATAAATTTAATTTTATTATAGCGGATCATATCAGTTTTATTCTATTTTACAGTTCTAGAGGTGGGTTTTGATTTTGGTTTAATTTTTAAAATATAAATCAGCCATAGCTCCCCGTAAACATCTACAACACCCATCATCGTTGGGCCCCTTACAGCCCCGTTAAAGTTTCTAACGCCCACAACGAGACATTAGCGGCAACTTTGAGAAAAACTGGCATAGACAAACGAATAAAAAAATTCAGTGAGAACTAACTAACTTTGTTGGCGCAGCGACCCAATGTTGGTGAATGAATGTTGGCCTCCGAACAGATCTTACGCCACCGTGCCGACCTGCGCCACCTCCTGCCAGTTGCAGAATTGAATGTTGCGCAACTCATCCTCGATCGTGTCTCTGCAGCGGTACCTGGGGCGCCCCACAAGACGTCGTTCAGTTGGCCGACCCTAATACGCTCTCTTAACTGCGCGATCCTCCTCCATCCTCTCAACGTGGCCCAGCCAAATCGGTGAGCCTTAGTCATTCTTATTGGGTGGGACCACCAGAAGCTCGATTTCGACATTTTTTCGATTTCGCCAACTACCATCATCACTTTAGGTTGGGTCCAGGATCTCTCAAAAGAATTTCAGTGAGAGAGTGACGTATTATTTTACAACAATTATAAATAAGCAATCAAGATGATATCTCAGACTAACGATTGATATTGTGAGATACTATAGTCAATGATCTAACAATGAGCTCAGTACATTTCACAATAGTTATCACATACGATAATTTCAAACTAGTTCAGTTATCTGCATGTCATTTTGCACGCTGTTTGTTAACTGGTCATTTGCGCGTTCGTGGTGGCTTTGGTCAACACTGATACACGTTATAGCGCATGGAATGTAAATCGAATTGGGCTAATACTACAACTTTAATAACTTCCTGTAACCGACCGACGTGACTGGAATTTTAACGATGTATCGAAAACACATATACTCATCTGTAAACGAAACCTCTGTCGATTTGGTTTACAAATAGGCTTTTTTCAATATAAAATCAGAGTCAATGTCCGGTTTCCGCTTAGAGATAAATTGCTTGCGTGTATATATATATAGGACAAGCGCATTAGGTTAAACATCTTTCGTCCAGAAATTGAAAGGTCCATTCCCAACAAAGACATTGAAAGAATAACAAATTTTATATATAACATAATAAAATATTTTTTGAGCTAGTGTAAATCAATATTGAACTCATCACGGGACAGTAATTATAACTACTTATTTATTTATTATTTTTGTACACTTATATTAATTTTGTACTACTTTTTTATTATTTAGAAAAGTTTCATGTCCACCATCTGGATTGGAGGCGATCTACTGTAACTCTTAACACGCATCACCACTCTGTGGAACCAGCTACCTTCCACGGTCTTTTCGAACCGATACGACATTGGCACCTTCAAAAAAGAAGCCTACAAATACCTAAAAGGCCGGCAACGCTTCTGTGACTCCTGCGGTTGTCTATGGGCGGCGTTGTTTGCTTTCCATCAGGCGGCACGCACGCTCGTTTGCCCTCCTATTCCATAAAAAAACACATTTCAGTACAAAGGTGGACTTAATGCCGGAAGGCATTCTCTGCCATTTAATCTTTAGGTTTATGGAACAGATTTTAAAGAACAGTTACAATATAAATTTAGTTTATTAAATAAGGAAATATTTAGTGAATTAAATACATAATTATGTATATAAATAAATATTTTATCAAAATGTACACATAATATATACATATATACAATTATGACGGAGGGGGATGAATCAGGGAGACGGAGAATTATCACACAGCCGTAAGAATTAAATGATAGAAGTAAAACAGCATCTCACTAATGTGTAGCGTCGTTAGTATGGGGAGTTCGGTGATTAGAACCTACGTGATGAAAATCGTAAGCTCCTTAGCTTCTACCAACAGACTATTTGTTAGATCATTTGTTTTGTTTGCAGATACAGAAATGCCGAAGAACACTCTTGTTATTACGAAACTAAAAGATTATACGAAAGATTATACGAAACTAAAAGATTGTGAGAAGCAAAGTCTCTCCCAATTTTGAAAAAGCTTGTCAACAACTACAATCTATACATATATATATATATATATATATATATATATATATATATATATATATATATATATATATATATATATATATATATATATATATATATATATATATATATATATATATGTGCATGTATGTATATACTTATATATTTGCTTATAGCTATTATCTTTTTTTGTTAATATTTCTTTTTCTTTAAACTTTATCATTACAACGATAATATATCGCCAATCTACATCAAATTATCTTTTTAAACATTGTGTCCATCTTACGGTTGTCTGGAAGAAATCTATCGCTATTAGCGATAAGACCGCTATTTGTATATAAATATTATAATCAATAATTGTATAACTTTGTTCTTGGTGTACAATAAAGAGTATATCTATCAATTAAAAAACACACAATATAAGCATTGAGTGGTAGCATTTTACTACGTCATCGCATTTACTATGGTGAGTTTAGGGATCCAGATGTCCTAGTACTTTCTCCTTTTTTTATACCTTTTTCATTTCCATTAGCCTCCTGTTGTGCTTCTGTTTTCTTAGTATCGCTTTCAGCATTCAAAGACGGTAATTACTTACTATTAGGTCATCCAGTTTCACCATACCGCACCTTGTATTACAGGTTGATCTATTGCCACTAATCTTTTAGTTTTTATTAATCTATTTTTTTTTATTTTAATATTACGTATTTAAAAAGAAGTAATATAATAATATAAAAGGTATATATTCGAATAAAAAGTATTATTACATTAGTGATACATTTACCAATGTATCACTACAGTACCTTCCATTAAAAGTATTGATGTGAACCATTTCCTAGTACAAACAATATTAGCTTAGTTGGAATCGTTAACAAGAATTCTAGTCATATTAAAAAATTGTTAATCATCTAAAAATACTACAAATACTCGTATACACTAATGAATCCATTCTCGCTATGTTTTTTTTGCCACAGGTCATATATGTCCCACTGCTGAGCACGGGCCTCTCCATTTCTGGAGGAACGGACATTAAACCATTAGGCTTGTCCAATGCGGATTGGTGGGGTTACCAGCCTATGTTTAACTACGTTTAATTAACTATATCTTTAATCGACACTAAATTAAAGATATTACTCAAATGTCAATATTTACATAACTGAACTCTTGTTAACTAAACCGGATTTAAATATTGAACGCATTCCACATTCGTTTACTTTCGAAAATCAACATCGCGGCTCCTTGTGTCGATGAAATTTAATTTATATCTGAATAAGCATATCAGATACTTTGTATCTCTTTGCGTTGATCCTCAAAAGGGAACTTTAAACGATACTAAATTTATTTTTGCCAATAAATATATAAGCTTATTATATATTTTTATTAATATAATTTCGTTTATATATAATAATAATAATAATAAAGCTTTATTTGATTCCATATAAAGATTAAAATTATTTTCCTTAACTGCTCTAATATCATGTGAAGTGGAAAATTATATGATCAATACAATTTTTTCATGACAGCCCATATATGTCCCACTGCTGAGCACCAGCCTCCCCATTTCTGAAGGAACGGACGTTAACCCACCACGCATGTCCAATGCGGATTGGCGTGGTTACCAAACGTGGGCGGGGGACCCCGCCACCGAGCCAATCGGCTAAATCAATCTAATAGTTAATAATATATTGGAATAATTATTGCCAAGTATTTTTTCATGTAGTTATTTTTTTTAAACTGCTACCAATGCTGCTGACCCGTATTCAGGAGCAGCCTTTTCATTTCTGGAGGAATAGTTATTAAGGTAATGCGATTTTAGAGACTAAATTTAAATTCATACAATTATTTCATTCTTGCAATTATTTAGTTCATACAATTAATAAATTCTTATAATTATTAATTTAAATTCATACATTAACTTCTTCAAATTATTAAATAACATTCATACAATTATTAAATTTATACAGTTTTTATTTATTAATATTATCTTTCTATGGACACCCCAAGGATTAAGCTCAATAAGTTGTTGTTCAGAAGATAAATGATCTTAAGTTAATGGTGCAGATATGTAAGTTGTTTTTCGTTAAATACATTCGTATAGATATAAAAAATAATGGGTAATTCCATTTTCCTCTTCTGTCAAAATGAGATATATTTTAATCATTGTAATAGAAAAAAGAGCAATTAAGAAAAAACATGATCTTTCTGTGTTTCAAACAGCACGTTTAATATATTCCTAAGATATTTTTTCAAATTTTCCAGAAGATGCAAGCGTAGCTAAATTTACAATAACGACATCATGTCACTTTGAAAGCAAAAACTTTGACTTATAAGTCCAACTTTATCCGTTATAAGAATCCGATCACGTCGTAGCTCAGGGAAACGTGTCTCATATTAAATAACAGCAAATCATATTTGTCAGCAGCTTTGAGAAGTTTTGATACATAATTTATCACGTTTCGTGGAAGTAAATTTCAAATATTATCAATACTTAATTTTGATTTCAAGTTATAGTAATTTTAACTTTTATTCTTATGTTGATCAATGGTATTTAAACGAAATTGTAGTAGTGAACGAACTTCTTTAAGAGAAAAAAAAACGCGTCTTTTAGTAAAATACCAGCAATTCCTCTTCTTTTTTGTCACTCCTCTTACTGAATCAAAGAAGTGTTTAAACGCTTTGATTAAAAAGGCTTTGAATTTTTCCATCTATCTTTGAACCTACTTACCTTTTAGGTGTAAATTTATACGTTGATCATGTGATCACAATAATTTTACATTGATAATTAAAGCTATTAATGTACATATTTGCCGGGATAAAATAATATCATCCCATTTCTCTCTGTAGATGTCGTAAAAGGCAACTATGGGCGCGTATATTTCTAATGAATGGACAATAGCATCTATCTTAGAAATTTTTTGTGGTCCAATATTCAATAACTTAATATAAAAAATTCAAAGACAATTTTTTCTACTATTATAAGCAAGTACCAAGTAGTGATTGTATTTTGCGGTCATCTAGAATATAAGACTAAGTTGGCATATGAAAAGCTTCGTGTGCTCAATAGAGCGAGACATCATTTCACGCAGGCCCACCGTTGCCAACATTACAACGCACAAGTCCGGCCATATCGTAGCGTCTTCCTCTTGACCGCTTACATCTTCGGGTGGTTCAAATCGTAGAAGACCAAGATCTCAGCGAATAATATCATCATCATAAAATCATTTGATCGAAATTTTGTTATAATGTAAATGCCAAATATCGACAAATTAATGTTGAAAATCTAATGATATTCCGCTGATATTCCAGTCACGTACATCGATAACAGACAATTGTCGCAATAAACCAGTTGTATTAGCTCACTTGTTTCATTTACATTTTGCGGATATTGTTATGCATTGCGGACATTGTTTTCCGTGCATATGCAACGGTATACATTATACCACTATAACAGCTAATACGCGAATTATACATACAAAATAATTATACACCAGCATCTGGTAAATACTTAGAGCATTTTCAATATTAATAGGTTTTCAAATTGTTGTTTACTGGCCTTTGTTTAAAAATATATTATTTTACAACTTACAATATATACAACTTCAGGGAGTATCTTTGCCTAGCCGCCTGTGCAGTAGTTATGATATTGGTACACGGGTAAGCGACCTCGGCCTCCCGAACTACTTCCGTATCACTCCTTATCTTCCGTTGCGGTAGTATTATATGCAGTATATCATCCTGTCTCAATCCATCTTTCCTTTCCCCTGCCCTTCCTTGTATTCTCTATCATTTTCCCTTCCTCTCAGCCTATGCCTTGCGATTTGCCTTGCCATAGGATACGTGTTTAGGGGTGAGCTTAGTCGCAAGCGTGTCGACCGTCCTATTATTGCGCTCCCTCGGACCTTACCTTAGCATGCGAGGCTCTGCTGGGACTTCCAATATCCCTTGCAGAGAGCCAGCCAAAGAACCGTTACACTACGATGAATGTGAGAGGAAGAATAGATCAAGAAGTGGATGAGTGTGGAGGAAGCAAGCCAGATGGTGAGAATGAAACTTTTCTTTGTAGCTAGTTGTGCGGTAGTGGAATTCAGCGTTATTTTAGTTAAACAAACGGAAACAAAAAAAAATGTATCCAACTCGTGTTAAGGGCACTTTCTAATTCACATTTGTTAATTTTCTACAAATATTTCTGTTTCAATTTCCAACTTTCTTCCCTCACTCAATAACCATCGATGTCTTCATCATCAAGTAGACTTTCCTGCAATGTCCTGACCATCACCGATAATCGGTGACGAATGAGGATTGACAATATAGATCTAGAACCTCAACTTCTTTAAAAAATAAAAATAGT
The DNA here is from genome assembly GCA_031353405.1 of Baronia brevicornis. Taxonomy (NCBI): domain Eukaryota; kingdom Metazoa; phylum Arthropoda; class Insecta; order Lepidoptera; family Papilionidae; genus Baronia; species Baronia brevicornis. The sequence continues at coordinate 54,367 of JASFAT010000825.1, forward strand.
GTATTGCAATTTCTAGGTATAGTCTAGGTATAATCGGATTAACTCATGCAACCCCCGAGACGGCCTCAGTGAGCCAGGCGCCGGAGGAGCCTCGGCAGAAGCAGTTCTTTAAGAGATCCCGGGACACCTCCTTGGCGCCGATGGCAGCTGTCGTAGGGTTTTAGTCGATAGACGCGCACACGCGAAGTCCGACATAACCCCCCCCCAGATGGCAGGGTATCCGTAACGGATTTCCCCATGACAAAAAAAGATATAATCAGATTAAATGTTAGCTACTCAGTTTTTTTAATTGGCAAAACTTGCAAGAATCGGAATAAATAACAACTTATGAATGAATAGCTTATTTAGTTACACAAGAAAGTTTTGGGTGCCGTGTAACAGTTTAAATGTAGCACGCAATCGTAAATTAAAGCATTAGTCTGAAATATAGTTCTGGCAATGAACCAACTCACACTAGCCCGCAAAATAACAAATTTGAAACCGTCATCAATTGGAAATAATGAGATCGGCCACAAGTTCCGACTAGCCTAATTCATTGCCGCATCACTAATATACGCAGTTACATACCAGACTATTTCATATAATTTAATAAAAGGAGAGAGAAATATCGGGAGAAGAAAGGAGAAGAGCTAAATTTTTTCGAGTCAAATTTATGTTTTACACTATACTGGCTGTGTGTTACAAAAATACCTAATTGTAGTATTATAATATCGAAAAAATGCCGAATTCGAGCATTTGGTGGCCAACCTAATGTAATAGGAGTGACTAAGGCTCACCGACTTCGTTGGCTGGGCCACGTGGAGAAGATGGGGGAGGATCGCGCAGTCAAGAGAGAATATGTGGGTCGCCCAACTGGATGACGTCCTGTGGGGCGTCCCAGGTACCGCTGGAGAGACATGATTGAAGATGACTTCAACCTTCAAACCTGCTCCCTTCTAATCTGTAACTGGCAGGAGGTGGCGCAGGACAGGGCAAAGTGGCGTAAGATCTGTTCGGAGGCCAAGATCCATTTTGGGTCGCTGCGCCAACAAAATTAATTTGTAGTGTTATAGAAAGATTAAGAAGTTATGTTATAAATTTCACCGTACCGAATTCCACAAACGCACAACTCGCCGTGAAGAAAAGTTTCATCCTCACCATCTTTATGAGTGGCGATCTACTACGGTGCGCTTCTCTCGAAATTTCTTTCCACGCACCACCACTCTGTGCAACTTTCTACCTTCGGCGGTCTTTTCGAACCGATACGTCATTGGCAACTATAAAAACAAGCCTACACATACCTAAAAGGCCGGCAACGCTTCCGCGACTCCTGCGGTGACGCGGATGTCTGTGGGCGGCGTTAATTGCTTTCCATTAGGCGAAACGCTTGCTTGTTTGCCGTCCTATCCCATAAAATAAAATTACACACTGTTCATACTGAACTGCAAACATAGCGACCACATGCCATCATCAGGGCAGCAAGGGACTGGAAATTAAGTACGCTGAAAACAAGAAAAGCATTGAGTAGCTGCTTTTTTCAATACATTGACATTGTGTAATCTAAGACACAATGAATTACCGAGGTCATCTCTGAGCAAAACATGTAAAAAACAATATATATATATATATATATATATATATATATATATATATATATATATATATACATATATATAAATCAATTGCTGTTCGTTAGTCTCGCTAAAACTCGAGAACAGCTGGACCGATTTGACTAATTTTGGTTTTGAATTATTTTTGGATGTCCAGGGAAGTTTTAAAAGGTGAGCAAATATGATAAAAATATTAGGAATATAGTAAAATCAACAATAATAATAAAACCTAATTCATATCGAGCAATTATTTTATTGATTACGATTTATTTTGGTTCCTGTTAAGTTTTGACCACATTTTTTACTAAAGTTGAAACATTCTGCAATTATCGTTTAGCCTTTTTATTTATTGATTCTGAGGCGGTACGAAGTTTGCCGGGTCAGCTACTAAAACAAAAAAAATGGGTTAAATCTTTAAGTAGGAAACAAATCTATATGCTTTTTGCAGGTTAATAGCATAACTTGCTGGCATTTATATTATTTAATGTATATTATGTCTGATATGAATATGTATGTATTTATTTACGTACATTTATATCCCAATCCGAATATAGCCCAATCCAAAATAGATTGAATCTGTATGTCTCAGTACGGGCCTGCCAAGCATAGTAATGCTCCCATATAGTTTCACTTCCTCCAGAACTCAACCACTCACCCGACGAAGCGCGGTAGCTAAGCAGACGCCGGTTTTCTGCAGGAGTGTTGTACTTCCCCGAGCGAGCCGGCCCATTCAAGCTATAGACAAATAATATGCCGGTCTTGACAAAGTCTTCGTCTGCAGCGTAGCTCTACCACTACGATTTATATTTATTTGAAACGTCATGATTTCAGTTTAGAATTTGAACCAAGAAACCTAAGCACAGGATGGTCAGATACCCTAACTAATTTATTAAACGGGTTGTCCTGGATATATGTAAATATGTTATTTACATTTTATATTTATTAAGCCAGTGCGAACTTCACAAGTCTTCAAAAATCTTTATCTTGAGTCATGAACGCTGCTTCCTAATAGAATTAATTAAGGTAACAAAAGGATAATTAATTTTGAAGCAGTGAAACCACAATTATAAATTTCGTTGTATGCTGATAAGATGTGTTCACAACGGCTATGTTTTAAAACCACATTATAACGATAAGCTATTTATAAATAACACGCTATTTTATAGGAATTAATATGTATGTCTATGATACATAACAGAACTCTTGGGCTTACACCAACACCTATGATTGTCACTACAATTATTATCAAATAAACGAGTATGTACTATGTTATTATTTAATAAATTAAATATATGTTTTTAATGCTCGTTAATTTCTTTTACGTACCACTGTGGGGCTCAGTTACTCTCAACGGTGTTCCCGAACTGATACGACATTGTCACCTTCAAAAATCAAGTCTGCACATTTCTTAAATGGCGGCAACGTTTTTGCAATGCATTTGGCACTGTGTATATCTATGGGCGGTATTGATTGCTTTCCATCAAGTAACACGCCTGCTCGATTGCCTTTCTATTAGCCTTCTTTGCCTTAAGACTGTCTGACCGAATTTATTGTAAAAATAATATAAAATAGCACTTTATTGAAGAAAACAGGATCGTAAATGCTAAATAAAATATTAAAATACGCAGTAGATAGCAGATACATTCACTTAATAATAATAAGCATGATATAGTTATGATGCTAATTATTTAACGGAGGTCGTTTAAAATCAAACATATATTAGGGCAACCTCCCATGACGAACAACACTAATGCTTATTATATTAAACCCTTGTTTTGATACAAAATGAGGGAGGTGTAGTATAGCTCAAGCACTTACGGAGGCGCGCCACTTGGAATGACGACATCGCCTCTAGTTGATCTTGCTACGATATTTTGTTATCCATACTAATGACGCTTTATCCTAAAAGCTCAATGCTAAATTTCAATGTAATATAATTCTAGCTACATAGAAAATGATTTTTTCTAAAATATTTTTTGTTATTGTTTTGTTGTTGGAATGCTTATGCAAAGCTTACGACTATTCTAGAAAGAGATGGGAAAAATGCATGGTGGTCGAAATCATTATTATTAGCAGTCTGCCGCAGTCAGACATAGGCCTCACCCAAGACGCACCCCCTAGTCCGATCTTGTAATTAACGCGTGTCGCTTAATGGAAAACAATCAACGCCGCACACAGACATTTGAAATACTATAGGCATTAAAAATACGTATTCAATACTTCCCCTCCCATAATGACACTTTCATTAAAGGTCGGCAACGCAAAAATGTTATTTTAGCGATAAAACATACACACCAGTTAAAAAGACAAAACAATTCGGACAAAATTTCACCGCAAAGTGACAAAGTTCCGCCGTTATTGAGACAAGTTATGTCACGTCCGCGAACGTGTCTCTTTCGCGAGCACTTGTTGTGATCTGACTATAAATTATTTATACCGCCTCCTTTTATTGTTTTATTTTTTGCAAAAATATTATCAAGGATTATTGAAATACCTATTACATGGAACAGATAGATAAACGAGAAAGTTGGTCACCCGATGCTAAGCAACTAGAGCCGTCCATAGCTTCCTTAAAAAAAGCCGTTCGTAATTTCCGTAAAAAAAACCCAAACGGTCCTCGTATAAGGTGGAGATAGCACGAAGGCGCGAGCGCCGCGTTCTACCTACATACCTCAGTTTACAAAATCGATCAATCTGTCGCCACGTTGCTTTGTAAAACTTAATGTATGACAAGCAAAATACATTCGATGGCAGATCGTGTTTATGTTATAATAGTTAATTAATTATTATATTACTATTAAAGTTAGTATTTAAATTTGAATATGTTTTAGTGTAATAATACTAGTATTTTAACTTGTACTTAAACTTACTAAAATTACATTATTGTTTTTTTTATTATATATTTTTTTAAATATTCACGCCTATCCCCTGCAGGGGTTGGCAGAGATCACAGAGCTCCATCCGCTGCCATTCATCACAGCGAAATGGCTCGTCATTGGTCGCTTTTCACCCTCGTGAGAATCAGGACGTGACGGGTGGCGAACCACGTCGCCGTCATTGTCGACAAATTAGGTATATTAAATTCGTCTTAGTGAATCCCACGAGCCGCAAGGGTGGATGGAGGTCAGCCCCAGCAGAGCCCTGCATGCTGAAGTAAGGCACCATAGTCCCCGGGGGAGCCCGACCCCGGGACGATCGGCACGCTTGCGACTAGGCTCGCCCCTAGCCACGCATCCATTGGCACGGCAGATCATGGATTGGTGGAGAGGAAGGGAAAGGATAGAGAAGAAAGGAAGGGGCAGGAAAGGAAATGCGGATTGGGGGCGTTACCAGACTCGGAATAAATATTTATAAATCCATATAAATATTTATTCCGATGCGGGAATCGAACCCGCGACCATTGACTCCGCGGGCGGAGGGCCCCACCACTGAGCCAATCGGTCGTCAATTACATTATTGTATAATTAATTAAATAAAGAAAAAGCAAAGATACGACAAGTGCTGGGTATTTAAGTTATGGATGGATGTATTTTCGAATAAATTTTCCAGGCGGTACCTAGCCGCTGTAATTTCACAGCGACCATAGATCCGCAGATTGCATTTTGCGAGGCGTAAAATAGAAATGCACTCAAGTAAAATATTAGACGATCAAAAGGTATGTTTAAAAAATGTTCAGAAAAACACTTTGAAACAATGTGGCGAATAAAATTGAAGGACGATTAAAAAATGTTTTATTCTCCGAACCGGATTGGTTTGTCCACGAGATCCTATAATAAATAATAATTTATATGGTAATATTATATTCTATAAGATTCAAATGTTTTATCAGTTCGAGAAAAAAAACCTACCTTTTTCTAAACGGATAGGACAGTGGAACCTTAAAAAAAAGACTACTCATATCTCAAAGAGGCCAGCAACGCATTCGCAATGCTTAAGGTATTGTAAACGTCTATAGGCGGCGATAATTAATTTCCATCAGGCGATACGCTTGCTCGTTTGCCTTCCTATTCCATGAAAAAAATGAAGATGATGATGATTGATGATGATGATGAAGTTAATATTATATAGTTGTACTATATTTTCTGTTCGCTGTAGTTTCCAAAAATATATAAATAAATATACTATGTTAAATAAAGTAACTGCTTCAAAGAATTAAAGTGAAAATTTAAGAAAATGTAAAGAGGTTCTCTAGACGTGTCTCAAGTACATAATTAAGCAAGTAGGGTGTGGTATGGTATTACTTTTTTGATATAACTTTAGTTCGTAAATACCGTTTCCTCTTTGTAGTTACAGAAAAAAAAATTAAAGCCACCGTTAATTCTCTTAAGTTTTCTCGATGCTCTACAATAACTTCAAATTCGATATTTTATAAAGCCTAAATATGCGTGTTCTTTATCTTTTAGTTTAACATCTGATTAAAATTCGCAGCTCCGACATACGATCAAAAACAAGAGTTTCAGACAATCTTACTCATATAGACTCACTAAAATAGAGGTGGGCCGGACACACTATACAATGCAACTTAGAGAAATGGAGCCAAAAGGGTATCCAAGAGATATTAAGAGGAAAAGAGGTCATCCAGTAACGAGATAAGGGGATGACCTCAATCTAACAGCGGCACCATTCTGGTCACAAGTTGTAGAAGATACAATGGAAGGAGTTGGAGGAGGCCTATGCCAAAGACATATTCAAATTAAGGAATTTCTCTGATATTTCATAATAAAGGCTTTTTATTATTATTGTTGTATATGTGTGTTCTACTGTTTAGCACCATTCTTCAAACCGATACGACATTGGCACCTTCATAAAACAAGCCTACACATACCTAAAAGTCCGGCAACGCTTCCGCGACTCCTGCGGTGTCGCGGTTGTCTATGGACGACGATGATCGCTTTCCATCAGGCAACACGCTTGCTCGTTTGCTCTCCTATCCCATAAAAGAACCATTACCTTTTTTCTGTTGAAGTTCTATTAGATTAAAATTCTGTTTAAAAATTACTTTTAATATTAAGCTTTGAATTTATAATTAAAATGATTGATAATAATGATTTTATAATTAATTTCGTGTGTTCTAATTCATTAATTACTAAAACATGAACAATGTCAATAAATTTAATTGGGGGAGTAATATCGACTGATTACTTTTGGAATTGCCTTCGTTGAGATAAAGGAAACTTAGAAGTGAAATGTTTGTCAGTGACAAGAATGGAAAATGTCTGCTTACATTTACAGTAGAGAGAATAGTTTAGGGACAAGTTTATCAATTGACAAAGTCTATAGTATTGATAATACGTGTAATGGAATTTTCTATAAAAATTGGATTTTTTTTTCAAGTATACCCCTGATGAAAGCAACCAACGTCGCAACATCTGAACAGTCAAAGGCATTGCATTGTTTTCTAAAGGTTTCAATGTCGTGTCTAAAAATACCGTTGCAGATAGCTGGTTCTACATAGTGGTGGAGAATAAAAAGAAGTTGTGAGAAAAATTCAGCGCAATGGATCGCCGTTTGTCCAGAAATGTGGCATAAATCTTTTCTCCGAGGCGGGTTGTGCATCAGTGAAATTCAACGGCAGGACTTATTGAAAATTCCTTGGAGCTATAAAAGATATTTAGAGGTGAGACTGCTGTCCCCAATGCTAAAGAATCGTGCCGTTTATTTTTTTATGCTATAAAACCGAAGAGATTTTGGTCTACAACAACGAAATATACATAACGCTAACGAGATTAATTTCCCATAAAATAGGAGAAAGAAACACTAATAAAATACATTGACCTCCCGCATGATCTCCGTCATGTGGTATGTTAATTTCTTCTTACTGGCAAAAATTAGGATGGTCATCTGTCCAAGTTAGGTTTAGGTAAGCGGGTTAAATTCATAATTCCAAAAGCGTGACGTAAGAAAGTTGTCTTTGGCACGTTTTATCCCACCGCGAAGGATATGTAACCAAAGTAATCATACTATTTGTTAAATTTTACTTATTTTTATTATTTTACTATTTGTAGTGTTTTTCTCAAAATAATAAAATTTTTATGTCAAAAATATTATTATTTTGAGAGAAATATGACAGTAAAAAATTCACTTTACACGTACCTCGAGAAACTAGAATTATTATTAAATAATTCTAGTTTCTCGAGTTTCATGCATTATATTATATATTTAATAAATGTATGTCGTTTCTTAAACACATAATTACCAAGGGTAATTTATATACTAAATGTACTGGGTTTGAATATGAAATCGTATACAATCCATAGAGTAGTTCCTTCGTGTCACATAGTGTAAGGTTAATAGTGGCTTTGAGCACATCAAGTCTCAAGTATCTAATTAGCACACGATACTGTACGGGGTTCATCGTATTCACATGTATTTAAGAACAGTGTAAGGTGTCCAAATACCGACCGTTGCCTACATATCATCTTCAAAGTTAATGGTCCCAGTTTTGATTCCCTCATCGGGATAAATATATATATATATATAGCCTACAGATATTTATTCCGAGTCTGAGAAGCCCAACCGAGCCGCCTCGCTTAAGGGTTAACGTGTATTTTCCTAGCAAAAAAAGCTTTATAATTGTCCGTTGGAGTCTGAACTTTGTATAAAAAAATGTGATAGGAAATTTATTACATACATACATATCATCACGCCTATCTCCCGTAGGCGTTGGCAAATCGCTGAAGTTCTCTAGAAAGGCCAGGTTAAAAGTACCCTTAACCGGCAAGCTTGTATGAAGAGAGTAAGGAGGGAATAAAGCAAAGGATGTGCATCACTATCGTTGCAGATGAAGGTTTGTGGTCTTTGCCTACCCCTACAGAAAACAGGCGTGATCGTATGTAATAAATACTCCAGGTCTATGTTTGTTTCTTTTTATGGGATAGGAATGCAAACGAGCAGGCCTGTCACCTGATGTAAAGAAATCAACGCCACCCGTAAACATCCGCAGTGCCATAGGCAGGACGGAAGCGTTGCCGACCTTTAAGGAAAGTGTCATTGTGGGAGTGGGGATGAGAAGAGAGGGGAGAGAGGAGGAGGGGGGAAAGGGGGAGAGAGGAGGAGGGGGAGAGGGGAAGAGAGCAGGAGGGGGAGAGAGGAGGAGGGGGAGGGTGTTGGGCCACCGGAACTCCTCACCTTTACGCTTACCGTACGAAGCGCGGTAGCTAAGCTGCCACTTAGATGCTGGTTTTCTCTGGGAGTGTGATACTCCCCAGGCGAGCCGACCTGTTCATGCTACAGATAAATATTCGCTTGCAGCGTGGCTCTACCACTATTAAAAGCTTGTATTTTAAAGAACTTTCAGCAACCATATGTGGTCTAGGCTAGAGAATTTGTGTTTAGTTTTTTTTCTACATACATATATACTACATATCGTCACGCCTGATTCCCGTAGGGGTAGGCAGACACCACAGATCTCCATCTGCTACGATCTCGGTATACTTTCTTTTATTCCTCCACACTCATCACTCTCCTCATGTAAGCCTACCGGTTAAGAGTACTCTTGACCTGGCCTTTCTTAAATACTTCCGCAATTTGGTTAATTTCCGTGGTCTTCCCCTACTAACCCTTCCATTCATTTCTTTTTTATAATCTCGGCATTTTGGGATTATTTACAGTGGTTAATAATATTTCTTGACCAAATAAGTAAATTTTCACAAAATATCAGTAAAAAGTATGAATTTAAACCTAAACAAAATTCGCCTCAAATCTCTTAAGCAAGCAACTTAAGTTTTTAATATTTTAAGCTTCTAAAACAAAAATCAACTCAATTAGACTGAAATTTTCGTAAAAAATACGTTATCCTTTTACAGAGTTCAATATTAAACATAATAAATAAAATGATGAGGTTTAGTTATATAGATTTAGTTATATTTAATCTCGTCAAAAAAAAGTAAGATAAACAAAATTCTACCTCAAATTGTTCTTAAAACAATTATTTTTGTTTATAATTCTCGAAACAAACACGTCAAATTAGCAAAAGAAATAACAAACAAATTTAAGTTCAAAATAAAGAATGAATGTTAGTTTACATCTAATATTTCTATTTCAATTTTTTTAAACCCGCAAACCGGAATCCTAGGATCCCGAGATTTGCATAAGGATTTGACAATAGGCTGATACCGATAAGCCTGTGGCAATCCATTCCTGGGTAGGCCTCCCTTAAACCTATGGAGGTTGTTTCTTCTCCAAATCATCTCAAAATGGTTTTCAATGCATTATCTTCTAAGGATGAACTGTTAAACTTACTTTGCTAAGATCCACGAACACAAATGGATAGTCAAACTTACTAGGCTAAAATCCGCGAACACAAATAGATAGTCAAACTTACTTGGCTAAGATCCACGAACACAAATGGATAGTCAAACTTACTTGGCTAAGATCCGCGTACATATATGGATAGTTAAATTTACTTGGCTAAGATCCGCGAACACAAATCAGAAAAAGAATATTGTCTGTTTGCAAAGAAGTGTATAGAGAATTAGTGTCCGTGAAACGGCCGTCAGCAAATTCTCCCACACTTCGCCATGGTTTACCATAAAGTTTGACTTTGTTGTTTGCCTGAGAATGCGACAGTGCGACGCGAAACGTGTTGTGTTTGTGGTGAAAAGTGGTATTGTGGTTTTAACGTTATTAACGTTGGTGAACATGGCGAGATGTTAAAGAATTATAAATACTGTGTACGATTCGCACACACACAATATTAACTTTTTAATTTTTGTTCGCGGATCTTAGCAAAGTAAGTTTGACTATTAATCTTTATAGTGGATTTCGGCAAAGTAACGCTTTCTTACCTCGTTAATTATAGCATTAAATTTTTCTTATGGTGAAATTAAAAAGTTATGTTTAATATTGAAACGTTTTTACACTTTTCAATATATAATGAGTCAGTCACTCGACAGTGATATCATCAATCACCAAACCACTCGTCACATGAAAAGGTCACTCAACTCAATATTTCACAGGAACAGTAAAAAAGGTTTGATTTGTGAATTGGGATTCAGCGTACAATTAAGAGCGCTGCGCGAAAACCATTAATCGTTCAGACCTACGTCAAATAAAATATTGCGCGGAAATTTTGAATGAATATATGTATGTATTACGGCTACTAACGTTTGGGTGAGTGAAACTGAAAATTGGGATAAATGGCGTGTCTTCAAAATTCAAAAAAAAACCGCTTATATTCTGCAGAGGACTAATCATTATCACTGTAGAGGCGTTGCAAAACTGAGGGTTTCTAAGCAAATCTTTTCTATTTACTGGTTTAAGTGCAACATATAAAATTCTTCATATCTATTAACAATTTGCGAATAATTTATAACGTAAACAAAACTATGAACGACAAGAAAAAACAAAGCAATAGTAAAGAAAACATTGATTTATATAGTTGTCAACTTCATATAGGCTTTTATAGCTGCCAGCTTCATTTTGAACGATCATAAAGATAGTTCTAACAGTCGTCTACTGAACATTGGTCTATCTCAGAAATAGAGGAAATCACTATACTCACTATGCAGATGAATCTCAGGGATTAGTTTTTAATTACTCAAGTAGATGTTACTGCCCTTCTACACATATTTGCTTTAATAGGTTTGGACAGTAGCTCATTCAAATATAATATAAACCAAGGTCAGTAAGTAAGGATGAGATGTTATATGAGATCGTGAGTTCGTATTTTTCATAACACTGAACTATTTTCTAGTAGCAGCATTATTAGATTAGTTGGATTAACCATTCCAATAATAATTTAATTAACATTAAAACATTGCTAGTCTTCTTTAATAAATTTTACTATTTTAAAAATTATTTTTCTTCATTGAAATCAATTTAGTAAAATAACTAGATATTTATTGATAGTATTTCTTGAGAGAAAATTGAATTACTCGATTGAGTTATGATAAATGAGATTTTTATCCGAAACAGACGCGCCCGTAAATGTTACCGAAGATTGATTCGTTCTAGATGTCTATTATTTATGTTTTAAGAGTTATCATATTTTATATTAAAAGTCTTAACGTAAATAGTAGAAATGTAGTAAGATAAATTACATTTACTATCAAAATTCATCATTGATTTTAATGATATTGCACGCATGCACGCACGCACGCACTAGCGCACGCACGCACGCACACACGCACGCACGCACACACGCACGCACCCACGCACGCACACACACACGCACACTCGCACGCTCCCACGCATGCACGCACGTACGCATGAATGCACGCACCCGTGAACGCATACGAATTTACACACACGCGTTTAAGCTCCTTGATGTTGTTATACAGATAGTACTCAGATTTGTAGGAGGTCCCAGGGATTAAGGTCGGAATTCTGCGCTGACCAGTCCAAATGACGAATCATGTAAGCATCTACGTCACCAGAACGGTGGGCCCAAGAATTATCGTCCATGTAAATGGCATCTTCACCAATTACAGACAGGGCGGTTTGTGCATTTTGACAAAGGATTCCTATTATATACCTTTGTGCATTCAGTGATCCATTTTCAACCTTAGCTGGAAGTTACGCCGACTCGAAACAGAACAGATCCTCCATCATAAGAGGGGATTTCTTCAATACACACGTAAGCATAGCATTTCCTTGGTCTTCGTAACACTTTCCGACGTCGGTCCTCACATTTCAGACAAATTCGAGCCTCATCGCAGAAGAGTACGCTACTCCAGTTACCTAGTCCCAGATAGGCAATTTCTAGTGAACCTCATTCGGGCAACCCACTGCTCACGGAGTAACTTGGGGGCCCGTGCTAGTCGTCGACTGCGTATATTAGCAGCTAAAAGTCTCCTTCTTACAGTCAATAGCCTAAATTGTGCAACCCACCCACACACCACACCCACCCCCAAATATATGTATGAAATACAGATAGTCATTCCGAGTCTGGTAACTCCTCCAATCCGTATTGGACAAGCGTGGTGGGTTAACCTCCGTTCCTCCAGAAATTGGGAGGCCGTGCTCAGCAGTGGGACTTACATGGACGGTAAAAAAAATCTTGCAATATATATATTTTGTATTTATAAATTCGTATACAGTAGATTTTTTCTCATGAAAAAGTAGTCGTAGTTTCCTTATAATTGCTGACAATTTGACAATAATAACTCGTTATTAAAATATATTCCACTATATAGCTGATCCTGATTCACAATTAATTACAATTGAATAATTGATACTGATACGGGGTATCAGACCTCAAATTGATTGTTATCGCGGCCGACTAGAAACCAAATTCATTGCTTTCCGTCTCAAATTATACAATGGCAATCATTGTATAATTTGAGCTACTAACTTATGATTTATATTTATTTTATAAAAAATTAAGAATATGGATAACTTTGACTGATAGAATAAGAAAGCGATATGGAGTAAAAGGAAGTGTTGAAAAGTTGAAAAAGTGATGCGTAGATGGTTTGGGCACATAGAGAGGATGGATAAAAGTTGACTGACTGATATAAGAAATTTACATTTCTTATATCTCGTTAGGGGAAGACAAAACGAACATACCTTAACCAACTTGCAGAGCTTCTGGAGAGTGTTGCTCCTTTATGAAGAGAGCGAATCAAAGAAAGTGTACCAAGATCGTAAGAGATGGGGATCTGCGGTCTTTGCCTACCGGTACGGGACACGGTCGTGATGATATGTATATATGTATGCATGTATGTAAATTCAAAGATTTCTCATTTTAACATCAAGTAAATGGACAAATTTAACGTTCATAAATAACCACTAGGGTTTTAAACCATGATGCAGCTGGTTAAAACCAAAACAGGCGACGGTTGTAAAATATTTGAATTGTTTTTTTTAAAAAAAAAAGGATAGCAAACTAATTAAAAAGACAGATGTTAAGTAATGGCCTCCATAGACGTTGGCAATAGTAAGGGCAATGCGGATGCGTTGTCTATCTTAAGGGTAAGAATATGAATTAATAGGAGGTGACGAAAGGGGTAAATGAAGGAAAGGAGGAAAGCTTCTGAATCCCTTACACTCATCGTACGAAACCTGGTAACACATAAAAATGTCACCACTTTTCGCCAATACTCTTTCAGGCTGTGCTAGTTCCCCAGTCGAACGGATCTATTCGTAAAATTGTTATTTATATATATTTCAAGACTTATGAATTATCTCAGAAACAAATTAATAAATTATTCGTTAAGCCAGCAATACATATAGGACAAGCTTAATGTGAGCGTAGGCAAATTGATACAAGGCAAGTACTACTATGTAGACCATTGGTACTCAACCTTTTTATAGGGGCTACAAACACATGTTACTCATGCTGTCGCGGTGCGCAAAAAAATTTGGGTAATGACAGGTTTGTCATGTAAATAAATTCAAAACACACAAAATACACAGATGTGTCATGTAAATAAATTCAAAACAATTCACCACCGGCATACAAAGCGACTCGTACATAGAACTATGGAAGCCAAAGAAAGGGGATTCCCACGGTATCACTTGCTTGATACGTAACTAAAAACGCCCAATGTATAATAGAAGAACACCGCTAATTCAAACACTTGATTTGTCGTATTTACGAAAATACTTAAATGACGTGTTGTTGTGATACAATCAGACGTCTGCTGTAAATTAAAAATGAATGAATAAATTGCCGTGTATTACGGCAAATTACCGTATCCATTATAGCATTGCACACATTTACTCCCCGCGCGTGGCAACGCTCGGCCGACGTGTATTGCCGACTTTATAAATAAACACAACAGTTACAGAATGTGGGTATATGATAATGACTGCTTCAAGACACGAACGATATATTTCTATATCTGGTTGTTGAGATTATATGTAAATAATAATTTAGGCTTCTAAAATTAGAATTTAAGTTTCTATGCGAAAATAGCGGAACGTCGTGGGATCCAATGAGCGAAATATCACAAGATGTAGTCTCGTATATGAAATTCCACAGAAATTTAATAGTCAAGTTGAAGCAAATTGAAGAAGGAACATTATGCACAACGCTTGATTAAGGTGGTCTGGCTGGACGTCTAGACTCAAAATGACAACATATATATATATATATATATATATATATATATATATATATATATATATATATATATATATATATATATATATATATATATATATATATATATATATACGTATATATATATATATATATACATATATATATATATCAACCCACAACTGTTGACTACGAAAATGGCAACCTCGCCATTGACAAAATTGAGTCTTATGTGATATCACAAAGATTTTACCATAATAACCGTTTCTCTATTATTTCCCGTTATCGTGGATGTAATTTGAGGGGTCTATTCAAACAAATTTCCATGTAATGTACACCACACACAATTTTCGGTAATTGCTAACATTTATAATTTAGTACTAGAGCCAATTTTACATTTATAATAGGCCATATTATATTTATTTTTTCACAACCGAACATTAACTCACCACGCTGTTCCAATGCGTATTGGCGTGGTTACCGGACTCGGAATAAATATCTGTAGACATATATTGATTCCGATGCGGGGATCGAATCCGCGACCATTGACTGCGTGGGCGGGGGGCCCCGCCACTGAGCCAATTGGTAGTCATAATATAAATTAAATTAATTATTTTACTGTGACGACTTAAAATATTTTTTATGGAAAAAAAAATGTATAGGTTTATTTTTTTAAGATTACAAAATCGTATTACAATTCGGAAACACCGGTGGAGGGAGCTGGTAAGACTAATACTTATTGTAAAAAATTATTTCTGGTGTAAATAAAGAATATATTAATTATATTTATGGAAGTATCTTACTGTAATAGTGCTATTCTTCTTCTTATACTTCTATCACAATATGGTGTACATCAATTTCGATGCTGGATTTAAATCCATAACCTAGTAAAATAAAATCAATCTTTACCGACTAAGATGAGATCTTAAGACTTTTGCTGCTAAAATATTTTTTTAAATCAAGCTACGGTTTTTCAGTCTTACATCATATTTTGTGTGTGACTCAAAAATTATTTTTGCTACAATCCTAGCAATTTCGTCATGAAGAGGAAGTCATCTTCCAAGCAAACGATAGAGTTTCTTCAAGGTTTTGAATAAAACATTTCACTTGCTCATCTCACAGAGCAATCGCCTGAGGTGTATGTTTATTTAACGATAGCCCTTGTTTTCGCTCGTACGGTGAGTCCGTATTATTTATTAAATATTTCACTTTTCTTTCTTTTCTTCGTTTCTTTTGTACAGTAATTAATATTAGCTATTACAAATTTACCCCAGCTTACATTATTATCAATACAATAGAAATAATATTTTTTTTATTGATAGATGGGTAAACGAGCAAGCGTGTCGCCTGGTGGAAAGTAATCAACGCCGCCCATAGACAACCGCAATATCGCAAAAGTTACGGAAGCGTTGCCGGCCTTTTAGATATCTATAGGCTTTTATGAAGGTCCTAATGTCGTATCGGTTTGGAAAAACGCTGAAAATAACTGGTTTCACAGAGTGGTGGTACGTGGAAAGAAGTTTCGAGAGAAGCGCACAGTAGTGGATCTCCACTCATCCAGACGGAGGGGATGAAGCTCTTCTTTACGGTGAGTTGTGCGGTTGTGGAATTCGGCGACAGGAATCATTGGACATTGTCTTCATTCAAAGCTGATGGGCAGATCGCAATTGAACCGGAACGGATCGATAACAGAATTTAGGCTCCATCATAATCATCATTGTAACTGTAACAGTTCACTTATGGATATCTTCCTCCTCCGGAAATGAGGGATGTAATCTCTTGTTCTTATAATAAAGTTGTCTATATAATAAAAATATTTTATACAAATTTATATCACAACTTGTTTGTTCACACTATTCTTTATCATATAAACCTTTATTATTACTTTTTTTAAATAAAGATTATAGTATAAGACAATAAAATCCCACCACCTCCTATGTCCCCACCGACATCCAGGTCATACGGGCCGAAGCACGGGAGATACGCGCGGTTCTTGGGTAGGTCTCTCTATCCCGCGCGCATTTCTTGACTCCCTTTAAATTTTCTCCAATCCCTTTCCTTTTTTATCCGCTCCCCACTTATAGGGCCGACGTACTAATCATGCCTTCGTCGCCGGGCAGCCCTACTAGCAATCACTCCGACATGCAGCGTCTAACATGCCTCGCATACGATAACCTTCGTAACGCAATGAAGTTCTCCACCGTGCTAAGTCTGTGTATACAGGACCGGCCCCCTTAGAGCATATAAGAAAAGTAAAGTTTTACCTTACTTATACAATGTTTTCGACAAATTTCCTACGTCAACAGAATTTAATAAATTACCTAAGTACTTTGTTGAGTTCGGCCGCAGTAACGCATAACCAATTTGAAGAGCAAAGCAAAGTTAGCGTTTCGCGAAATCCCCTTACATCACCCTAATTGGGCTTTGATAATGACTTAACAAAACACCACTTTGAACACTTTGGCTAATGGGATTTGATAATGTTAAAGGCTTTATCTTAATTGATTTAAACCAGTTAATATGAGGAATGCCGGTAGTGTGTATGTACTTACCTTACAAAATCAAATTGTCAATATAAAAAACAACTTGTTATTATAAGGTATAGAACATAACAATATGGTACCGGACTGAGACTAATTTATGTTTAATTTTATTAATTTTACAATTGGTTTGCTCGAATAATTTTATTAATTTCATGATTGGTGTAGGTCAATAATTTTATTAATTTTACAATTAGCGTGCGTCAATAATTTTATTTATTGTACAATTAAAGTTCGTCAATAACTTCACTTACAATTGATGTGCGTCGCTAACCTACAGTTGTTGTTAAAATAATTGCTGAGTTCATCAGTAACAATCAATAATGAGTTTTTTTACCTTAGACAATATATGTTTCACTGCTGGACACGAGGTCTTCTAGTTCAGGGAGAACGGATATCAAGTTACATCGAAGGCGATAAGTAAAGTACCAAGACTGGAAATAAAAACCTGTACCTGTTTAATATATATCACATATCACATATAATCAGGTGACCTGCTTATTCGTTTACATGCTCTGCTATAGAAAACCCCATGACTATGGCGACCATCGTTCATATGTTTGTAATAACGCTTGTGCTAAGAAATGATTCACAGGGATAGTGTAATGGAAGAAACGAAGTCACGTATCTGAGATCATAAGTCCGATCAATACCGATTGAGCTATTGCCACATTATGTAAGGAACAATATTTTTAATTTAGTATGAAAGATATATATATATATATATATATATATATATATATATATATATATATATATATATATATATATATATATATATATATATATATATAACGATATTTTGTAAAGTAAAATATATTACTTTTATAACTACAGGTGGATAATTTTTAACACTTATATGAGAACACCTGTCTGTATCTCTATATATTTAAATCTGAGTTCTGACATATAATATCATATAAAAGAGCTCCTGTCTATTTGAGCTCACGGTGGGATCACGTAAACAAATTTTCCTGCCTCGTTTCCCTTGTTTGCTCTTCTATACAAAGGTTTGCATATAAAAGACACAAAATAAACGAATTCTTTCTGTGACTTACAAAATATAGAAGAAATGGTAAATATACGAGGAATTTCAGATAAGATCAGACAGTGTTACATGGAATATTCTTCTACTACTTGAACTTGAACTAAATGCACGAAAGTATTATATATAACAGGAATCCTTTGTCAAAATACACAACCCACATTGACTGTAATTGGTGAATATTATATTTACATGGATGATAATGCTCGGGCCTATAGTTGTGGCGACGTAGATCCTTATATGCATGAGAATATTCTACTACTTACTTTTACTACATTATATGCGTGGTTACTCCATTTTTTACCAAAAGTTTCTATAGCTCTAGATAGCAAATACCAGCAGGCAAAGAAACTGAAATCCCTAACCCGCTTTCCAAGAGTGTGGGAACACCCATCAATTTTGATGAAGACCAATGACCAGCAGTGGTCTTTTATACCTATATATGGTGGTATGTACATGAATAAATGGGAGGAAAAACAAGAAACAGGATGTTGATGTATATCCTGTCAGGGGTGTAGGAGCGAGCCTCGGGGATTAGAACCCGGTCTTTGTGCCGCCGTTTCCAGCGGCTTTTAGGATCTTTATAATTGGCCACCAACCAAACCCGCTCCCCTCCATATTGGGCGAGCAAGGTGGGGCTGAATACATTGTGAAGCGTCGACGTCGGACTTGAGGGCTGCGGTGACCTCGTTGAGACAGACGACGAGGGTCATCGGCTCCTCCAAGTCCGCGTGGCATGGTGGCGCTTTTTGAAACTCCGGTGCTCCTGGTCTTTGTCGGCACCGGGATTGCAGCATATAATAACTAGATGTGACACAATATATAAATAAAATTCCAATAAAAAATCATATATTCAAAATCTTTTGTCAAAATGATTGTTTACAGCATAAATGGACTGAATCGTCCGGGAAAATACATCACTCCCGTATAAAGCAGGTCTCTAAATATTACTTGTAACTTTTCTATTGCGTTTCGTTTAGTGTGAGAAAGAGAAAGATAAACCCAACTGCTTTACCTTTTCTTCACATTCTTCTTCTCCTCCCAATCACAACTAACTCTGAAATAGGCAAAGATAGTATTGGTTGTTATAGATGTTCATGAAAGACGGTAGTTACGAACAAAAACGTATAGGCTGTAAATAAAAACCTATAGGTTGTAAATAAAATCGAATCAGTTGCCATAAATAATCACTTATTCAAATGTAAATATGAGTATAAGTTTTTCCCTACGTACTTTTCTCAGGAGTTACTTCTGTCAATTTATACGATTCATCTTTTTATATATTACTACAAAAGTGATAGAAGAAAATTAAAAATTAATTTCATTTCCAATTTTTTTACAACGTACTACCACAAATTAGGAAAATTAAACGTATTGTACAGCAAATAAACAAGTGTCTGAACATTACTAGAAATTTCTCACGTTAATACTATGCAATAAAGTATTTTTATGCATAAATTGAATGCGCTACGGTTTAAGAATATACTTAAAGTACAAGCGCTTACTTTAGATAAGTGTATACACAGCCTTTACCTTTTCTTGAAAATAAAAACTTTGAGTTTAACCTCATTTCGTTTGCGATTTATTTGCTTCAGTGCTTTCGAAATAACATTTTAATAAATTTCATAACTTCTCTAGACTTAAAAACTGTATTTGCGTTTATTTTTCATCGACATACATTTACATTTCTAAGATCTATAAATATACACTTTCTTTGCAAAAAAAAGCGGATGGTTGTGATTTTTGTACATTATTGGTAGTAATTTAGTTCTAAAGAGGTTAAACCTCTTTAGCCAAACAATGTTACTAGCAGTTAATAAAGAGTCCGAGTATGAAAAAATTAATTACAAATTCGAAACTTTTTTGTTTTTTTTTAATTAATCCCTTTTTAGATTGTGACTTTTTACTTACTTTTCGCGGGTTTATTGTTAGAAGGTTATCAGGCAACTAAAACTAACTTTTTGTTATTTTTAGTCGAATAATTTATGTTTGTCGGATCATCCTGCCTCTTTGTGACTTAAAACAGATATCGTTGTGTCTATTGTAATGGCTGAAAAAGCAATAAGAGCTAGTAAAATCGTAGCGCTGCTGGAAGAGGGGTGTAGCCAATTTTACGCCTCAAAGCGGTTAAACATGGGTCGTTCAACCGTCCAAAGAATCTGGACTCGATATCCATCAAAAGCCTGGTGGAAAGCATGCCAAGACGATTAAATGCCGCTATTGCTACAAGTGGAGGTCCTATTCGTTATTAATTAATCGTCTTTTTCTATTAAAGTAGGTACCATAAAAATACTCGTAGCCTTAATTTCAATATACCCATAAAAATATCCATTTTCACATGGATTTCTGTTTTCATTAACTAAAAACCGATTCTAGGATTTAAGTGTTGAAAAAAATTCCAAAAAAAGAAAAACGAAATTTCTTTTTTTGGAACAACGAACGAATATTATCCATAGAAAAGCCAATGATTATAAGCTTCCCATTTTTTTGCAAAGGAGTATACATATATAAGTATTATACATACATATAAAAAAAGAAATATTCGCTGCAGTAAATACTCGGACTATGATTAATATATTATATTATTATACTAGCGAAAAAATTTATTTAATAAATATAATAATTTAAGACTCACTTTACTTAGGATTGTGTTTTAGCGCTCAATCTCAATATTGCTGAATGACAAAATCTTACGAAAAATGTACGTATAAGAGTATGGTTCAAGGAACGTGTGTTCACGAAAGGTCGGCAACACAGTTTTGACGTCTCTGGCTTTAGACAGCGGTGATCACTTACCATCATGGTTACCTTTATGCTCGATTGCTTGCTTCTGAGAAAAAATGGGACGACCTTTTTTATGCTGGGCATAACAAATTTTGAGGATACCGACTTTTTAATTACCTGAAAAAACTAAAATCCGCGTTTGTAAAAATATGTATATCAGTAAGTAACATTCAAATATTAATATTATAGTACAAAAATATTGTTTTATGGGACTTCAAAGAATCCTGTAAATATTACGCGACCAAATTAGATTGGTTTGGGTGCAGTTCATATTGGAATGATAATGATGTCTATTTGAATTAGCAAGATTTTTTGTTGTATAATTTTTGGTTATATCTTTCATAAAAATAAAAAATTTTTTTCTTCACCAAATTTAATCTATATCGATAACTGAATATATTACTTAATTTTCTCGGGTAATTAAAAAATCACGATAATTATCCGATTTTTTTATGAAAGTTTAAAACAGATATACATAAATAGATCTGTGAGATAACACTACTACTCTAATCTCAGGTAGCTATTCCGAGCACGAAATTAAAACGATATTTTGTTGATGACAGCACTTGTCAGCGGCATTTCAGTTTAGATTGTAACCACGCGAAATTGAATTCATACGTCTGATGTTTTATTAAAACGCGTTGAGAGACTTTAAGCGCGCCTTCTAAACCTTAACGTTACAACCTCTGTTATTTAAACTGAAAATTATTTCATTTAGGCTTCAACTTTATTTCGGTTTCATGAATAAAATCGTAATAACATATTAAACATGACAATAAACGTGCATAATACAACGTTGTGACAAAAGTAGAAAAAGAGATGCTTAGAGCTTAGGTTTGGGCATATAGAGAGGAAAAGAAATTTACCTTGCGAATGTGGATGTAAGGGTCGGAAGAGGAAGACCACGAAAAACATACCTTGACCAAATTGCTGAACTTTTTAGGTAGGGCCAGGTCAACCGGTGGGCTTGCATGAGGAGAATAATGAGTGTGGAGGAAGCAAAGGAAGTATGCCGAGATCGTAGCAGATGGAGATCTGTGGTCTCTACCTACCCCTACCGGAGACAGGCGTGACGATATGTATGTATGTACATGTCATGTCAAGTTAATAATTCCGAGATCAAAATAAATAAATCATCAGCAAACACAATGGAGGATACGAAGGAAGTTAATACAGAAACAGATAAAGTAAATTCTAGTAGTAATGAAGATACAGTGGTGATTTCAAATGAAAGCCACGTCATTCCTTCGCTCACAACATTGAAAATGGATTCAAACACTGATGTAAGTATCCCACACTTAACATTGAAACATAATAAGACTGATATGGAACTAAGTAATCATACTATCGTGATTAATAGAGTTAGGCATTACTTTGCAGAAATCCATTACTATGTGAACAGTCAGAATTTTTACTTGGCTAAGATCCGCGACACATATGTACGTATGTATACAGACGTATATGGCTATCCTTATCTAGAGCTCAAGTGACAAGTGAAGGGCACAGCGATTACCTTTGATCATTTTTCCAATTTTCTTGTATCAAGGCATCAAATATCTAATGTCTAGTTAGGTTTCTAAATTATCACGCTACAATTTTCAAGGCCTACCCCTGGGCTAACAGCGGCCATAAATTAACTCGTATTCCATACACACTATCTCAAAAACTCTGTATGTGGGATGACGTATCTGGCCCAGTTCTTTTATATATGAAAATAAAATTACTATTATACTATATATACGGGGACATCCACACCCACAGTGATGTGGGATCGAGGCTCGGGTATGTTATTCCCACCGGTGTTTGAGCGTCCTTTAACGACTTCGCGTCGTCGAGATATGACTTAACCTATTCCTATGTTGGGTCTCTCGTTAGTCTTCCTCCCTCTCGAGAGCCAGGCGGCAACAAGAGGATTTCGCGTGGGAGCAGGCGTCCCTCGGGTGGATGAGCGTGGAGAAAGCAATAAAATATGATATTAAATAGCCTTCACAAAGAAGATGTGTCACTACACAGGTTTTAAAATATGCAATCTCGTGGAGTTTTAATGGAAGGGATAAGTAAAGGCTTAAAGAAAAAGAAGGCTTTTAAGTAAAGTAAACATTATTCTTGTTGAATAAGTTATTTTGGACTATTTTAATTATTAAGTAATTTTAGATAAAATTACATTTAAAATTTTAGATTGAATTTGCATGTATTTGTTAAGATAGCGGACTATGTTTTAAATTATCATTATGAACAATTAACGAAAATAAACAAATCAACAGATGAATTATTAGTATTTACTATTGCATATTACAAAGCGACCAATGGAGAGCCGTTTCGCTACGATGAATGGTAGCGGATGGAGCTCTGTGGTCTCTGCCAGCCCCTGCGGGGGATAGGCGTGAATATATATAAAAAATATTACAAAAGTGGAATTACACACAAAATTGACGATTAAGTTAAATAGACACTATATAGACGAAGTCTTCAACAAACGCGTCATACCTAGATCCTCTTACGGTGCTGAAACGTGGATATAACAGTCCGTCTCCTTCACAAGCTACAAATTATTCAGAAGGCCACAGATAGGGCTTCGCTTGGAGTGGCAAATATGATTCAAAAGGAAGAATTCGAAGAGAGAATCAATCACCGATATAGTTTCTAAATTAAATACGCAGTCATATGGCAATGCGCTGGTCACAGTGTTGAAGAACCAATGAACCCAGGAGTAGAAGCATGTTCGATGGACACAACTTGATTAATTTACACACAGTGACATTTTGGGTACAAAGACTAGTAAATTGGATGCATGAAGCCAAACAACGAGTTGGCATATGGAAGAGCCTCTCTCCGGCAGTAAATTGACTTGGGTTAATAATGATTAATGAATATATGTCTCCTCCAGCGAGTGTCAGATCTCAGACAATGACTGGAGCAGACAAGAGCTAGAGTGAAGATCGCGTCTTGGCAAACATAGTGTGGTATGTCACCGCTGTGTGGTGCGATGATCTTCGCAGGCGGCTGACAGAAACTAGATGCATAAAGCTGAAGATCAGGCTAGGTGGCGCTTTCTGAGAGAAGCCAGTGGACTTCCACAAGCTGTTGATAATGAGATGATGCATATATATAAATAATCTACATATATAAATAGTCTACGTGAATGAAGTTATAGACTCTTTAGTTATTTGTTGAAGCAAGCAATATTTAATACTATTAAGGTATTAAAGTATATTGTTACGATAGGCTTATTGTTATTTTTTGTTAATTTTTAAGCATTAATTTTAGGTAGAATAGACAGATATAATTAATAGGTATCCACTGTTGCCTACGACGACCAATTGACTCAGTGGCGAGACCCCCCCCCCACCCACGGAGTCAATGGTCGCGTGATCCCCGTATCGAAATAAATATATGTATGGCATACAGATATTAATTCCAATCTGGTAATGGCGGGGTTACAGCATAAGACAAGCGTGGTGGTTATGAGCCGTTCCTGGGCCAGTGCTCAGCAGTGGGATATAAATGAGAGTGAAAAAAAAACACTGTTGTTTAGGTTCTATAAGGATGGCATGTTTATTGATACACACCCTTTATCTTATCCGAGAAATAAAAGATGTGCAAAGTAATATAATACCTTAATATTAACCTAAATCAAGATCGTATGTATTCTAACTGGACTTGACGTATACATACACGTCAGAAATGTGGTTTCCCCGCTCTGTGGGATGCGTAACTAGATAAGACAGCTTTATAGGAAGCTATAATGGTAGAGACAAATATATTTGCATCCATACATATATTGAATTAATTAGAAATTATTTATAATATATAGAACAAACGTTCTTGTTTTAATCTTAAAATTTAATTTATTATTGCATTTTTATTTATTAAGATCCAGTATAATCAATTTTTATAAAATAAAAATTTATTGCTTTAAAATTATCTAACTTTTTATTCATCTATTTATTTATTCAGAGGACTTAAACTTAATTTACATGTTTTATTTATATGTGATTATAGATTTATTTTGACAATTAATCTTAAAGTCATATTGTTTATTTTAACTTTCTACCATAACACACACAATACAGAACAACAAAATACATTTTCAAAATACTGCAAACAAAACTAGGAACTAAATAAGGAAAACTCTACGGCAAACATTACGGTGGAGCCACATGGTGTGTCCAACTTCAGGTTATTTAAATTACAAACTAGCTCGATGTTCTGTATAATTAATCCCAAAATACTTTGACGATAGTTCATCTAAATTAGATTTTTGTAGATGAAGTTACCCACAAATTCTTTTAAATTACCGATTAATTAGTAAGTTTAACTTGACTTTAACTTAATTAACCATTAAGTGATAGTTTAAGTTCATTGAAAGGCTAATTAAGTGTGAAAGTATTCCTTCTTTGGCTGTTAAGTTATGTTACATGTCGATTTTTTGGTAAGAAATCAACACTGCCCACAGACATCAATAAAGACCAGCAGATGCATTGCTTGCCTCAAAATAAGCATGTGCATTATGAAAGTGAAAGGATTTAATAGGAATGGAAGAATTGATGAGAAGTAATGAGAGGAGAACAAGGATATAAAGGAAGTAGAATAGGAGGAGGCCGTCCAAATTGAAACGTAACACAGAAAAATGCTACCACGTAAAACGTTTTCAAAATGGTAGAGCCACGCTGCAGACGAATACTTTGTCAAGAATGGCATATTATTTGTCTGTAGCATAAATGGGCTGGCTCGCCCGGGGAAGTACCACACTCCCGCAGAAAACCGGCGTCTGAGTGGTGAGCTACCGTGCTTCGTCCGGTGAGCGGTCTGAGTTCCGGAGGCCCTACATCTTCCCCCTCCCACACCCATTCCCCCTCCCACTCCCGTTTCCCCTCCTAATCCCATTCCCCCTCCCACTCCCATTCCCCCTCCCACTCCCATTCCCCCTCCCACTCCCATTCCCCCTCTCACTTCCGTTCCCCCTCCCAATTCCATTCCCCCTCCCACCCCCGATCCCCCCCTACACCTATAATCTCACTTTCCTTAAAGGTCGGCAATGCTTCCGCACTGCCTATGGCGCTGCGGATGTCTATGGGCGGCGCTGATTGCTTTCCATCAGGTGACAAGCCTACTCATTTGCCCTTCATCCCATAAAAAAAACGTAACTCCTGTAACATGTTAAGGAGTGTTAATATACTGGTCGAGGCGGCCCATTCATGTATACTATGCCACTATTATATTAAAATGGTGCACATATAACTGAAATCGCGGTACCATGGTAACTTGATGCCGATATACTGTGAGTGTTTACTTCCCCGGTCAAACCTGCCGATTATTGTATGTTTCTATCACTATGAAATCATTGCTAATAGCTTCTACAAGTCCATTACTGGAAATAGGTCTGTTCTGAAACTCGCCACCCAAGCAAATCTTCGGCTTGACGCTTGCAGTTTCTGCCGACCGCCTTGCGCAGATCGATGCATACCTACTACATATACAGATCCTGAGATCATCTCTGGACAAAATATTAGAAAGATATAAGGGAAAAAGTAAAAAAATGGATAAAATTACTTAACGAGAACCAAATCGACATGTTTTTTTACAGGGCAGTAGCATCACTTGCTGGTACTTATATTGTTTTATTATGTGCATACATGAAGAGATATGTATGTATGTATATATATATATATATATATATATATATATATATATATATATATATATATATATATATATATATATATATATATATATATATATATATATATATATATATATATATATATATATATATATATATATATATATATATATATATATATATATATATATATATATATGTGTGTGTGTGTGTATTTATATTTGTATTTCATATTTGAATAATGACCGAATCGGAAGGTCTCACGAAGGAAGCACGGGCCTCCCTAGTGAGACCTACTATGCTCCATCCAACTTCACCTGTACATTGTCACAAATAAAATAAAATAAAACACATAAATAAATAAATATATACACAAAAAAATAATAAATAAGGTACATCGACGCAAAAAAGCAAAAACGTATTATAATAAACCACAAAATGAAAAATTACCACCAGAACCAAAAACCTTTGAAGATTTTTGAGAAAAATGTATCTGATCATATAAAAACAGATTCAAGGCTGTACAAAATTTTCTATAGTTCGTAGAGCTGTGAGGCTCAAACCATTCGACACAGTATTTTTTACTGATCTGAATATGCAATAAACATTTTTTGATATCTGTGTCATTTACAGCGTGTTCGCTTTTTTGTATCGATAACCTCTTTTTAAAACTCAATCAAATATTCCCATTAGATCTATTAACTAAGTCCACTTAAGTGAATATTAAAGGTTCGCCTTCAAATTTCTGATCAAATTAATAACGTTCACGGCTCAGCTCTTAATCCGATTTGCTAATGGCAGTTCATGCTCGATTTCCAAGTCACTCATTCGAATCATCGTTTACTTGGTCCCGTTATTTCACTACTGTATTAATCGTTTTGCATCTCTGTTGAAGGGTTCTAATTTGCTGATTTTAACCCTTATCGGTCACTAGCTTTTTATACGTGATTCTTGCTAAGTTGTAGCTACAGATACAGTTTTCATTGACTTTATTCATTTTTGGGCTCAGTATATTAAAAAACAATTGGAAAAGGCAATGATACATAACTGGATATGTCAATTGCTCTGTTACGGATATTTAACTAATACGGCAATAGTGCCTGCATTTCCCACAGAGCGAGTTTCAACATCGTCTCGTCACCTCCCACGTGATTTACGACCGCATCGTCAAAGTACTGTTGTCACGTGAAAGGTGACTTATGACTGGTAAGGATTAAGATATATTGAACATATGTATGTATATCATTTAAACTTACTCAAAATTTATAAAATTTGATGCATTTGGGAATCCTATAATGAATAACTTCTACGACATTAACATTACGAGAAATTACGAGATTAAAAATTACTATTTCTTTAGAGTTTGCTCTCGCTGCTGTCCTCCTCGTTTTAGTTTATTCCAATAGTAATTTATAAAATTATCATTTTTAACATATATTTTTATCATACAAAATTGTTGATCAATAAAATTATAAGCGTATGTACAATCACCGTGTCAATATCACCGTGAAACCGTGCCAATGGATGACGTCATCGCGTCATTCGTTCGTTGCGTTTATTGTAAAACAACTTTTTATGAATTAATTTTTAATTTAAAATAAATAATTTAAAACCATTTCGAAATAAAAAGTCGTAAAACAAATGGTTTTGCTTTAAATTTAAACTTTATTATATACCATTTATTATCTATTAGTAGTATTGTTATTATACCTGAAAATAAACATTAGATATAATCATTTTTTAAACAACAAATTTTAAAATAATTTATTAAAATCAAATTATGTTAAGTAATTTAAAAAGATGAACTACAATTAAATATTATATTCATTTATTTATTCAGGTGATTTAAATTTAATTTATATGTTTTCCTTATATGTAAATAAAGTTCTTTCTGAGAATTTATCTTAAAGGAACAATATTGTTATATCTAACTATATTCTTAATTAATATTCTTGTTACCCTTCAACAAAGTTTAAGCTTAGTTTAACTAGCCATGTCTCACGAGACCCTGTTTCTGTGCGATATATGTATGTATGTGGGTGTAACAAGTAACAGATTAATTAACCCAAAAGGTACAAGGTTAAAGTAGTAGGACTAAAGAATACTTGTATAACAAGACGTTGGGTTATATGAGAATTAAAACCATTTGTATGGGACGCTCTGTGCTCAGATGATGCGACGATATGCGCAGGGCGGCTGGCAGAAACTGGATGCGTGAAGCCTAAGATCGGGCTAAGTGACGCTTCTTGAGGTAAGCCTGCGTCAAGCAGTGGACTACTGCAGGCTGTTGATGATGATGAAAACCATTTACTTGCATGCTTAAAGGCTATTATATAAATTTTTATATTATTTTATTCTTATACTCTGACAAAGAGTATAAGATTAAAATAATATAAAAAATTTTATTAAATGAAATAGCAGGGCTGACGTGGATGAGAAAAGTGAAAGATTATGCGATGTTTTGATAGTAGTAGAGCCACGCTGTAGACGAATATTTTTCAAGGATGGCATAATTTTTTCAGTAGTACCTATGAATGGGCCGGCTCACCCGGGGAAATACCACACTCCCAGAGAAAACCAGCGTTTGAGTGGTACCTTAGCTACCACGCTTCGTACGGTGAGCGGCTGAGTTCCTGAGTCTCCCTCTCCTCCCGCCTCTCCCCTCCCACTCCCATAATGACACTTTCCTTAAAGGTCGACAACGCTTCCACACTGCCTATGGCGCTGCGGATGTTTATTTGCGGCGTTGATAGCTTTCCATCACGTAACATGCCTGCTAGTTTGCCTTCTTATCACGTAAAAGAAATAAAAGTTGGTGAAAATTCCTGGGGGAGACCTATACTAATGAAAGCAAGACAATATTACCAGTGACGAGAAACCAAATAACTAGTTATAAGTATTTTATATAAGATTGTTAATAAAGGCTATTATTATACCCTAACATTATTTATATTAAAGCTAGAGTCATGGTAGCATGAATGTAGTGGCACGATAGGAGAAGTATCACACCTTCAAAGAATATCGATTTTAATGGTAGCATTTTACTTTGCTGCATTGAATGCAGTAGTTCGAAGGCCAAATTTCATTCCTCGGAATAATTAGTTTCGAGGCTGAGTGCCTCAAGCATTCACCTTAGACAAGCGGTGAGTTAATGTCTATTTCTCCAGAAATGCCTCATGCCCAATAGTGGGCTATAAATAGATTATGAAAACAAGCCACATTAAAACTTCTTTTCATCACTTCTTTTCATCCTTGTAGATACGGCCTCACCAGAGCTACGTATATACGTATCTGAACCCTGTATATTTCTGTACATATGTACAAAAATATACAGGGTTCACGCGCAATAGTGGGCCATAAATGGATTATGTAAAAATGGCACACTAAAAGTTATTTTTATCCTTTTAGATACGGCCTCACTAGATCTACCTATATATATCCTCTATGTTATATCTCTACCATTTATGTAAAAAAATTACAAACACACAATATACTTCATCAACATATGCAATTAGCAATATGTATTCTTAGTAATTTCTACATAATCTTCACACGAAACACTCATTGCGCACCCCTGTATGGGAGTACTTATGTGAATTCCAAACTGTATTTAATGTTCCATGTAAAAGAATTATACTTTGTGTTGGGGAATGGAATTAATTGGATTACATCCTGTCGAGTTGCTTTCATAAAAACTTCGCAACTGTGTAGATAGATAAATAGATTCTTTATTATACACCAAAAACAAAGTTATAAAATTATTGATTGTAATATTGTTTATATACAAAAGGCAGGCTTATCGCTAATAATGATTTCTTTCCAGACAACCGTATAGTACATTAAGTGCAGTAATATTTTTTATGGGATAGGAAAGCAAACGAGAGGTGTCACGTAATGGTAAGCAATCAACGCCTCCCATAGACGGATTTATATGCCTTTAAGAAATGTGTAAGCTTGTTTTTTGAAGGTTGCAATGTCGTATCAGTTTGAAAACATCGCTGGAGATACCTGGTTCCACGAGGTAGTTGTGTGAGGAAAGAAGTTTCGTGAAAAACGCACCGTACTGGATCGCCAGTCAACAATATGCTGCTATCTTAATGAATACTCCAAGATTATAATTACATATTAAGAAAAAAGTTTCGAGAGTTTATCAACACAGTTCAAATGTATATGTGTTTATTTACTTTGCTGACTCAAAAAAAAAGCAATGCAATGCAAGAAAACACCACTAATTAGATTCATGTGCGGTTTCCTAAAACATTAGCCTGAAGCAAGCGATTACTACATTTTGAGGAGTTGGGCGACCGATTAAACTTTGATGAGGCGGTAGCTCCTAGTTATCTCTTGACAGCACTTTTACAATTGAGTGTCATCGCTTTAACAGATTTTTTAACACCCCTCTGCTAGGCACAGGATGTTTATTTCTGTGAACTAATATTAACCTATCATACTTAACCATAAAATCATAGTTCAAAGGCTATGTCGGTGAATAAGGCACAGGAATTAGCAAACTAAAGTGGCAATGGTCTGGTCACGTTTGTCGGAGATCCGACAATCGTAGTGTGGGACGCCCCCCGGCTAGATGGTGCGACGATCTACGCAGGGCGGCTGGCAGAAACTGGATGCGTGTAGCTGAAGATCGGGCGCGAAGCCGAAGGTGGCGCTCCATGGTCCCCAGGCCTATGTCCAGCAGTGGACTGCCCCAGGCTGCTGATGATGATGATGATGATACTTAACCAAAGTATAATATACCTAACTCTTCTTTTATAAATATAAGGCCTAATTATATAGTATATTTTAAATTTCAAGAAAACTATTTTTTTTCCTCATCTACAGCCAAAACCAAGTTACGTACGGAAGTTACTCGTACATATTCAAGGATAAAATAGTTTATTTCAATTTTATCTTCAAAGCTTAACACATTTTTATTTAGCTCTTGGAGCTTTCGCATTAACTTCTTTGCAGTTATGTATATATGATATTCAGGTCATCATACATTTTTATAACGGTTTTTCGTGTGTCTGCTTTCAAACGAGTAATATAATTGTATATCATCAGATATGAATTCGCGACCTCGTATCGTAAGCGAAAGATCGCTTTACCAACTGAGCTAATGCTGTTTATATTTAATTAGTTCCTTAAAATTATTTATCCTAATTTTAATATTAGAACAGAAATGATATTAAAATAAATCGGAAATAGAAACTAGGAAAAGCAAGTGATAGCAGTTTCCAGCAGGTAAGCACACTATCTCGAACCATCAATATCGCTTTGTCAGCACCGTTCGACAAAATGTGAGCACGAAATCGGTTCTGAATTTTCTCACATGAAAAGTGACTGTCTTGGCGAGCTCGTGCTTTGACCGTAACTTATTGTAAAATGCGCTTACATGAAAAATCGCTCTGTTATAGTTTCGAAAACGAAATATAATAAATGTTATGACTCGTATCAGACCCGTGACAACTTTTTCTGGCCAAAAGTGTAAAGCTAGTATCGAACACGTGATACTATTAAACGATCATGTATTTTATTTTTGAGCACGATACACGCAATCGTCGCTCGATTCATAAATCAATGGTTGAAATTGATTTTATAGAAACAAACATTTGTATAGGAGCTCAGTATAATAAATAAAAGTTAAAAACAAAGGAATCGTACGACTCCATCGCTGTGAACACGCGACGATCCGTAAAGCGCTTTGGAATCTCACTCAGCCAGCCATAACGCAAATGGGATAAAGTAATGAAGCATGTATGGTGACAATATTAATAGTAGGTATGTCGTAGTATTTATCGAACGTGTCTGTATTGTTGAGAATTTTTAAATTACCCCGGAGGAAAATAACTGTGCAATTTTAAAACCCAGTAATGTACACCTTCAATAAAAAAAAAATGGTTTTTTGCACTATGCAGTTTACAGTGCTATAAAGAGTCAACTTGGATTGACCTTGGAAAAAGGATTTCGAATACTGGAAATCTAACGAAGAACGAATCTTAATGCAGAAAAATATAAAAAATTACTCTTTTTTGACTTTTTGTAAAGGTTATAAAACTGCGCAGCGGAACTTTTTCCAGGTCACAAATGAGTGTTAAAATTTAAAAAAAAAAACATTTATTTGGAACGGACTTTATTAAGTAGATGACTGAAACGCAAATAACTTAGTGGTGAGATTACCACGGCCGAAGTCAACGACCGCTGATTGAGTACCCGAGTCGGATTAAAAGTTTTAATAGCCTACAGGTATTTATTCCGTGGCTTGGTGTTCCGCCAATCCGCCTTGAAGCGTGGTGAATTAAGTGCATTCTAGTAATCGGTAGGCTCAATTTCCAACAATGGGTCATGGCTGGAAAAATAAAAATATAAGCTATAAATGAAAATATATAATATAAGGTATAAATGGTTTAAGCCTTTAAACCGATCGGTAAAGAACACGATTCTATCAAAATATCGTCATAAGTGATAGCATTTTCCTGTTTACACGTCACATGAGTGCAAGAAGTCGGGGGATTAACTAATTTCTCCTAAATTACTTCCTTCTACCCCAACGCTATTAATATTTACTTTCATTATTTAAGTTGACTTCAAGACGGTTTTTTCATAGAAGGTTTTAGAGTATACATATAGATATATATTCTAATGAAATGTAAATAAACTTTGAAAAAATGTCTTAAGTTTTCATTTAAAATGCTAAGAAACCTTTTTCCCTAGCCTATTAATACATAAAATATACATATGTATATTTTATGCTACATTAATCATTATTCACAACTATAACATTTACGATACAGATACAAAAGATAAAACAAAGTCATCTAATCGTACCGCCGTCGACCATAGAAATCTTCAAAAGAATAATCTTGAAGAAGATATTTATTTTTATATTTTTATATTCTATTATTGACATTGTCTATTTTAAAGATATTAACTAATTAATGGATAATATCTTTAAAGTAGGCAATGCATTAGACGAATCATTATATTGAATAGATTTTTATATTGAAGATTTACATGAGCGACGGCGGTAAGATAAGATGACTTTGTTTTATCGTTTGTATCTGTATCATAAATATAATATAGTCTACATAGCTGTGAATAATAATGAATGTAGCACAAAATATAATATATAACATGTAATACTTCAATACACGAGAGTCATTAAAGTCAGTTGTTAAGTAAGCCACAACAATTAGCTCGCCCGTGTTGTGGTTACAGCTAGCGAACACTACATTCCACTTAATTTACTGGTCTTTTAGACAGGCCACCCCGCTACACATTAGATATTTGGTTAATTACTTCACTTGCTCAACATTCGAAACAAATTGCTTTTATTTAAGCGCCAATTGTAACTTAAATATATAGTGCTAGCTTTCGCCAGCGGCTTCGCTCGCGTGTATTTTGGTCTGCCACATTAAGTATTAGGCGCTCCATTCAGGTCAATCATATCGTGATAACTTTTAAACTATTCGGCCAAATTACTCAGTGTGAAAGACAAAGTTTATCTACATGAAATACTTAAAGCGACAAATGTATTAATTTTGATAAGAGTTTGATAAATACACTAAAATGTGCATTGTAAAATAGATTATAATTTAAATTTATGAATCACAATTTTAGTTATAGTGGCTTCCACATAAAAGATAGATATATGCTGTCGCGGACTTTTATTTAGAACTATTTAAGACAAACAATCCTACGGTACATTATCTTTGTATAACTCCAATGGTTTCGGCAGCGTACGCCAAGATAGTTCTCAGAGGCCAGATTTTTTCCCGACTTAATTGACATGTATCGTTATATTACGACCAAAATTACATAAAATCATTACAAATTGTAACCTATATGTTATTCCGATGTATAACCTATATTACTGTAGAGTTTCATCCAAATCCGTCCAGTAGTTTTTTCGCAAAAGAGTAACAAACATACATACACACTCACAAACTTTCGCATTTGTAATATTAGTAGGAAGGATATACATACATATATATAGTATAGATGGATCTCTCTCTTTCTGGTCGGCTCTTCATGTGTGAAGATCACGATCACCAGAATTCAGTCAACGGTTCGTTAGGCTCTTCCATTTAGTTACGTTTTTGAACCACAATTTTAAAAACTTTACTAAATATGAAAGAAAACTAGTTTTTTTGTTTCTTATAAAATTCACTCATTTACATACAAATTATTTTAATTAGGCTGACGCTAAATGTTCACTAAAAGTCGGCAGCGCATTTAGCGGTGCCACCATCGTTGCGGATGTCTTTGGACGACGGTGATCACTTACCATCAGGTGACATGGTAAGTCGCAAGTAAGATGCATGTTTGTTTGTCTGCTCTACTATAAAAATTAATCTGATAAAATATGAGACTTAGACACATGGTACAGCCAAATTAAAATAAGACTAAAATATTTTTAAGTATCAATATTTTCCGCGTCAATTTATGATGCCATCAAATGTTTATTATACGCGCTATGTATTTACGATCTCGAGGCAATAAAATGTAAATGTAACCGCGTATTTTTAATATACCATTAAATACTAAATTTAATATTTGGCTCAAGGTTCTTCAATAATTTTCGAGATCTTATATGGCTAAAAAAGACGACCGATTGGCTCAGTGGCGGAGCTCTCCACCCACGGAGTCAATGATCGCGAGTTCGATTCCCGCATCGGAATAAATATATATATGGATTTATAAATATTTATTCAGAGTCTGGTAACCCCCCAATCCGCATAAAAATTAGTCTCCGACACTCAATAGCAGTCAAATCAACTTTCAACAACAAACAATTGTATGCAATATGTCAATCGTGCTTATGTCACTGTAAAATCAACGTTGATTTACTTTAATAGTGACTTTATTATATGTGTGGTTCTGCAAACAATTTATGCATGTGCTGTGTTCTCTAATTTATATATAAAAATAAGCACACCTTTAAAAAACGCTGTGCGTAAAATTTAAACAAAATTTTAAAGCTCTCTCTCTCTTTCCCTATCATCATCATCATCACTATCAACAGCCTGCGGCAGTCCACTGCTGTCTCTATCTCTATATATATCTCTCTATAATTAAATAGCATTAATTTCCCCTAGTTACAGTTAACATTCGCATAGTTTCAGTGCAGAGCTAAGAATCAGTAATAAATTTTGAATTTAACGTTGCAGAAGGAAAACTAAATCACAAGAACACTTAGTGAGTCGCGCTGGCATACTCTGATAGTCTGTTTGGTAACTAGTCAATAACTTTGTTCATTTAAGAGATTCTTTTTAGTATTTATTGCGAAGAAGACTGTTTATGATACAATCTGTAACCATAACTTTTTGACTATTTTAATTTTCTTTACATAAAAATTATATTAAACAATTCCGTATAAAGCCTAATAGCTATTATGTAAAATATCTATCAATTTAAATTCGTTTTCTTCTCTTTTCGCCTGTCTTTAAATCTTTTTTCACTTCTCATTGTTGACATCTTTATTCAACAACGCAACGCATCTATAGTACCTTTAAGTTTGCAGATAATTAGGTGATGCTTGGTTGCTTACCATCAAGTGACGGCTTGCTCGTTAGTCTGTCTTTTTCATAACATTAAAGACACGCCAAAAGTACATAAAGCGAACTTAATACCATAAGGCATTTCCTATTAATC
Organism: Baronia brevicornis; assembly: GCA_031353405.1. Lineage (NCBI taxonomy): Eukaryota > Metazoa > Arthropoda > Insecta > Lepidoptera > Papilionidae > Baronia > Baronia brevicornis. The sequence goes on from JASFAT010000825.1 coordinate 90,581, forward strand.
GACTTTTAAGTAAAGCAGATGAAAAAGAATTTAGGGAGGTGGTTCAACTATAAAGAAAAAATTGTTTAAAAAATAATTAAAATTAATTACAACATAATGGCATCAAAGTTAAGGAGTGTTTCCGTAATCCCTCGCTTTGTAGCCGTATTGGGGATCGCAGAATAATTTTTTATTACCTAAGTAGACGGTAAAATTTTTCATTACTCGAGCTTTTATGAAGAGAGTGATGAGTGTGGATGAAGCAAAGCAAATGTGCAGGGATCGTAGCAGATGAAGGTCTGTGGTTTCTGCCTACACCTACGGCTAACAGGCGTGAACGTATGTATGTATGTATGTAAACGTTACTGCCTATCTACTGACACTTTCTTCCATAGTTGCCTCATATGGAACCGACAGGAGAAATGGGATGGCCTTGTTCTACGTCGAGAACTTAAGTTGCCTGAATTGGACAGAATTATAAACAAAACACAAAGTAATAATAAAATAATGACATTGTGAACTCAACCTCCGGATTAACTTGCGAGATTTTTTTTGTCCTGCAATCACTGTACATTCAGGATTCTTCCTACTTTAAAAACGCAGACACAATTTTTGCAGAATCCAATTATTGTAACTGTACTCCAACTTTCTTGCTTCGTTAGAGCGGCTAATGGATCTCTAATTGGGTCAACTGAAATTAAATTTACTGTTTCCTTATTTTTATATACAACTATAAGGAAAACGCTTATACATGTGCTATTTCTTTATAAAGAAGCCTAGCAATGTTTAGTTATTACCACAATTTTTATAAAACATTTCAACTAAGCCACTAATCCTTATGGTAGGAAATGATTGTTGAAATAAATAAATACATATCGTTACGCCTGTCTCCCGTAGGGGTAGGCAGAGACCACAGATCTTCATCTGCTACGATCTCGGCATACTATCCTTACTTCCTCCACACTTATTACTCTTTATGCAAGCCCGCTCAAGAGTACCCGTTAAGGGTACTCTTGAGCTGGGCTTTCTTAAAAACTTCAGCAATTTGAGCAAGGTATGTTTTGCGTGGTCTACCTCTACCGACCCTTCCATCCACATTCGCAACGTAAATTTCCTTTGCCAGTCGTCTTTCATCCATCCTCTCCCAAACTATCTAAGCATCCCTTTCTCAACTTTTGTCACGATACCGTCTTTTACTACACACCGCTCTCTTATATCTTCATTTCTCATTCTATCATTCAAAGTTATACCACACATACTTCTTAATGCTCTCATTTCAACCGCATTCAGTCTGTATTATTATAGTCTGTATTTATTACACATATATATAATTAAAAAAAAACATTTAATTAATTTGTCGAAACAAAAGTATGTTAAATAAATAAACACCACTCCAAACACATTTGCCCTTTGACGTGTAACTTAAATTCAATTTGTAACACACTATGTGTACGCATTAAAACGTAACTGTATCCAATATATATGCAAATGCGTGATCCTTGCCCTTAACTAACTCCCCATCCTTCGCGGGAACTTGTTACATTACCGAAGTAACTGTACTGCAGTGGAAACTTGGCCTTTTAACACCAAGGTGAAAAGACTTTCACACAAAGGTTAGTAAGACGAACGAAAAGTAATACTATTATACATAAATTACAATGACGTAGTTTCTTGCTTCATTTATTACTTGTATTATATTATTTATTATTAACTTCTAAATAGACCAGTTAACTTTGTTTGACCTACAATTTATTTAATTCAAATTAACGAAAATGATATCTTCTGGTAGGCTTATCTTCTTCCGGTATGTTATGGTACTTAGGTATGCAATAGTTTTCAAAATCGCACAAAAGAAACAACAGTTTTGTTTAACAACACGTCCGTTACACAATAAAGCCAACACGAACGCTATCTATTGAAAGTAAAATGAAGACAAAGAACTTTTCATTTTTCAAGCTGTTCTTTAATTCGTAGTCCCCAGTATTAGAGCGAACAAAAAAAATATTCTAATTGATCGAGTCGTTTTTGAGTTTTAGCGAGATTAACAAAATAGCACTCTATATATATATATATATATATATATATATATATATATATATATATATATATATATATATATATATATATATATATATATATATATATATATATATATATATATATATATATATATATATATATATATATATATATATATATATATATATATATATATATATATATATATATATATAGTCTTTATGACTGGCAAAAAGTAAAGCTTTCGCTTTCGGTATCAATGGTATGTATTATATTACTCTTTCAAGACTGTAACTTGTTTTTGTGCCGAATAAATAAATTCTCTTATTTATTTATTATTTTTATACGAATTATAGTACAAAGGTAGACTTAATATAAATGTATATTGATAAACTTTTGTATACATTTAATATATACGCATAGAATAATAGCGGAGCAGTGTATTTGGAGGCCAGAGATTATAATAATATTCTTTAATGTTATTTTTATAAGAAGGCTTGCTTAGACCTTTCTTATGTCAAGAGACCACATTTTAAATTTGTAATAATATTGGACGAAGTTTTAGTATCGCCATTTACTACTATGCACTCCGTATATTACACGTATTGATACCACATCAAACGCTCATAACTAATGCATGAACTCTGAGTGGTTTGTGTGAGTGACCGTCCCGACCCGAAGGACGGACGTCCTTGTCAGGACATCACGGCTTATTTAAAATATAATGTATTGAATTCTCCCTCAATCCTAGCATTATCTGATCGTTAAAATTTTTTTACATTGTATTGAGTAGCTATTTTTTGTTTTTTGCAGGTTCTTATGTCGTAACGCTTTAGAAACACCGTTGGAGGTAGCTAGTTTCGTAGGTTAATGGTGCGTGGAAAAAACTTTCTGGAAAAACGCGCCGTACTGGATCACCACTCATTCAGACGATGGAGATGAGACTTTTGCTTTTGGTGAGTTGTGCGGCAGATAGGCAAATGAGCCAGTGGGTCACCAAATTGTAAGCAACCACTGCCGTCCATCACCATCTAGAATTTTAGGTAATGCAGATGTATTGCCTAACAAGGTTAAGAATGTGAATAATGGGAGGGAAAGAAGGAAAAGGTTGGCGGAGAATAAAGAAGTAATGAAATAAAGAAAGTGAAGCGAAGGAAGGGAAAGAAATGGAATAAAGTCTTTACAGATATCTTCTGCATCGAGATGACGATTATATAGTGTTATTATATAAAAAAGAAATTCGTATGTATTTCTTTTCTTTTAATCTCAATATGTCATACTATATTTGTTAACGTTTTAGTTTTAATTTTCATTTCATTTACTTTTTTATTAACAACCTTTAATTATTTTTTTAAGAATTAACTTTACATATATGAAATACATTTAAGTTTTACTTATTAACAACATTTTTTTAATGTATATATTTCTATGAAAAAAATTTTTTTTCATTGCACTTACGGCATATAAGCCTAGTAAAAAAATATTCGAATAAAAAACGCTATTTTCTATATGAAAATGCGATAGATATAATCGCATTTTTATATATATTTTGACAAGGATAAAATACTCTAATATTACATAAGAAGAAGCTAAAAGCAAAAGATTTCGTAAGATAAAAGCCGGCTTACGCTAGAAGGCGTTACCCTTTTTTGTAACTGCCATAGTGATATGGTTAAAACAGTTTTTTCACAGTATAATCTATAAAGAAGGACGTGAGGAATAAAGAGAGTAACTGATATCGTAATTCCGGAAATTGCAATGGAAACATTTTAAAACTGCATATTACATAAATTTAAATTTAGTTGGAAAAGTATTGTAAGATATTTTTACTGCACATATAGTTCCCGATACTGCACACTTGCGTTCCTGATTTCTGGAAGAATGAACTTTAATCGACCACGCTTATTCAAGACGGTTTGGCGGGGCACTCAAACTCGGAATAAAAACTAAAAAAAATATGCCTTACACATATACATATATCTCGGTACAGGAATCAAACCTACGATCATTGACTCTAAAAGTGAAACACTTTGACATTGAGTCATCCAGGTATTCAATATTAAATAACTATAGGTTGTGAAATTCACCACAACACATCTTTCTGTGTAATATAGTACTCTTCCACGCAAATTGGATCACAATTCCGACAGGATGCTTTTCGCTAGACTTGTATTCCTTCAAAGGCCTGATCTACATCATTTGTCAGGGTTTTGAATATAATAATAGAATAAAGAAATACCTTTTATGAGTACTATTTGTCCGGGGATAAGTATCGAAGATAATTTGAGTTTAGGATGAAAATAAACATAATTTATGATTTATAAAGTTTCTGTAATGTTATACGAGCTTATTCATCGAAATCCTCACTTATTACTGGATAAGGGATTCGTTTCTATTGAGTACAAATCTTTTTTCGATACTCTTGGAGAATGCAAATGAAAAGTTTTCAACACAGAAAACAGTATTTACCGTACTGCAGAATGTAAGGTTCTGGATTCTTTATTTTCAAAGGTTTCTCTCTTATCAATAGAATTCTATGTTTTGAAAAGCCTTGATGCAGTTGAGGAACGAGTTAAATTATTTCTTACGTAGGGTTGGCATAAAGTACCGCTTAAATATATATATATATATATATATATATATATATATATATATATATATATATATATATATATATATATATATATATATATTATATATATTAATATTATATATTATATATTATATATAGTATAATATATAGTATAGTATATATAATATATATTATATATAGTAAGATAACATGGTACATACTTATAGTAATATATTCTTTTTTTGACGACCAATTGGCTCTGTGGTGGGGCCCTCCGCTCGCGGAGTCAATGGTCGCGGGTTCGATCCCCTCATCGGAATAAATATATTTAAATTATATGGATTAGGTTATTAATGGAGTCAGACATTACTTTGCGGAAATCCACGACTATGTGGACATTCAAAAGTTTTACTTAGCTAAGATCCGCGACAAGCAAAACAATAACAGAAAATTAATAATGTGTGTTTTTCTGCTGGATGAAGTGGATTTATTTGGAACTTAAACCAAAAACTTACCGAAAATCGGCCATCAATTCTCCACCCACCAACCACTATACACAACACCAAACACACACTACCACTTTTCCACCTTGTAAACCGTGTTTCGCCCCAACACGAGGGACCTTCAGGTATAGTAGACTCTACGGAAGACAACCGAAAAGAGTATATGGATTATAAATATTTAGTTCGATAGTAATTTACTGGTAACCCCGCCAATCCGCATTGGACAAGCGTGGTGGGTTATAACATTCATTCCACCAGAAATAGAGAGGCCCGTGCTCAGCAGTGGGACATGTGTGGTCTGTTAAAAAAAATTGTTTAAATATTTATAGGATTGAAAGGCAAACTAGTCGGTGTGTCACCTGATGGAAAGCAATCGACGCCGTCCAGAGACATTCGCAGTGCCTTAGACTTTGTAGAAGCGTGTAAGCCTTTAAAAAAATGTGTAATCTTGTTTTTTTTTTTTCATTTTAATAATTATCTAGGTTGGGCTTTCGATCGTATGTGCCTTAATATTGATTTTATTTATGGCCAGTCTCCTTTCTAGAAGCGATAGAAAAAATGTGCATAGTATCTGACTTTTAATTTACGGACCAACTGGTCGCTCTCCATGTTAATAAATCACTGTCCACCGGCGTACATTTTTCATTCACATTCACGAGGGCGGTGTAGCTACGTAACGGAATTTCTGGCATCCCTAGAGGCCGCAAGAACAGTAAAGCAACTATTTGTATGGAAACATGAATGTAATCGAAATTTCTTCAAAACGATGACATGACCGCAGAGCGACATCGATTTTGTTTATTTTTTATGGAATCGATAGGAAAACAACCATATTGATCATGTGATGGTTAATGACCACCATTGTTCATGTACATATGTAGTATTAACAGCTGCATTTTAATATAAATATATGTAATAATTAATGGAAACGAAAGAAGGATTTAAGACGAGGGGAAGAAGGAAGTAATGAGAGAGAGATAGAAGAATAAGGAAGGGAAAAGAAAAATACTCTTTTCTCCAATTTTACCTCTGTATCTCTGCAATTACAACTCAAAACGTGGCAAATTGGTAAAATGCCACCACTTACCGCCGATATTCTCTGAAAAGATGTGGTATGTACCATGGTACTTTTACTTCAGATAATCTTAGTACATGATAGTCTACCACTATAAACTTACAAAGCAAATTTTCATTATTCTTTTTTATATTACGTAACAATATTTAAAAAACTTAATGATTTGAATAGCATAGCTTCGACTTTAATGTTCGATTCTACTAAGAAGAAAAATTTGTATTTTCCACTACTGGGTACGATACCGTTTCTGGAGGAATAGACAATCACCACGCTTGGTTAACAAGACGGGTTGTCGGGATACCCAAGTTAAAAAATATATTTATATGGACAGTCAAAAGTTACGGACGGAAGACAACCGAAAAGCCACTTTTTCGTAAGTTCAATCCGCTAGATCCTTTGTAAAACAAATTTGAGTTTCGAGCGTGATTATTAATGGAGTCAGGCGTTACTTTGCGGAAATCCATCACTATATGGACAGTCAAAAGTTTTACTTAGCTAAGATCCGCGACAAGCAAAACAAAAACAGAAAATTAATAATGTGTTTTTCCGTTGGGTTAAGTGGATTTATTTGGAAATTAAACCAAACACTTACCGAAAATCGGCCATCAATCTCCACCCACCAACCACTATACACAACGCCTACGGAAGACAACCTTATACATACAAGACAACAAGTATAGTGGTTGGTGGGTGAAGAATTGATGGCCGATTTTCGGTAAGTTTTTGGTTGGCGGCGTTGATTGTTTTCCATCAGGCGACACGCTTGCTCGTTTGCCCTCCTATCCCATAAAAAAAAAAGGTCGGGCCGGTTTATATTCAACGTTTTGTGGAAAGTGGAACAAATTCATAAACTTTTACCAACATCCAGAATAGCAAATTTGTAGCTGAAATCATCTGAATAAGTTACCTTTACGAGCAGGTACAGGCAATACGGACGTATCTGTATGCTTTACGAGATCGTAAAGGGAAACAACATGTGTTTATAATTTAACGAGGACCAACTGCTTCTGAACTAGGGTAAGCTCGTCATAAGGGTCGATAAAAAAGTAACAATTTTTTTTTCATAGCTCATATATGTCCAGTTACTAGACACTGGCTTTCACATTTATTGAGGAATGGACATTAGCCCATCTCACACCCAGATTAGAAATGAATACCAGAAGGCTTTACATACATTTGTCCCGATTTGGGAATCGAACACGCTTGACTACGTAAACAGTACCTTCACCGCAGAATCAACTTCTAATTATATTTTATTAATCATCAAGTGGACTGTGAAAAATTATTTAAGTAAAAATCTTGCTATTTGGTGTTCTACACATAGTTATTTACACTTTCTTCGCCGCTACAATTCAGTGTCAGGCCTTTTCCATGATTCTCTTCCATCTTGCTCTGTCTATGGCATCCTTTTCCCAATATGCTAGTCTTCTTATACACCGAAGATCTAACTTAGGACAGTATTTCCACTTCCCGGGTCTGCTCTGGGGAGTTATTTGTAGCATCAACCACTTTTAGATGGTTTTGACTGCTCTGGTCTTGTTTTTTCGTGAAAGGATCGGTTGATGGTTGGCGTTGAGCAGAGAAACAAGCTGAAGACTTGTGTTTTGATCAATGTCTAATTCGGAAAAGGCCAATTTCATGCCAGCACAATGCTCGTATAGTGGACAAAAAGCACCATCAACACCATCTATTTCTCCTCGTATAAGAAATTTGATTCCTCATTAAGTAATATAAAGCAGAAGAAATAGCGCTGTTACATATAGTAACATGTCTCATATATTCTTTGAAAGTGGATCGCCCATAGCAACCTTTGTGACTCGTAGAATCTGAAGGTTGTTTCTTTATGAATCACTTCATTCAATCCATGTGTCATGCTTATACGATATTTGCCGACATCTTTTTAGATTAGTCTGAATATTTTCTCAGAACTTTTCTCGTACACAATTCAAATTTCAGCTCGAATTTTAGCATAAGTCTTCAAGTCTCACGCATAGTTCACGCTTAATGTTTTTTCTGGTAGAGGTCCGCGATCTGACCACGTTGATTTTAACTGAAAACCAGCGCCAGGTGCTCCAATAGAGCGCCTAAGCAAGACCCATTTTGTAAGTTTTAATTTTAGCATAAAGATTTTATTCAAAAAAAATTGTCATAAATAAACTTTTCTTTTACTATAAAATAAGTTTAGACTTTGTAGTTAGCAGCTTGCGGCTTAGCTTGTCGTAGAATAGATCCAATCTATTTCTTTTTGTGGCATTATATAAGGTGAATATTGAAGAAAATTCCAGTAGAAGGATGACTTTTACCTGAGTAATGGCCGGCAACGCATTTGGTGTCACAGATGTCTATGGGCGGCGTTGATTGCTTTCTATTAGGTGAAACAATAGTTTGTTTGCTTCTCTATCCCATAAAGAAATAGTAATAAACACAAATATGCCATCTCAAATCCATGAGCAAAGCATGGGAATTTTAGAAAAACCCCTGAATTGAGAGGGACGGCAAGATTCATCGGTGTACTTTTATTCTGTATAAATCTTAAATTGTATTAGTGGAACAATTTGGAGTTTATATAAATATATAACATAATCAATTGTATGTAGCATGTTATAATGTGTTCAATTTTATGATGTAGTTGTAGAGTAAGGTTTGATTATCACATACATAATAAATATTAGTATTAATCGAGCATTCAGTCGTTTCACTTGTCTCTGTACTATGACCAAAATACATAGGAACCAACATTACAACGATACAATCAGATCTTAGCTTAACTTTCGAACTTCTTTCCGTAGAACGATTTTTTTTATTGACAGGAAGGCAAACGAGCAGGCGTTTCAACTAATGGATAGCAATCAACGCCGCCCATAGACATCCACAGCGCCATAGGTAGTGCGGTAGCGTTGCCAATCTTTAAAGAAAGTGTCATTATGGGAGTGAGAGGGAGAGGAGGAGGGTGTTGAACCTCCGGAACTCAGCCGCTCACCATACGAAGCGCGGTAGCTAAGCTACCACTCAGACGCCGGTTTACTGCGGGAGTGTGGTACATCTCCGGGCTTCCATTCATGCTACAAACTAATATTATGCCATTCTTGACAAAGTATTCGTCTGAAGCGTCTCTACCACTATTTAAATTAAATATAACATAGCAGGATTGTCCTCTTTATAAAGTTAATGTGATGAATTCTGTAAAACATTAAAGGGGACCGCTTTACCCGTTTCAAGATTCTCACCACGCATGAATCTAATGGCCTTTGGTAATGACAGCACACATTAGTACACGTAAGCGACCTTCTCGCTTGTATATCTTAACTTTAATGATCGTCTTAAGTGTTACCTAAATTTATATATTTGTTAACATCATTTCGCGCAACTTACTATCAGTTAAAATTCATATTATACTTTGAATATTAATTTTATTACTTTTTACTTTTACTTTTTTAAATGATGATCCGTCACATCCTGATTCCCACCAGGGCGAGAAGCGACTAACGGAGAGCCGCTTCGCTACGATGCATGTGAGAGGAAGGATGGATGAAAAGATGGATGAGTGTGGAGGAAGCAAGGAAAGAGTGCCGGGATCGTAGCGGATGGAAATCTGTGGTCTCTGCCTACCCGTACACACGTGCCTACACGTACTACAGGCGTGACAATATGTATGTATGTATACTTTTTTACTGTTTTTTACACAATTATTGAAAAAAAATGACATGTGTACATACTAAAAGAGATAGCTTCGTCATATGTGGAAAAAAGTTTAATTACAATTCGTTAATTTTTATCAGTTTGTATGCCTTAGAATATGGTGGCAAATAAAGTGCATTATAGGCATTTAATGCTTTTCTATTTCCGAAAGGGCAACAATGCCACACAAGCAGCAAAGAATGCGCTGTTTATGGCGAGAATACTATAGCCGAAAGAACTGTGCGAAAGTGGTTTGCTCGGTTTAAAGCTGGAAATTTCGATCTGGAAGATCAAGAACGCCCAGGTAGGCCGTCCACCACAGACGAAGATATGATTAGAACAAAAATCGAGAACAACCCACGCTCGACATTGCGTCAATTAGCAGAATGGTACCTATATAATTTAATAAATGTATATCAATATTTAAATGAGCTGCGTTTTAATTGTCCTAAAATATCGGCACGAACTTTCCGGACAACCTATTATAACAAAACTGCATAAAAAGTCATTTTGAATCTTTAAATATAACTAATATTTAATTACAAAATTCTCTTAACTACATATTTTACAGAAGTGCAATAAAATCTACTTAGTATAATTAATTCCGAAAAAGCGCACTCATGAAAATGAGGTACACTTAACTTTTAAAAGTGTAATCACATTTATACCCACATGCACTTTTCAGACGCACAAGCCACTTATTTGAGTTGTTAGTGCAGTGTCAATGACCGACTTGTCTGCGTATAGCCACCTACAAAAGTCATCATTGCGGCTGTCAAAATAATTATATTTATGAAGTTATCGTAATATTGTGATAAAAATAAAATAGTTGATTACTAATGGGTTTGTAAATCTAATTAAGCATGCTCATTTCTTCATTTCATCATGTACATAAATAAACCACTAGGAAAAATAACTTTAAGTGAATAAAATACACAATAATTTCAATTACGTTCCTTTTACTTTTCAAAAAACGTAATTGAGAACGTCCGAGAATAAGTGTTATTATTCATTCATCATTCATTCGTTAGAAATTATTATAATTACTTCGACATCATGGAAGATTCACTACTGTTTTTATTGTTACACCTTCATCTTATTTATTGAAAAATTTAAACGGTTTTATTTTGAAATTTAAATGTCGCATTTTTTAGAAGTATGGGATCTTAACTAATTTTTGGCGTCTCGGATATCAGTCATATAAGATTGATTAATTAATCATATAATAAGCTTGTCGTGTATCCTCCCTAATGACAGATGAGGAATCAAAAGGACTTGAAGGCAGTATAACGGTGCAAGAGATACAACGGCCAGTGCCGCTGACGACTGATGTCTGACTCTGCGGTTGCTTATCTAACTGCTTAAAGTAACGATCATTGACAAGTCCTTCCATATTGGTAGAGGTCTACATCCAGCATTCTTTTTAACAATTGTACACCTACGGTATCTCAAGTGGAACAACTCAACAGGAGAAGTACCACACCTTCAAAGAATGTTATCGTTAAATACCACCATTTTACTGCATTACCGCGTTTCGTACAATGAGTGCTGATATCCAAAGGCCCAAATCTTTTTCCCCACATCTGTTTCCTTTTACTCTCTTTTACTTTCTTTTTCTATTACCTATTACTTTCTTCTTTGCTTCCCGTTATTCACAACATTACCCTAATATCCATGGACAGACTGCATACCATTAAATGACCCGCTTGTTTACCTATCTAGTACACAGAAGAAATAGACTGTTATAGGCTCTGGGTAATAATGATGACGATAGTGAATCTTACTCAAGTATAGAATCAAATATTTTTATTAGATTGACTTTTGGTGCTGACAGTAAATTTGTTTGCTTCACTGTTTTGCAACATTCGTTTATCGTTACGAAACATGTTTTGAAAACTAACTAATGCTAGACTCGGAGAAACCGTGTGATGTTATTCTGTTAAATTTTGCCGAAGCAACACCAGTTACTATGAAAAGGGTGTGACAACATTCACGGAAGTGGAAATACTGTGTGAATAGCGTTTATATGAAATACAAAAGCAAATCTTGTATAACATAATTAATCGAATCGATACTTATTTTATACTTTAACAAACTACACATTTTATTTCATACGACTATCTAATTAGCTTAGTGGCAACGTTACCGACTTTGGAGTCAATAATCGCGGGACCATTCCCGCATCGGAATAAATATGTATACGTACCGATTGGTGTATGGAAAGGTGGATTTATGTTCTACAGAAATGATGGAGCCCATGGATAGCCGGAGAAAATACGGGTCTTGTAATGTATAAAGAAAAATATTTTAAAATGTAATACAGAAAATTTTGCTCAATTTTCAGCTTGATCGGGTAATATTTGTGGAGTTTTTAAATATGTTTTATTGGTAAGAAATGAAATAAGTGATTTCAGGTACAGATCAGTCGTATTTCTGGATAAACAATCCACGATACCTAATTCATTTTGTGAAATACAGGAATTATTTGTTAGGTAACCTTCGTTTGTGAGGGAGGCCAATGTCCAGCTGTGGACTGTTATCGATCCATCGATAATGATGATGAGGAAATTAAATAAAACATTTAAAGTTGTTGTTAATAACCCATTACATAAAAAGTTTTATAAATACAATTTATAATTACATCTTAATAAATACATATTAAACTATTAGAGGAGCTGTGAAATTTGTCGTTTTCAAAACCATAGGTAATATATTTTCTATAAAATGTTAGTCCCAGAGTTCTACACTATAAAAATATACCCTAAACTATTGTTCACTATTGCAGCTTGGAAAAAGTCATTATGAAGTTGGGTCAAAGCTTTTATTACGGACTGAACTACTCCGGCTGCAGGGTCAACGGGTAACTCGTATAAGGACTAACTTCATAGATATTTAATTTCCCCAGTGAGTTTGTAGGTAGAAGTTGCAGTCATCTTGAATTCTATCCACTGCCAATGTAACAAATAACATATATATCGACGCATATAAGCGAAAACGTAGTAATCCGTAAAATAAAAAGTTATTACAGTAAACTTATTAAAGTAAAAGAATATATCTATATATAGATAGATAGATATATTCTTTATTGTACACCACAAACAAAGTTATACAATTTTTGATTGTAATGTTTATATATAAATGGCGGTCTTATCGCTAATAGTGATTTCTTTCAGACAACCGTAGGATGGACACAATGTTAAAAAGATAATTCGATGTAGGTTGGTGATACATTATCGTTATAATGGTAGAGAAGAAAGAAAAAAAAATATTAATAAACAAAGGTAAGCAAATATATAAGTATATACATACATACACACACATATATATATATATATATATATATACACACAAATATAGGTCACATAAATATAGGTAGGTATAGGTAAACCGTAAATAATAAACAAATACATATTAAGATACAAAGGTATTTATAAAGTCTTTAAACTTGTCAAAAATCACTATATAACACTATATAATTGGGAGAGACTTCGCTGATCTCACCTCTAGCAGCAACAAATTCCATAACCGAACAGCCTGTACTGTGAAAGATTGTTCAAAGAATTTGGTATGATGAATAGGCATTTTTAATATTGTTTTCAGATGTTCTCAAAGTCCTTAAATATGAATCTACCAAAAGCCACCAGAGCAAAAAAAAAAAACTTTTAAGACTTCTGAAAAAATGTATCTTATCACTCAAAAACAGTCAGTTTCAACGCGATACAAATTTTCTACTGGTCGTAGAGCTATGAGATTTAGACCATTAGATAGACGTAGTATTTTTTTCCAATCCGAATATACTGAAATTTTTTGACATGTGTCATTTACAGCATTTTGGCTATTTTGCGTCTTTATAATGAAACAATAATTATTATAGATTATAAGAGATAGATTCGGAAGAAAGAGTGCATTCTACCTTTGCGTAGTATGTACGATAGATAAATATGTACTCTACGAAATTGAAACATTTGAAATTTTTAAAAAAGATCATCTATAGATAGATCATATATAGCACAATTGCTTAGGACAAAACTATTATAAATAATATGGAGAACGTTTAAAATATGAGGGTATAAGAGGTCTAATCATATCTTCATCTATCAACCTTGTCTAACATCCTGGTAATTCATATGGTGAAATTAAGCAAGGCAAAATACAAATTATCATTAAAAACTGGTAACATGGAATCATGGGTAAGGAAAACCAAGTGCCGCATTTACTTATCCGCTTATCTAAAACGATAAATATCTTCCCAGCTTAAGAGAAGGATCTCTTTGAGTGGAATTTTCCTTCTTCTCCTCCTTTAGTGGGAAGTTGTTGATAATAAGAATATTATTTAATAAATAAAATTAGAATGATTTTTTTTTACTTTAATTCAGTTACAAAATCCATAAATCATTTATAAAGGGTTAATGCTAACATACATAAATAAATACATACATAGATACATATCGCTACGCCTGTCTCTCGTAGTAGTAGGGTAAAGAACACAGATCTCCATCTGCTACGATCTCGGCATACTTTCCTTGCTTCCTCCATACCAGAGCCGTTTTTGCCCGGGGGTTCAAAGGGGTGCAGCCGCAATCGGGCGCGGGGTCCTAGGGGGCGCCAAATGCTACAAATTGGAAATTTTATTGAATTATATAATATTAATACTAGTATATATTACAATGTTGATTTTTGTTTGTGCATTTTTTTGTAAATTACAGAGTTTTAAGAAATTGATAAATAAAAGATTAAAATTATATTGCGTTTTTTTACAACAGCAGGGGCGCGGGCTGATTACCCGCACCCCGGCGCGGAATATGCTTAAGACGGCCCTGCTCCGCACTCATTATTCTCCTCATGTATGCCCGCCGGTCAAGGGTAACTTACATCTAAATAAAAAGAATAGCTCAACAATAATAATAACACGATTTTCTACGCACGAAAATATATTTTAGTGTATGTAAACACGATGTGTGTGCGAAAACAATCTCCGTAAATGTATAAGGAAGCGTCGAATGAATAAATAATGTGTAAGTGCGTGCGTATGATGTTTCTGTATGTGCGTATACATACGTTTTTCATCACATGTTACACAAAAAACATTTTTCACTCACACACTTCGTATTTATCTCGAAAAAAAATTATAGCTCTTTTTATAGCTTAAATACAAATATTTAATAAAAATTTCACAAACTATGGAAGGAAATATTATATGTTCCTGTAAAATGCAGTCATATGGACTTACGAATTCTAATAATTAGGTGGATTTTTCATCGCACACTTCGTATTTATCTTAAAAAAAAATATAACTCTTTTTATAGCTTAAATACAAATGTTTAATAAAAATTTCACAAACTATGGAAAGAAATATTATATGTTCCTGTAAAATGCACTCATATGGACTTACGAATTCTAATAATTAGGTGGATTTTTCATCACACACTTCGTATTTATCTTAAAAAAAATAAAGCTCTTTTTATAGCTTAAATAACAAATGTTTAATAAAAATTTCACAAACTATGGAAGGAAATATTATATGTTCCTGTAAAATGCACTCATATGGACTTACGAATTCTAATAATTAGGCCGATGATACTCACACACCTATTGTGCTACCATACTTTCGCTCAAAAATACTCTCGAGAAGCATTAAACTGCTTCTGTATAAGACCTTGCCGAGACCCATATTATCATACAGCTCGGAGTGTTGGGTGCTGATTAAAGAAGACGAAAAATCTCTACTCACCTTTAAGAGAAAAGTTTTGAGGCGTATCTTTAGTCCTGTGTTGAAAATGAGCAATGGCGTACTCTTTACAACCGCGAGCTATATGAGCTGTACTATGAGCCGAACGTCAACAAAACCATTAATATTGGACGCCTAGCCCAAGGGCACGTGGTACGGATGGACGAGGCTAGAATACCCAAACGCCTATTTGACGGCAAACCAGATGGTCGTAGAAGCCGCGGAAGGCCTAAGCTCAGATGGCTAGATAAAATTGAGGACGGCTTAAGGACAATCGGTGTGAGGGGCTGGAGGGAAAAAGCTAAACGAAGATCCGACTGGAAATATTTACTGGACCAGGTTAAGGCCCACCCGCTGCTGTAATGCCTTGATGATGATGATACTCACACGCGACTCACATTGCCGGAGCGTACACAAAACTACGTTAACACTAATAGTTGTTTCCGCAAGGATATGTATAAATACACCAACGTCTTTAAATTAATATTATTTCTGACTCTTAACGACTTTCTATCTCTTTTTTTATAGCAGAGCAGGAAAACGAGTATGCGGGTCACCTGGTGGTAAATAATTACCGCCATCCATAGATATTCACAACGCCAGAGGCGTCAAATATGCATTACCGGCCTTTTGCAAAAATATGGTTTTCTTTTGAATGCGAAATGAGACTTTAATATTTAATTTTCTTCACAAATATTTTACTTTAATAAAAAAATAACAAACAGTCGGTGTTTTGTTGATATAAAAAATAAATTAATTAAACAAATATAACGATCATTGATTTTGAACAAAAATAGCAGTAATATTCAAAATTATAAAACTTACTATACTTTGTCGCACGTCGTTGTAAATATATCGGCTACATTTTTGTTAATTTTTTAACCTATTCCAGCAAAATTCGTTTACCGCTGAAGTGGGTATTCTGCGACATAAATTCCCCTGATACAAGCATTTATAGCTTACGGTTCAATAATTTTATGGCTCCCGTACACTTTCCTAACTTATTTGATGGTTAACTGAACAAAATTTACATTAGGGTAGATATTGTGTTTAACTTTCTGCTAACATTTCACGAAAGTGACATACATATATGCATATATGATATGCAGTGATTTTTTTACATCGTGGTAATTTTGCTTGTTTTTTGTTCAAATACATATATATGTATTACAGGAATTCTCTATTGCGTATCATTCGTTGTTGCAATTTTATAAAACAAATTTTTAGCACAATCTATAAAAAAATTATAAACTTACTAAAAAAAATCATAGAGAGTAAAATTAGTGAGAAAAAGGATGAGAGGAAACCGGGAAAAAAATTTACTAACTATTTAAAATGAAAATATGGGTGGAGATGTAAAGAGAATTGAAGGATCAAACTTTGCAATGGGAAAAACGAAAATTGCTACATCGACAAATATTATATTAAGCGTTTAAGTTATGAATGCATAAAAAACCTAATTGAATGTTTTATTTATTTCAAATAAATATTCCCATTGTTATATTGAGAATAACTCTGCATATAAAAATGCTGAATAATATGGAGACTAGGTATTTTAGCAATCCCGCAAAACGAGATCACGCATTCCCGCGGGATTCCGCTGCTTTTATTAATCTGCTCGATCCCGCACCTTCAAAGCGCGGATCCGGGGATCCCGTAAATTAAAATTTTGGTGCTAAATTTTTCGCGTAAATCGCGACTAGCTCTGTCTAAGAGAAAATTGTGATTTGATTTTAGTTTTTATAGAAATTAAACTGAACTAAAAATATAAAACTGTTGTTAGGAGTAAGGGTAAAATTAAATAAAACTATCTTTAAATGTTTGGTATAGTTTATATGCCAAACATTTAAAGATGAACCTCAGAAAACAGATTACTAATTACTCATACTTGATTAATAGAAAAGAAATAATTTATATTGCTTAATGTAAGAAATGTTTGATAAAAGTTGATTTTGACACAAAAACCTATAATTTTAATTTGATTATAATTATGTTATTATAATAAATTATGTTAATTTCAAAGATGCGGGATTGAGTAATTACGCATATCAATCCCGCGGAATTGAATTAGCTGCGGGATTGCAATCCCTAATGGAGACAAAAATGTTAATAAAATGTAGATAATTTAAAACTAATTTAATTTCTTAAAACTGTACACATTTACGTATTTAATAATGCAGAATAGTTATAAACAAAGGTAAAAGAATATAATTGTCGTTCCGAATTATTCCAATTAGAGATGTCATGTCAATGAATATTACTTGAGATTGATCCTGATGATGATGATGATATAGGGTGTTTCAATCTGGTGTATAATAAGAATGATTTCATGATTGAAGTTTATGTTCAAATCGATGAGGTAGCATTATCGATAAGGAATCATTATTTCATCATTTTAAGCTGTGGCAGTTCATAGCTGGACATAACCATCTCTCAAGACGCACCATCTAATCTGATCTTAAACTACACACATCCAGCTTCTGCCCGCCGCCCTGCGCGATTTATCAACGTTTACTACGATGCAGTCTCCACTCCAGCACTCGTCTACCTTAACGGTTGTCGGTTCTTCGACAAATGTGTCCAGCGCATTACCAAGTCAGTTACTCGCTGAGTTATATAAGTGATTTAAGTTTAATAGCGGATTTCTTTATTGCGAATTACATCCAACTGATAAACTCCAATTATTAGATAGCTATGGTGTTTCTAAGCGTATAATTGAAAACCCATAAAACATATTATATACATTTTTGTGATGATTATTGTGATTATAATAATTTCACCATGACAGTTTTACACCAATGTGTTATCCTTTCTCCTGACGCAAAATCCGCGTTTTTACACTTGGCATTTATATAAATGAATGGAATACTTTAAACTTGATGTAACCATAACAGAAGTGCGAATTAAGCCACCTCAAACGAACATTTCGCTTGATAAATCCTCGTACCGTTCGCAGGTGCGTCTCACTGACATTGACAGGAGATTACACATTTGTTACTGAACATTTTAGGGCCATTTGTATATTGCGTCTTGAGCGAATTTGTTTTAGTAAACCATATCTGCTCTAACAAGGAAAATTATAAAAAATATATATTAGTGCCGTTAGGTAATTTTACCTACTTCTACCATTCGCTTATACATGCTATAATATTAATGCATTATTTTTTATTATCACTCACTTTATTCTTCCTTTGTTTTTTCTCTACTGTTTGATATTTATAACATTTATGTATTAATTACGAAGGGAAAAGCCTAGTTTCCCACAAGACAGGGAATCCTAGTATGGGATCTAGTGTCCTGTAACATATGTATACATTTTGAAAATAAAGATATTATTATTATTATATTATACATTACATTGATCACGTCATCTTTATTTGGGTTCTTTAAAAATATTCCATTGATGGAAATCGACTTGGTTAGAATGGTTTTGACCATAGGTATCTACATTGTTAGAATTTCACTAACGCACAACTTGCTACAAAGAAAATTTCATGCTATAGACCCGCTAAAGGATCAAAATCAAGTAACTTTTTTATTGTGGGATAGGAAGGCAAACGAGTAATGTGTCACCTGATGGAAAACAATCAACCTTGCCCATAGACATCTGCAGTAACTACCACAGGCATTGCAGAAGCTTTGCCAGCTTTTAAGATATGTACTTTGAATTGGCTAACGATTTAATGCGTACAGAGCAATGTAAATCGACCCGGCGTCGCTATTTAAAAGCTAACGGCTCAGCAATTTTACGGTTCCCGTATATTGCCAAAAGTTATATTGTACCTTTCTTTCGAAAAACCATGCGCATTGTATTGCCCTGGTTATATAATTTACATTCTTAGAGTAAAAAATGACATAAGAAAATCCCGTCTCAAGCCTTGCCAATAAAAATTTACCTCCCTAATGCATCTTCCTCCGTCGTGATTGTACTCATATACGTGTATATATTTATTTATATGTATATATATTTTAATTCAATTTATATAAATATATGTATATATTTAATTATATAATTTTGTGCCTAGTTTTATCTGACAGAGAGTGCCTTCTAGCATTAGTCCGTCCTTGTACCAAAAACTGTACAATAATAATAAATAAAATAAAATGATAAAAAATTGCGATTCATTAAAATTTGCAATTCATTAAGATTCGTTAAAACATTTATTCACACGTGACGTCAATGAGATGTATTTTAATGAACAATAGGATCGAACCTATAAGATATCAAACACATTTCTTACAATTTGATGTATTTATTACTATTATGACATTATTTTCTACACTTTCGTTTTAGGCGTTACTACATTTCTTTTTATATACTATTTTGTGGTCCCATTTTGGATAAAAGACTCCTCCATATTTAACTATTTTTCTCTGCCTAGGGCTTGGCTTATCCAGTTTTTTTCTACTGTTTTTACAATTTTGTCTACCCATCTTCAATAATTTTCCATTCTTTCTTGACATATATGTATGTATTTATGTAGAGTTGAGACGTTATAAACAAATAAATAAATAATTAATGAAATTTGTACGCCATAAGGGGTGTATTCTTATGTGATGGAGCTTTTAAACATCTTTTTTCATCTTGTTACACCTCACATTATGCAAATAAAGAATAATAATTATTATTATTATAACATTCTTCCTTAATCATTTTAATAGTAAAATAAGATTTTCCCACCTTTTTTAATCATTTAATTTATCGCTGCTTAACCATTGGACAGTAGCGTTTACCTGAGTAATATAAACAAACCTCTAATGCACTTGCAAAATGTATAAATATTAATAATTTGTCATATGACATAAATATTTATAATAATACATAAATATTTATAAAAATTAAATAAGACATAATTAAAATAAAACTCAGAAAATAATAATAGCAAACAGGGCATCATCATTTTACGTAATTCCTTGCAATAGCAAATTGCTTCGACTAAAACAAGGTTAAACCATTTTTTTAATTCTTCTTTATTGGTTATAAATATTAACCATACTTGGCATATTTTGCAATGCTAAATGAAGATAAATACAAACATACAAATGATAATATTTTTGAGCCAGGAACCATCGCTAGTGTACGCAGATATATCAAAGTTTCATCACAATGGCATGAATAATTCAAGAACGGATATAGTATGTTTGTCATACAAAGAAACAAACCGCAACAATTTCTTAAAGGCTTGCAATACTCCTTCAATGCTTATGGCACTGCGGACGTTTATGGGCGGCGTTGATGATTTTCCATTAGTTAAAAAATCAACGAGCAACCTTACCATCTCATAAAAGAATATTAATTTGTTGATCCCATGAAAGAAATATTGAAAAATTTTATATATATACACTGGTATTGGAGTATTTAAATAAATAAACTCCAGTAAGGTTTCATCATCATCAACAGCCTGCGGCAGTCCACTGCTGGACATAGACCTCCTCCATGAAGCGCCACCTAGCCCGATCTTCGATTTCACGCATCCAGTTTCTGCCACCCGCCCTGCGCAAATTGTCGCACCATCTAACTGGGGGGCGTCCCACACTACGTTTACCGAGACGCGGTCTCCACTCCAATACTCGTTTGCTCCAAGGATTTTCGGATCTCCGATAAACGTGTCCAGCCCATTGCCACCTCAGTTTGCTAATTCGAATATGTCGGTACATAGCCTATGTCGGTGACTTTAGTTCTCTGGCGAATTTGTTCATTTCGAATCATATCTACCAGAGAAACTCCGAGCATAGCTCTCTCCATAGCTTTCTGAGCGATTCTGAGCTTGTGAAGCAGTTGAACTCTTATTCAGTTGTTGATATTGTAGTTTTATGCTACCTACGAATAAAATGATCATAATTTTTAACTTTTTGCTCGTTAAAGTAGCATTATAATAATCTTTTTGTGTTCAAATGCAAATTATGGTTATATTACGGCGTGCCCCGCCGTAACAGAGACGAAACTTTATGTCAGTTTCCTTCACTTCTAGACCTTCTAAAATTAACAAAGCCATTTTGAAACTGTAAATTGAAATTTGAATTACATTTTATTCGTTATGACTTAATAGCAGTCGTTAAAAATATTGAATATATTCAAAACTATTAAGCGGCACTAGCTTAGTTGTTAAGAGTCGTAATTACGATCTAAGGTCGTGAGTTCATATCTTGCATTGTACTACTGATGTGTCTTACTATATCATAGAACAAACACTTTTAGCTTAGTTGAAATGATTAATTTTAACAAAATTCTTAAAATTTATATTAAAACTTTTCTACCTATTTAAAAAAATGGTATAATGAAAGCTCTTTCCATTCTCGGGAATTTGTGTGTAAATATTGTGTGTGTGTGTCTTGTGTGTGCACCGTGTACAGTGTATTTGTATAAAAAAACGAATGCTTCATTTCTAATTGGTTTTGGATGGAATAACTCCTTTTTCACTGTAAATACATAATCATCAATGTGTTATTTGGTATTTTCTTTAATTATAAGTCAAAAAAGTTCAAATGTTAAATTATTTAATTATTTGAATATTAGTGCACGTGAATATTTCCACCTTGTGTCACTTCTATAGAAGCTTATATGTAAGAATAAAATATACTTTTGAAACGTTCTAAAATATTACTTTCTTTCATGTTAAATTTCTTAAATATATGAATAAACTAAAATGAGAGAATATTTTCCCCATTGTGTCGTTTATAAAATTTAAAATGGCGCCTATAAAAGTTTGTATGTAGGTGCTAAACATATTTTCGGCACGTAATCTCAATCCGAAGTTTAACAAAGAAATGTCAAGTACTACAACTTGTAACTGCTAGTAACAGAACAGAAACAAACCGTGTGAGTGTACTTGAAACTTTGCCCTACATGGAGATTGTTACCGACGAAACTACAGCATTGTTCAAATGCGTAGACTTCTCAAAGTATTGCGTAGATATATATTGTTGTAATCCAGTGAAACACAAGAGTACGATTACAAATAACTTACTATTAAATACCCACCTAAAGCATATGATATATGTATGTATAAATCTATCCGTTGAAATTATTTTTAACAACTAATCTCTAAATTAATCACAAATTATTATTATTTTTCTTAATAATGGTTTAGAGTTATGTTACACTCACCAGGATGGTTTTACTTTTTCTGAAGCATTTCAGCTCTGCTCATAGTGAGAGATTGAGATATTATATGTAGTGTTTACGACTTTTCAATATATTGTACTACAAATCTAAAGAGTTTCGATTTGATCTACTCTATCTCATCCCACACTACAATTATGAAGATTACAATTATGAGACATTAGTCTCCACTCCAGCACTCATCTACTCAAGCGGTTGCTAGGTCTTCGGACGTCGTCATGTCTGATATTCCTTATAGAATAGATATTGAAATTATTATAAGTAGATATTGTTTTTAATTTTATTGTATTGTATGTATAATTATGTCTATGTGTATATGAGTAGTAGTATATATATATGGATGTATTTATGTGTGTGCGGTGTGTGTGTCCGCAGCAATGTGATTATTGTGATTCACGATCTGACCACGTTGGCCCTCCAAAACCACCGCCAGGTGCTCCAGTAGAACACCTGGCATATGGTGACCAAGAACCATTTTATTACACATATGAGATTAAAATTATTTTCTTTTTGTTTGTTTATTTGTATATTATTAAGGTTATAATTATAGTTATTTTACAAAAAAATGGTGTCATAAATAAAGTTTTTTTTTCTATTTCTAAATGCTTTTTAGTATAATATAATGACACATATTCTTCGATATATATAAACTGGTGTATTTTTTTTTACAGCCCATATATATCCCACTGCTGAACACGGACCTCTCCATGTTTGGAGGAACGGACGTCAACCCACCAAGATTATCCAATGCGGATTGGCGGGTTACTAGACTCGAAATAAATATTTGTTATCTATACATATATTTAATCCGATGCGGGGTTCGAACCCGCCAATTGGTCGTATATATGTATCGTATATACGTAACTGGTGTATATATGTATCGATTTACGACTAAGTGAGTATAATTATGCATAACAACTAACCCACCAGTCAGTTACTAGAAGATGATGTGAATTCTACATTTCCATAATTTACTTAACGTACGAACGATGTAAACTGCCTTTTCGTTTGCTTTGCAGTTGCAAGAATGCAAATAGTTTATGTACGTCTTAAGTAAGCGTCTTCTAATCGTCTTAAGTAAGCGTCTTCCAATCGTAATCTTAAGTCAAGCGTTGCTAAAAGCAAATTAATTAGTTAATATATTTGTGTATATTTTGTGTGTTTTTTTATATTTTGTGTCTTTGGTTTAACGAGAAGAGAAGAAAGGAGAATTCGACAAAACGCCAAAATAGAAGACTTGATAAACATTATGAGCAAAACAACAATTGGTAAGAAAAAGCGCAGGACAGAAAAAGATGGAAGACTCTCCTTTCGAAGACCAAGAACCACTTTGGGTCACCGAGCCAGAGAAGTAAGTAATTTTTGACTACTACTGCTAGACAGAGTAACCGACTTTTGGGGCAAAGGTTTTGGGTCCAAATGTCGGTGAGGTCGGTTCTTATTCTTCTATTTTTTCTTTTTTTTCTATTAGTTTGTTTATGGAACAAATAAGTAAACCAGTAAGCGGGTCACCTAATGGTTAAAAATCGCTGCCTCTATTACTAAGGCACCTTTAGTACCTACTATAGATGCGGCCAATTTAGGTTACGATATGATTAATGAAGAAAAGAAGAGTAAGTAAATAAAAGGAAGGAAGAGTGAGAAAAGTTTTTTTGCTTTTGATTCTTCACGCTCATTGAACGACGCGCAGCAGAGAAGCTTGAAGAGAGAAATTAGGAGCCGATTTTATACAAAATGGTGGGATGTTTTCGTCACGAGTTAGACCTTTCTTTCAAAATTTTCCTGCAATTTAGCTTTACCACATAAGGATACATAAAAAGAAGATTAGGTACAATCAATTTTGCACTTATAGAAAATATTGAAAAAATTATATAAAACTTAAAAATTAAATAAAAATTTACAGAGGATTCAATGTGGACCGAGTCTTTTTCATGAGATAGAAAGAAGAGCGAAGAAGCGAATCGCCTGATGGAAAGCGGTGGAATGGAAGCGGAAATGACTAGAAATATGTTTTAAATTATATAGATAATCCAATTAATTAGCTTATTGAAAGTTCAAATATAAGCAGCTAAACAGCAAATCCGATGGCGTGGATTATCCCTGAAATGAATTGACGAATACAAATCATCCGTAATTCCCGCTTTGATAGGTTTGATTTTAGCGACATATTTCCATTCTAAGCCAATAATCCAATCCATAAATCCATTTATCCATGTGTATATGCGTGGGTATAGATATATAAGATACTTGTATACACGCACACGCGTTTATGTACATATATTTATATTCAAATATATAATGTTAAAAAAAATATTTTTCAATTTACATCCTATAA
This sequence comes from Baronia brevicornis, assembly GCA_031353405.1. Lineage (NCBI taxonomy): Eukaryota > Metazoa > Arthropoda > Insecta > Lepidoptera > Papilionidae > Baronia > Baronia brevicornis. The sequence goes on from JASFAT010000825.1 coordinate 115,593, forward strand.
ACCCAATAGGTTAACTATTAGAAAATGTTTTTCGACAAGCGCAAAGTCGCTCAGAGGGGTATAGAGAGGGCTAAGATATATATATATATATATATATATATATATATATATATATATATATATATATATATATATATATATATATATATATATATATATATATATATATATATAGTAAATTTGCCAAAGAAAATATAAATACAAATATTTATTTCGAAACAAGAATTCACTACATTGTTTAGAGGCGTAACATTAGCTATTTCATTTTGTGAAGATTCTTTTTCATAACATTAAAGAAGCCGTAATAAACAAAATTTACAAGATAATAAGAACAATAAAAGTGTCTGCGTTACCAAAAAAAAGTTCTATCGACTTTTTTATTAAAGGGAAAATTCACATTTTTCAACAGTTACTCGTATAAAATGTCTTTTTTGTTTTTACCAAAGGTACAGTTACAAAGGTTACGGGTGTAAAATATCTTTTTTGCCGCCAATACTAATTGTCATTCTTCTTTGTATGTCATATTTTTTTTACAATGACTACTACAATATACAAATAAACAAACGAAAATAAAAAAAAAATTAATCAGTATCATGAAATGGTTTTTGCTCAACATAATGGGCTCAACTTTTTTTATATTCAATTGTTATTTCTAGTAACTTATTCTTTAAAAAAAAATATTCGGCTTTTATACGTGAGGCCTAACAATTCAGCCATGGAAATAATCTTCAGAATTCCACCAGACTATTCAAGTCATCATCATAGACTCCTATAAGAGTCTGGCTGGACAAACAAACCGATTCTTTCTATATAAGTATTCATTTCCCCGCACTTAACTTACGGTACACAGTTCGCGGAATCGCATTTCTTCCTCTCTTACTAAGCTTTACATTAAGGACTGCCTGTAGTACATTGTATAGTGATCTCTTTCTCTCTGAGTCCTAAATCCCCCTGGTGGGTCATAGGGCAGACGTGACGTTTCTCCATCTCGATCTGTCGGAGGCCATACGCTTTACTTCACTCTAGGATAGGCCCATCTTCTGTACTTCGGCCGTCACAGTACGCCGCCATGTTAGTTTTAGGTTACCACATTTTCTTTTTCCTGTAGATCGAGGGCTAACCAGCCCTAATATACCATACCTAATATACCAATATATATATTTATATATATATATATATATATATATATATATATATATATATATATATATATATACAATTGTTACAAAGAAAAAAATATTTTTTTAATTGGAAATAACATTTATTACTTTTACAGTGTGTTAGTTTAATACATAAATATAAAACAATTAAAAATATAAAAAGCTTATTCGAAGTGGTCTCCATTGGCTGCAATTCAGTCCTTTAAACGTTGAGGGCAGTTATCAATAGAAACACGCACTCTTTCCATGGGAAAATTCTTCACTGCCAATCGTATGAATTGTTTTAGGGATTCCAAATTATCATGGCGTTTAGAGCAAGCCGTACTCTCTAAAACTGACCATAAATCATAATCCAGCGGATTAAGATCGGGACTAGACGACGGCCAGTCTTCAGCTCTGATGAAGTCCAAAACGTTCGCTACCAACCAAGACTGCGTGAACCGAGCTTTATGACCCGGTGCCGAGTCTTGCTGGAAGGACCATACTTGGTTACTTAACATGGTGTTGTTAAGGGGCTTAACTACCTTCTCAAGAAAGGTATTTTGATACACTTGTGCCGATGTTTTGATACCTTTTTCACAAAAATATGGCTCAGTCACTCCTTCATAGCTAACACCCTACCAAACCATCACTGAAGTCGGATAATGCCCACGTTGTACTCTGTCGACTAATTGGGAAGATTCCTTAGAGCTTTGAGCATAAATACGGTCATTTTGTTTGTTAAAATGTTGCTCAATTTTACAAAATTTTTCATCCGTAAACAAAATTTTTCTGTGACATCCCTTTGCGTACCACTTCAGTAGTTGTTTCGATTTTACCACCCTATTCTTTTTTAAATTATCAGTTAAGAAGTGACCAGTGCGTCTCTTATAGGCTGCAAGTCCTAAGTCATCTTTTAAAATACGCGACACGATTCTAGGTGCTATCTTCATCTCTCGAGATAAAATCTTTTGCTTTCGGACAGGATTTCTTCGATTTCTTTCCCTTACTGCTTTGACCACTTTTTTCATACGAACACTACGTGGACGGCCAGGTCTTTTTCTGTCACAAACAGAGGAGGTCTCATTGTACCTATTAATAGCCCGGTACACAAACATTTGACTACTACCAAGTGTATGGAGAGTTTTAAAAATCGTTTCGAGTTTTATCTAAGGTGATGGCTATTAATGTGAACCATATTTTTGTAGTACAAGCACTAGTTAGCTTTATTATAATTGTTACTAAAATAATACGAACATTATTAGTTGCTTTAAAAAAAAGTACGTTTCTAAATTTTCTTTACTAAATTTACGTATATTTCAATTCTCTAAAGTTATTGGCAATATAGTAGAAAATATTTCAGAAATTTTTCTTAAGAGTAAATCACATAAACGACTGGTGCAAAGTTGTTTATTGTCTTCATTTCATTGTAAAGCAGACTTGTAGGGTACTCAAGTAAAATGAACGCCCCATTTTTCAGTCTAGATACTGCGTGTTGGCGGGCTGTGAAATCCGGGATTTACCATCAAAGCGATGTTACACTTGGAAAATAGCGGCGAGTTTCTCTTTTATATTATCAGTGTGAAATTTTTTATCAATTGAGTAAAGGACTATGCAAAGATCAGTTTTTTGGTTAATTATAACTGTTTTTGTTCTCTTTATATATATTTTTATTTGTTACCGTATTTTTTATTCGTCTCAGGATATATTCAAAGGTAGAGCCACGCTACAGACGAATACTCTGTCAAGAATGGCATATTATTTTTCTGTAGCATGTATGGGCCGGCTCGCCCGGGAAAGTACCACAATCCTGCAGAAAATCGACGTCTGAGCTTACCTACCGCGCTACCTCCGATGATGGCTTGAATTCCAGGGACCCAACACCCCGCCTTTCCTTAAAGGCCGGCAAGACTACTGCACTGCTAATGGCACTGCAGATCTCTATGGGCGGTGTTGATTACATTCATCAGGTGACACGCCTACTCGTTTGCCTTCCTATCCCATCAAATATTTAAATGATGCGTACAGGATATGTAGGTACCAATAAAATAATAAAACATTAAGATATATGTATAATGCATATATTTATTTATATATGTTTCAAACTAGAAATATTTGACCATTTCTTCTGTGGTAAGGAAGCAAACGAGCAAGCGTGTCACCTTCCTGACCGATGAAAAGCTATCAACGCCGCCCATAGACATCTGCAACATCCTAGGTATTGCAAATGCATTGCCGCCCTTTGAGATAATGATCATTTCTCTAAAAATCCCTACTTTTAGAAGAGCCTTCTATTATCTCGTACCCAAAACAAGTAGTTACAGGTAACCTATTTGTCCTTTTACCTTTCTCTTCCAGGAAAAATGCAAATGATTTCTTTCTCAATTTATTACATATGTAGATATTTTTTTAACAAATGCCAATAAAATATGGAGTCAGCATTTTCTTTACCATAGACTTCATAAATGCATTGCAGGTCAAACTATTATGTTATAGATCGAATATTCCTTGTTAGAAAGTAGTAGTTAAGGTTGAAAACTCAATTTGCCACCCATTTTTTATGATCGAGGACCGTTTCCATCGCGGAAGTTACACAGCTTCTTAGATTATCAGTGATTGTAGTATTTTACTATGTTCCAGGGGTCCAAATCCTTCTCCTTCCTTTTTCCTCCCCGTCTTACAGCTGCCTTCTCCCTCTTCTAGTATTTATATCTTACCTCCATGGTTCCAATGTATATAAACTTTATGGGCTAATAATATTATAAAAGACTAAAAATTAAAAACTTGAACAAAGGAATACTTTCTACCAACATTCCACAAACAGCAATAGCAAAGATAAGCAATACGAAATTAGAAATCGGAAAGATAAAAATGTTAAACTCTTTCAGACCACCCTGCTACAGACAAAAATCTGCTGGAAAGTTTTTATCAAATTTCTTGATAAAATCATGTGTTATTTGTTGATAACAATTTTTCATTTTCATTCATTGTGGCTCTGGCTAAATAGAAAAACTTATCACTTTTAAGACAATTTCAAAGTGACAAATTGTATATGAACTCTAGGTGTATAACACCTTAGTTAATATTACATATATACAACAAGTTTTCAAGATACATAACAAAGCTTTTTAATGTTCTTTACGTCTGGACGGAGATGTGTCAGCTTAGAATAATGGCTTGTATGTTTTCCCCCGGTGACGCATGTCAAGTGATGTCTTTGTTTTTGACTGACTCGAAGTTAAATGAAAATGTTTTAATGTGAACAATCAATCAGTTTCAAGTGAAGATTGATAGCAGATAAACCATTTCAATTATTTTTACAAATTCACACTTAGTATTAAGAAGTAAATCTGAAGAGACTGAATTATGGAAAAGACACGCGTGTCTCGCGTCGTCGTGTGTCGCGACAAGCAAACAAAAATAGAAAAATAATACGTTGCGAATGTGGATGGAAGGGTTGGTAGGGGAAGACCACGGAAAACATACTTTGACCAAATTGCTGAAGTTTTTAAAAAACCCTTAAAGTACCCTACACTACTACACTTAACTGGCAGGCTAATTGAGTGTGGAGGAAGCAAGGAAAGTATGCCGAGATCGTAGCAGATCTGCCTGTAGAATGTAATGATAATTTCATACTAATTACTATATATAATTATTTCAGCATCTTTTATCGATTTTATCACATTTTCTTAATTATTCTTCACTCTAAGCCTTTACTAGATAACAGTTAAAAGATGATTCCAGCATTAGAATAAATATCATAACCATAAGGAATAATAATCAGGATCTCACGCAATGGCTTGATTCTTTGGCATTGCGGAGGGATGTCTCACCTCTCAGCATCTTTTATTATTTTTTACCATGAGGCGTGCTCCGAGGAATTGTTTGGCATAATATCGGCCACTGAATTCCACTACTGCATAGCTCGCCATAAAGAAAAGTTTTATTCACACCTGGATAAATGGCGATCCAGGACGGTGCGACTTTCCCAAAACTTGTTTCCACGCACCCTGCGGAAACAGCTACCTTCAGCGGTGTTTCCAAACCGATACGACTTTGGAACCTTCAAAAAACAAGTCTTCTTAAAGGCCTGCAATGCTCTGCAATCTCTGTGGCACTGCAGATGTCAATGGGCGGCGTTAATTGCTTTCTATCAGATGCCACGCTTGCTCGTTTGCCTTCCTATCCCATAAAAAAATTTCCAATGTTGAAAACGTAAATAAAGTATTTAAAAAATTTTGCTTTGTTAGATTAAGTAAGTAAAAATATGAGTTTTTCATGTACACATATTTAATGTAATCAAAATTCTGTCTGTCTATCCCCTAGCTATTCCTTTTTAAAAAGTATACGAGATTTATTATTTGTCCCCTTGAATTACGAATCCTTTGGTAATGTTACTTATAAAAAATTATGTATGTCATAAGCCCTTCATAAATATTAAATGTAATTTGTTTCATGTTGTTTAAACTAGATATACAATTATTTTACAAAAATGATAAACTTTAAAATAATGTGTGATACTGTTACTGTATTTTAACAAGATTTAGTTTCTTGTTTCGTGCCTGCAATTTTAAAAGATTTTCAATTTTGACCAGAACTCGAAATATTGATTGAGATTAGACTTTACAAGCTAGAGAGAGTGATAATGGCGATAATCACCGCTCCTCGCTAGTCGAACCCCACTGAATTGATGGCAGACGTATCAAACCGCAAACCAGGACTCCAGGAATCAAAAGGGAATCAATCCAAGAGTGTTCACATGAGGTGAAAAACTAACTTTGGACCGCTATTGGAAGCCTCTTTCTCAAGGCCTCCTACATTGTCATACGTACATACTGTCTCAAGTAAAGCATTTTTTAAGCAATATTGGGAAGGGCTCTCATGAATGGGCCGGCTCGCCCGAGGAAGTATCACACTCTTGCAGAAAACCGGCGCCTGAGTGGTAGCTTAGCTACCATGCTTCGTACGGTGAGCAGCTGAGTTCCGGAGGCCCAACAATCTCCCCCTCCCCTTTCCCCTCCACTTTCCCCTCCACTTTCCCCTCCCCTTTCCACTCCCCTCCCCTCCCCTTTCCCCTCCCCTTTCCCCTTCCCTTCCCCTCCCCTTTCCCCTCCCACTCCTATAATGACACTTTCCTTAAAGGTTGACAACGCTTACGCACTACCTATGGCACTGTGGATGTTTATGGGCGGCGTTGATTGCTTTCCATCAGGTGACACGCCTGCTCGTTTGCCTTCCTATCCAATTTACTTAATGATGCTTGTGCGTGGAAATGGTTCACATCAATAGTTAAATGGAGAACTCACCAGCTCAAACCGTATGCGCGATTCTTAACAGCTATTACTGCTTATAAAATGTAATACAAGTTGATATTAAAATACAAGTCAAAGTTTTAACTCTGTTTCAGATATCATATGTCACCAGCTGGCAACGTTCACAGCTGGTACCAAAGAGATGCTCATTTCCTACTTCAGGAAACTAAATAATGATACTTTCGGCAGTTTGTAATTGAATTTCAAACGCAAGGACTGAAACAGCACTATTCTGAGATGGCAGTGTTCATTTCAAAAACATTACAATACTACCGCTATTTGAACTTTTCTGTGCGGTTTTCGGAATATAAGAACGGCACTCATTTCTTCCCGTAGATGTACCAGGGACAGCAAATACTAGTAAATGGACAGTAGCGTCTACCTGATTAATAAAAACCAATCTGGGTTAAGGGCCTCCCCATTTCTGAAACAATGGACAATTACCTGCCACGCTTGGCCAAGGAAGATTGACGAGGCATTATATAGGCCAGGATATATATATATATATATATATATATATATATATATATATATATATATATATATATATATATATATATATATATATATATATATGTATATATATGATATATATATATATATATATATATATATATATATATATATATGTGTGTGTTACGCGGTTTCGATTCCCGCGACCATTAATGCCGTTTCTTAGCTACTAATACTTTTTTAGCTTGGCTACTGATGAGGTTACTGTACTTATTTATTTATTATTTTATATAGTTATTGCTACCATTTTTATGAAACAGTTTTCCAGCGAAATTCTAAAAACACATTTTGCCGTCACAAAAAAACACAATTATACATATTCGCGCTTATTTTATGATGTTTGCTTAGATACATTTCTATATTCATTCAATTATTGACAGAATTTGTTAGTAAGGATGATACGAAAGAATTCAAACATCTTATTTATAATTTATTGAAATTGAAACCATAGCTTTAAGCATACAAATTTATTCTGAGCAGTCGCAAAATTCATCAACATTTTTATAATTCCATGAATAAGTTTGAATGTAAAATTTAATACATATTTAAGAGCATGTGGGTTTTGTATTAGCATGGTAATAACATTAATAAAGATGTAAATATTTTTTTATTGACAACACAGAAGTTGACAAAGCATGTCCTTATAATGCAAATAAAGTTTCAGACGCTAACAGAATGTTAAAAAATTCTTTATATTTTTTTTCGAATAACACAATGTCATTTGGATTTTGAAAGGAATTGACCACATTTATTCGTTTTTTTTTATTGATTTGTACTTATTTGAATTAAATTTCATTTTGTTGTCTTTTTTAACGTGTCCCTTTTCTTCGAAAATACGCATTTAGTTTCTACCAGCCGTTTTCCGCAGATATGCACCCCACACTATAGCACTCTGAGCTTGTGAAATATATGGTCGATCTACAGTCAACGGACCATCGACATTTTTAAGCTTTTCTAGATAACAGTTAACGGTAGATTCCAGCATAACAATAAATATAATAATCAGGAGGAATAATAAACAGGACTCACCCAGCGGATGATTATTTTTCTCTTTCGAAATAATTCCTACCTCTTAATTACTTTGCCGCCCAACTCGCTAGAAGGAAAAGTCTCACCATTTGGATGAGTCCACGCACCACTATTTTATGGAAACCAGCCCTCGGCGATATTTTCAAGTGGATATGACATTCAAACTTTTAAAAAACTAGCCTACTCATATTTCAAAGGCCAGCAACGCATTTATGATGACTATAACGTAGCAGATGTCTATGGGCGGAGTTGTTCATCTTCCATCAGGTGATACGCATGTACGTTTGCCTGCTCTACTGTAAAAAATAACATAATATTTTTGTGAACTCATACGCTCATAGACTAATTGGCTCAGTGGCGGATCCTTCAACTTGCGGAATGATGGAATGGTCGCGGGGTTGATCCCTGCATTGAAATAAATATATATATGGATTACAAATATTTATTCCGAGTCTGGTAACCCCACCAATCCACATTGGACAAGCGTGGTGGGTCAACATCCGTTCCTCCAGAAATGGAGAGGCCCGTGCTCAGCAGTGGGACATATATGGGCTGTTAAAAAAAAACCAAGTCTAGAAGTCTTGATCTATGAGGGTATAAAGATACAGCTTAGATAGTTAATTAACTTTAATCGTTTTTAATTAAGCAAAGCTTAACAACTTGCTAAGTATATAAGCCGGCTCACTCTTCAAATTTCTCGTGTTCATCAGCACGATCGATATAGCGTGGAACGTGACCGGAATTCAGATCCGCTGAGTAAGGCATAATACTATCGAAATGAACGGGGTAACGTACATTTAATTTTGTGGTCGAGCGATTCTGTTATTGACTGACACTGAAAATATAATAATATTACATTATTAATGGAGTCAGGCGTTACTTTGCGGAAATCCATCACTATATGGACAGTCAAAAGTTTTACTTAGCTAAGATCCGCGACAAGCAAAACAATAACAGAAAATTAATAATGTGTGTTTTTCCGTTGGGTTTAGTGGATTTATTTGGAACTTAAACCAAAAACTTACCGAAAATCGGCCATCAACTCTCCACCCACCAACCACTATACACAACGCCAAACACACACTATCGCTTTTCCATCTTGTACACGACACGTGTTTCGCCCCAACACGAGGCATCTTCAGGTATAGTAGACTCTACGGAAGACAACCGAAAAGTGTTTCGGTAAGTTTTTGGTTTAAGTTCCAAATAAATCCACTAAACCCAACGGAAAAACACACATTATTAATTTTCTGTTATTGTTTTGCTTGTCGCGGATCTTAGCTAAGTAAAACTTTTGACTGTCCATATAATAATATTACACTTTAAAAGAAAAACCCGACCATCCCAACTCAACCATTTTGTGACACGTTGTCTTATTTTCTTTTTATTTTGTTTATTTATATAATGTGTTACGCAACCACGTAATAATGGTGCTTCTGGGTGGCACAGTCGGAATGCGCTGACACCGTGGATGGAAACTGAAAACTTCGTTTCCTCTAACCTGGGAACACTCAGCGGACATCAATCATAAGATTCCCAGCACTCTCGTTCAATCGCTGAACCTCGTAACTTGCCTGAGATTTAATTTATGTAATTAATTATTTACTATATTTTAAACTTAATTTTAATAAATTAATTTAAAAAACTTTGGTTTTTTTGGAGCTATTGATGCGGCCATTCATAATTAATATAATATTATTTAGGTTTTAATTTTAGTTATTGTAAAAAAAAAGTGTCATAAATAAGATTTTCTATTTATATTTCTAAAATAATACATGTGCTAGGAAAATATGATTTATGTCAGTAGTCCACTGATAGGATCGAAACCACGACCTCAGTGCCTAAACGTAGTCCTTACCGTTTGAGTTCCTGGTTAAATAATATTTTTTAATAATGATAATAATAAAAATAATTGTTTATTTGCATAATGTGAGATATAACAAGATAAAAAAAGACTTTATACGTCTTTTTTTATGTTTTTGTATAGAGCTCCACCACATTGCCACATATGGCGTACAAATTTCATTTATTATTACAAACATAAATACATAGCTAAACTATTATATTGTCATTATATGATATATTATATGTAACTAACCAGCGAACAAGCAACAACGTCAACCTAATTGATTAATTCCCAAACCACCTGCAAAACTTGGGGATTACAGCAACACCCCTCATTTGTGAGTTAAGCGTCCAGGAGTGGGCGGATATGGCCACATTGATGACGATGATAAATGCCAAAATATTTGTATTTTTTTATTGAAGAAACACACATACCTGTGTAACCTGCTTAATCGAATAGTTATAAATCACCGCCGTTTTAGGATATTTGCAACAACGGGGGCACAGATAGATCGTTGTATTTTTAATAAAAAGAGGTAGCATGCTAGGATGGATTGAAAAGATAAGGAAGGCTTCACATTCACCGAATGATGCGCAAAAAGGTTCAGTTATAGACTTTTCCCGCCAACTTACATTAGTGACGTTGTTATTGATAATAATATATTGTGTAATACGCCACCACAATGAAACAATATGGCTATATTGTTTTATTCTGCAGTAATTGCAAACACTATTTTAGCTTATAATCATTGATTCCAAGTTAGAGACCCCATACGTTTTACGTGTAGTTATTTTGCGTACATACATACGTATCGCCACGCCTGTCTCTCGTAGTCTCCTCATAGTTGTCTGTAGTTATTTTGCAGCGTTGATTGTATTACAGAGGTATATCTTACTATTAAATTCTTCGATTATACGTTTGGATGCGGTGTCTGACTATAATTAATTAAATATTTGTTCTTTTTTGTTATAGTATTTATGTTGTTAAAAAATATGAGTAGGTGACATTACTTTTGTCGACAAATCTGCACACAGTCACATAGTGCGTATCTAATAATAGAATCTATTAGACACTATATCTACGTAATGGACTTTACCGAAAAGGGTCTAACGAATGGGGAGATTAACTATATGAGTATTTATTCACCGACCCTTTTCCAGACGGTGCGATAATTTAACGAAGGTGTTAAAGAGACGTAAAAACAAATGCCAATACACTCTTGTTGATACGTGTTTCGTGTTTCAATAGTGACAAAGCTGTCGTAGTGCGAATGGGTCGGCTCGATCGGGGAAGTACCCTCACAGGACATCGACTTCAAGCGGTTGCATTTTACCGGGTTACAGCGTTTGTACGGTGAGTGCAGAGATCCAAAGGCTCAATATTCCTTCTTCCATTATTTCCTTCTTCCCCTATTCTTTCCTCCCCTATTATTTTATTGGCCCTATGTTCATACGCCTGAAAATAGGGGCAATAAAGACACTTCAAGACGGCGCGATTTTAACAGCCCATATATATCCCACTGGTGAGCACGGGTCTCTCCATTTCTGGAGGAACGGACGTTAAACCCACCACGCTTGTTCAATGTGGATTGCTGAAGTTACCAAACTCGGAATATATATTTATAATCCATACATATATTTATTTCGATGCGGGAATCGAACCCGCGATCATTGACTCCGCAGGCGGAGAGCCCCACCATGGTCGTTGCGGTGGCGATATATGCCCATAGAAAATAAGGATGTGAGTTCAGACGAAGCAAGCCACTACCAGAAGTAATTACCACGAACCAATCTGACAAGAGTGCAAACGACTAGAAAGAACTTTAATGGTGTGTAATACCCCAGTTATAATCAGTGATTTATTTTAAGTGCTACAGAAAAGAAATGGCTGAACCACTTCGTCTGACAACTATATGCCTGACATAACGATCAGCATGAATCCATCCTGTTTCCAAGTTTCACATTACAATTTTACTATCTTTGTTTAATAAAATAAATTACAGCACAGCTATAAATAAACGGACTAGCTTGACCGGGAAAGTAGCACACATAGAGTATCAGCTTCAACTGGTAGCATTTTCTGTATTACCGCATTTCATGTGATAAGTGTTCTTCTCCTTTTCTTATTTACTTCGTAACGTCTTCTTCCTTCTACATTATTTTCAGCAAATCCAATAAATCCTTCTTCACCTCACCTTATTCACACACTTACATTAAGGTAGTTAATACATTTACAATGCCATTAGTATTATAAACGTTCTTAAGCGGCGGAGATTACTTTTCTTTTCTTTTCTTTTCTTTGATTGCAATTAATTATTACTATTATGCCAGTATCAAATAAAATACAATAATATCAAATATTTTCAATTGTAAATAGTCAGCTTGTCACGTATTGATAAAATGATGGCTATTTTATCAAAACCTTCTAAGGAGTTTATCAGTCAACCTACGAAGTCACGATATCATTACCAGTTATATTATTTAATTATGGTAGCGTATTATACAATATACTTCGATTAAGGTGTATAAGTGAAGGAATATGAAATAAATAAGTATCATTTATTTCACTTATACACCTTAATCGAAGTATATTGTATAATACGCTACCATAATTAAACAATATAACTGATAATGATATAAGATTATAAAAATGAAATAAAAACGCAACGTCACCGATGTAAGTTGGCGGGAAAAGTTCGGAGATTACTTACCATTATAAAAAGACCATAAATGGTATCTCGAATTTTTTCAATAAAACCAATTATACACTTTAGACTAGAGTAGACAGTTTCAATAAAATTTCACCAGCAATAAATGAAATCGAACAGTTTTCCTAAATTTTAAAGTTGCAAATTGCCAAAGTTAAATTGCATTTTGTTTTCGCTCCATTCGGTAGCGTTGAATAAAAGTTCATTTGATTTTAGATTGAATTAAACCGATTATAAAAAATTATAATTTTAAAAACTTACCAATAATATAATATCATTTTCACATAATATCACAAGGTAGTTCACTGCTGGATATAGGCCTTCCCCAAGAAACACCACCTAGCCCGATCTTCGGCCTCACGCATCCAGTGTCTGCTAGGCGCCTTGCGCAGATCGTCGCACGCAGATCTAGCCGGGGGAATATGCTAAAACACGGTCTCCACTCCTGCACCTGTAATATACTGATTACGTAAAATAGTAAATATTCATGTTTTTGAAATCAGACTATAAGATATGCACTAAAAGCTGCTATAAAAACAATTTCCTTATCTTTGAAATTATATAACATAGGCATAGAAATGTCAAAAGCGAAAAAAGCTTCTGTTTTATTAGAGATGCAGCAGATACCTATAGATGGAACATCCTCTGAATTGCTTACTAGATTGGCTATCTAGCTAATGTGGTAACCTAATAGTAAATAACCAGCAGTTTTGAACCGCCATAATACCAAGGGCGCTTCAGATACGTTGGTAACTTCAAGTTATATCGAAAAATGCAAAAAGAAGAACGATTTATTGCTAGGGTAAGAAGGAAGTAACGGGGGAGGAAGAAAGAAACAATGGTAGATAATAGGAATAGGGCCTCCGGATCCCTGCACTTACCGTACGTAAAGCAATAACGCAATAAAATGCTACCACTTGATGCCTATTATCTGTGAGGATGCGGTACTTCCTCGAACGAATCAGCCTATTCATGCTACCTGGTTCTATCGATATCGATTTGTGATTTGGAAATATTTTTAAAATTAAAAAAGGTAACGTACTAAAATTAACTTTATTCGCACAGCGACTCAAAATGGATTTTGACCTCCGAACAGATTTTACGCCACCGTCCCTGTCCTGGGCTACCTCCTGCCAGTTGCAGATTTGAAGGTTGCGCAAGTCACCCCCCACCATGTCTATCCAGTGGTCTACCTGGGACACCTCACAGGACGTCGTCCAGTTGGGCGACCCACATACGCTCTCTTGACTACGCGATCTTCCCCCATCCTCTCAATAGGGTCCAGCCAACGAAGTCTATGAGCCTTATTCCACCAGGCCACCAGATGCCCGATTTCGGCATTTTTTTCGATTTCGTCAACTCTTTTGACTGGGCGCAGGATCTTTCGGAGTAAGTTAAAAAAAATTAAATACATTTACTGCATTTTATCAATTTTTTTTTACGTTTTTCACCTGATTTTCATGTGATAAAAAGAAAATTCCCATGAAGATAAATCGATGAGAAGTTTTACGTGCAATTTAACTTCAAAAGGTGTATTTTTTTTTTACAAGTGGAATCTGGACCTTATTTTCTCTATTTGCAGTGAATTTAAGCTAGGGAGATATAATCAAGATAAATGGTGACAATTCAATGAGTTTCGAATGGCGGGCGCGCTATTCAATACGGATGGTACGCGCTCAACTTACATTGAAAGCTGTGATTGATTGTTTTCATAAGAAAAAAAATATGGAAGATTTTCCATGTCCATTAAATAAATGACTTCATTTTTATGTCTGCTGGAAAGAAAAACGCTGAATAATAAAACAAAAGAATTGAAAGGCAAATAAACAGTAAGTTTCCAAAAACGTTACAATCTATATTTTTAATCGTAAAATGTAAGCGAAATGACCAAAATAAAGTGACAATAGGCTGGTTTGTTGGAGAACCGATCACGGACAACTGTATCTCTTTCACGAAGGTCGCCAACGTTTCTACTGCGCGTAATTTCTTTCTTCTTCTATGTCGTGATGCTTTTGGCAGATCAGTCGTGGTCGTTATTTATATTGGTGACTTGTTCAACCAGACGCTGCCATTCATCCCTCATGGCTGCTTTCTTTATGCATTCATGTAGGAGGGATTTAGAGCAATCTTCATCCGATCCGTCCAGCGCATTAAAAATCTGCCACGCACTCGGGTCACATCCTTACTCTTCCATAAATAAAACTTTTACTCAATCACGAGTATTTACGCGTGCTGGAGTGGAGATTGTATCTTGGCAACATGCTATAGCATGGTGTGGGACGCCTACCAGCCAGATGATCGAATATATGTTGCAGGAAGCTGGCAAAAATCGAATGTGTGATGCCGAACTTGGCTAGATAACGCGTCTTGGGGATCCTATGTCCAGCAGTGAACTGCGTCAAGCTGCTGATAATGATTTTAGGCTACATGATCAAACTGCTTAACATATTAAGTTCTGATAATCACTACCGCCCATGTACATATATATACATACATACAGGTGCATATATATACAATGGCGCCGCAGTAATCCGACAAAAGTTTTGCAGGGCGATGTCGAATTATGATTATATATAGTCCAAAATTAATATAAGAGTACTTTAATCCGCAGAAATACAAATCAAAAAATCTATTTGAACTACAAATCATACTACATAATTATGTATATGCGGATAATGCGGAATTTAGTAAATTAAACATCACAATGGAGAACTAAAATTGTATTATAAAAATAACATCATCAGTGCAATATAACTTTCAATTACAATAATGATGGTGCGTCCAATCATGCATTATATTAATGAATATTTGCCGAATTTTTTATATAAAATCATCAGAGATAGGCCGGTCGGATTACAAGGGGCTGCACTACCGCGGTTCCACTGTTTTATATAAAAAAAATGTTTATTGTATAAAACATGTTTTTTTTCTGTAGAATAGTTAGGCAAACAAACACGCGAATTACCTATAGTATGGGTAAGCAATTACAATAGTCCAGGGACATCTATTGAAATGATAGTACATAGCTTAGCGAAAAGTTTAATACAGATAAATAAATATTTTATATTGACAATAAATATTTTATATCGACAACCCTGAATATTACAAAGCACGTCTTTATAATACAAATAGCGTTTCTTATACTAAATGTATGAAAAAGTCTTGATCTTATTTTTTAAATTACGTATTGATACATTAATGGCTGAGTGGGTTAGCTACCGCATTCAAATTAAAATTTATATCTCTTTCATTTCGGTTTATTTAATGAATGTATTGAAATAGAGTTGGAAAGTAAGAGATAAAAGAACGACGTCCCGTCATTATTTCCTCATTGCCGAAATGGACATGTGGGATGCAGGAAACCCTTGACCGGAATCCAAATTGTTGGAGGGCAGAGTTATCAAAATGTATGTGTAGCTCTAAATTTGATTGCGGGACCGTGCCCCTTTTGTCGCTTTTAGAGCTTATAAACTCGGAAAATTACGGCTTAATAACATCATTCTGCCCTTGTAACCGAGGTTATACCATTGGCCTCTTCATGGTGACGTATTAAAACTTATACCCCACAATATATATGTATATCTACATACATATAAGTAAACTAACGGGATCCTGACCATAGATTATAAAATATACATTACTTAAAAAATTATAATTTAAGTTTACATTATCTTACATAGCGGCAAATTTCAAATTATTTCTCTTTAATTAAATTAAATTTTAATTAATACAAAGGCATAGCCTTTGTATTGATGGATGTATAAACTGAACATTTTTTTTTTCACTCAAAACAGGACGTCTATACTTCAATATTAATATTATGATTGCAATAGTCTAACGTAGCAGACAGAAACGTCTGTCTGTTACGCTTACACTGTGCAATCAATTTTGATGAAATTTGGCATGGAGATAGTTGATGATCTGGGGTTGAGCGAAACAATAGCAAGACGATAGTTGGCGCGCAATAAACTGAATTCCACGCGGGCGAAGCCAAGGACGGAAGCTAGTGGGTCTGAATACGTCCGTCAGCAACTCTCCACTTCCGAACCACTGTTGAAGATGATCCAATTGACGACCAACTGGCTCGGTGGGAGGGCCCTCGCCACTGAGCCAATTGGTCGATCCCCGCATCGGAATAAATATATGTATGGATTACAAATATTTATTCTGAGTCTGGTAACCCTGCCAAACCGCATTGGACAAGCGTGGTGGGTTTAACGTCCATTCGTCCAGAAATGGAGTGGCCCGTGCTCAACAATGGGACATGTATGGGCTGTTAAAAAAATATAAGTAAAACGATCCTTACTGTCCCATTGAAAGTGCCATGACATGCATTTCGTTAACGACTGCAACAAATGACATCATAAAGCCGCGACCACACCAACGTGGACCGCGCTATTAAGACCAATTATATTTACATCGAGCGTCCATTCCGTCAGCGAGCTGTGATATTAAAACCTCGTAAAGCCGCGTACACAGTCTGTACATGTTATAAACATTATATATTTTTGTTTTAATATTAATCAAAAAAGCTTTCTTTTGATAATCACATATCCATTTTTTTATAGATAAGCAGGCAAACGAACATACGCGTCACCTGATGGCGATTGGACGGCAAACGAGCCGTGTCAATTTTCAATGCCACAGACATTGCAGAAGCGCTACCGGCCTTTAAGACATGTTTAGGCTTGTTTTTTAAAGGTTCCAATACCGGTTCGCTATCGGTTCGGTAATTTCTATGGGATAGAGGGCAAACGAGCCAGCATGTCGCCTAATGAAAAGCAATCAACGCCGTACATAGACATCCGCAGTACCATAGAGATTGCAGAAACATTGTCGGACTTTGAGAAATATATAACCTTGTTAATTGATTTTTTTCAGTGTCATATCATAGGTTCAAAAATACCCCTCTTTTTAAATTTCTTTTTTCACAGCCTGTATATGTCACACAGCTTAGCAAGAGCCTCCCCATTTCTGGAGAAACGGACGTTAACCACCACGATTGTCCAATGCAGATTGGCGGGATTACCAAACTCGGAATAAATATCTGTAGCCCATACAAATGTTTATTGCGATACGGGGATCGAACCCATGACCATTGACTTCGTGTGCAGGGTGCCCCGCCACTGAGCCAATCGGTCGTCTGAAAATACCCCTGAAAATATTGCACAGAATCAATCACAGAAGTATTTATTTTGTGAAAGTGCGAATAAAATGCCGTTACCGTATTTTGTTCAAAGCACAAGGGGTTTGGTACTAATACAAGTGTGTAAGTTCGGATTCGGTGGGATCAATTTTACGAGCCTGTTTTACGATACTTTCAGTTTATGGACGCCTTAAGTATATTACGCGTGTGGACATGAGTGGTGGCCTTCGAATTATGTAGGAAATTGTTTGATGATACGATAAGAAATCTCATCTGCCTTAAAAAAATATTATTTTCCCATATTTATATTTAATATAAATTGAAAACCAATAATATAATTTATAATGAGAACCAATAACATAGTTTATATAAATTTTTAGTTTTTGTTTGTTGCCAATATTTCGGTAATAAGACTTTTCAGTTGTCGTCCGTAGAGTCTACTATACCTGAAGATGCCTCGTGTTGGGGCGAAACACGTGTCGTTTACAAGTGGAAAAATGGTAGTGTGTGTTTGGTGTTGTGTACAGTGGTTGGTGGGTGGAGAGTTGCTAGTCGTTTTTCGGTAAGTTTTTGGTTTAAGTTCCGAATAAATCCACTTCATCCAGCAGGAAATCACACATTATTAATTTTCTGGTATTGTTTGCTTGTCGCGGATCTTAACTAAGTAAAACTTTTGACTTCCACATAGTGATGGATTTCCGTAAAGTAACGCCTGACTCCATTAATCAATATTTCTAAAATGGTAACAACAAACCAAAAATATTTATATATATATGAACAGTTAGAACTTTTACTTAGCTAAGATCCGCGACAAGCAAACAAAAACAGAAAAATAATAATGTGTATTTTCTACGGGAAGAAGTGGATTTACGAGGAACTTAAACTAAATCTTACTGAGAAAAACGGCCTTCAGCAACTCTCCACCTGCCAACCACTATCAACAACACCAAGCACAAACTACCACATTTCCACATTGCACACGACACGTGTTTCGTCTCAACATGAGGCATAATCAGACTCTATAGAAGATAACCGTTATGTGGTTGTTTTACTACACTATACACTTACTGTAAACTAAGCTAAGGCTAAAGGCTGGCATAAACTTGATGCGTGAAACCAAAGATCAGGCTAGCTGGCGTGTTTTAAACGAGGCCTATGTCTAGCAGTGAACTGCCGCGGGCTGTTGATGATGACTGGTGATACAAACCTTACAGATGTAGCGATGATCTGCACAGAACTGGATTCGTGAATCTAAAGGTCAGGTTAGTTGGCGCGTCTTATGGGCGACCAAAATTCGAAAGTGTATTGCCCCGGGCTGATATTAATAATACGAACCTTCATGTATTGTAATGGTAAAAACGCCAACTGCATTTCCTCACTGAATATCTTACGCTGTTATTTGTATGGGAAATTCTTCTCTTTCAGAGAATATTACAGTTTTACGAACTTTGTATTTAGTATGTATGTTAATCTGATGGATTTAGTATCGTCAATTGACATTTGCAATACTTTGAACACTGGTGATACATTGCCAGTCTTAGGACAAAGATGTGAATAATGAAAATGAAGAAGAATTAAATACAGCGAAGAATTAAGTGATAGAAGGGCAAGAAGGGAACAAAGGAGCTGAGCCTCAAGGTCGATAGGATTCATCATAAGAATCGTAATAGCAAACCAAAATACTTCACCATACTGTTGATATTTTGCGAGGGTGTAATATTTCTCCCGTTAATCCAGTCTAGTCATAATAAGAATCTACAACTATTGTTAAAAAAGAAACAAGTATGTAAAAAGTAAATTCGGTAAAACTTTTTCTGGAGTTTTGTCCTCGCAATTTACTCCAGCTATAAACGGGAAACTAACACATGCTCGTAAAATTGATCCCACCAAATAACAACTTTGACTCAGTAACATGCTCATTGAGAGAAAAGTAAAAGGGCTTTATAGTAAACTGTTGTGTTAGGGCGAGGAAATTAGCGAGGAATTTCTTGCGATTAATACAACTAAAGGGTTTACCCCTTAGTTAGTGTGATATCAATTGTATAGAAATCAGATTGTATTTTTTTTATATATTCACGCTTATCCCCCGCAGGGGTTGGCAGAGACCACAGAGCTCCATCCATTACCATTCATCGCAGCGAAACAGCTCTCCTTTAGTCGCTTTTCGCCCTCGTGAGAATCAGGACATGACGGGTGGCGAACCACGTCGCCATCATTTTCAAGAAATTAAGTATATTAAATTCGTCTTAGTGAATCCCACGAGCCGCAAGGGAGGATGAAGGTCAGCCCCAGCGGAGCGCTACATGCTGTGGTAAGGCACCATAGTACCCGGGGGAGCCTGATCCCGGGACAGTTGGCACGCTTACGATTAAGTTCGCTCGGATTGTATCCTTGAATAAAATGACTTATGAGTAGAAAATGTATGAATACAAATCTATTTACTTTTTATTATATTTTTCTACCGAAGTAGGCAAATGAGCATGCAGGTCACCTGGTGGTAAGCGATCACCACCGCCCATAGACATCCGCAAAGCCAGAGGCGTCACAAATACGTTGCCGACCTTTAAAGAACATGTACGCTCTTCTCTTGAATGCCCCCATGTTATAATCACGTGGAAACACCGCGATAGGGGTAAATTGCTCCACATTTTCATAATTCATGGCACAAAACTGCGACTAAATCGTATGGTGGTTGACTGGCAGCCATCCAGGTGATGGAGATAGGACCTATTTTTGTGGTACGTATTTCTATGGTAGAACTTTGCGGTTAAAAGGAAATTAAACAACTCCTCACAGCATTCGCCGTAATAAATTCGATACAGTACGCAGAGAATATAAATAATATGTAATAAACCTGTAAATATTATTGAATTTAATTAAAATGTAAAGATGTATAAGATGGTAATACTACCACTAGGTGGTGCATCTTAGTGGAAGTCTATATTCAGCAATCTAATTTAGTAATTTGAATTGATTCAAACAAACATTCTAATCTAAGAAACGAATTTTAACACAACGTCTGACGCGTTCTTTTCGACGTGTCGGGGCTCGTTCTTGCTGCGAATGCAATGGACATCAGCGACAACAACGACTAGGAGTCAGAAAGAAATAACAAAAATAGTCAGTAAATAAATAAATATTTCCGAATTTGACATAACAAAAGTATATAGCGGAGTTATAAATATGAAATGAAATAATCATTAAGAAATAACAAAAATAGTCAGTAAATATATAAATATTTCCGAATTTGACATAACAAAAATATATAGCGGAGTTATAAATATGAAAAGAAATAATCATTAAGAAATAACAAAAATAGTCAGTAAATATATAAATATTTCCGAATTTGACATAACAAAAATATATAGCGGAGTTATAAATATGAAATGAAATAATCATTAAGAAATTACAAAAATAGTTAGTAAATATATAAATATTTCCGAATTTTACATAACAAAAATATATAGCGGAGTTATAAATATGAAATGGAATAATCATTAAGAAATAACAAAAATAGTCAGTAAATATATAAATATTTCCGAATTTTACATAACAAAAATATATAGCGGAGTTATAAATATGAAATGGAATAATCATTAAGAAATAACAAAAATAGTCAGTAAATAAATAAATATTTCCGAATTTTACATAACAAAAATATATAGCGGAGTTATAAATATGAAATGGAATAATCATTAAGAAATAACAAAAATAGTCAGTAAATATATAAATATTTCCGAATTTTACATAACAAAAATATATAGCGGAGTTATAAATATGAAATGGAATAATCATTAAGAAATTACAAAAATAGTTAGTAAATATATAAATATTTCCGAATTTTACATAACAAAAATATATAGCGGAGTTATAAATATGAAATGGAATAATCATTAAGAAATAACAAAAATAGTCATTAAATAAATAAATATTTACGAATTTTACATAACAAAAAAATTCTATACAGCGGTGTTATAAATATGAAATGGAATAATAAAAAAGAGCGAATCACAATCAAGCAAGAACGACAAACCGTTTTATTTAAATTTGCTTTTTCAATAAAATCACGTATTCCATTTCGCTCTGAAAGACGGAAATGGAAATTAAATTCCTTGCCTACAATGAAAATTAATAAAAGCACCGTTCGTGTCAAAGACTTTCATTCAGAGTTATTTCACTTTCAACGTGCTGGTGTGCTTGATTACTGAAGGCACGACCAGAACAGTTCAGTCATCATTATCAGCAGCCTGCGGCAGACTACTTGTAGATAGGTCTTCTCAAAAACTTAGCACGTCTAGTTTATTAGAATTTTTACAAACCACCATCTACAGATCGTCACTCCAACTATACGAGGGGTGTTCCATACTGCATTTGCCAAGACACAGCCTCCAGTCCAGCACTTGTCTACGTCAACGGTTCTCCCATAAACGTGACGAGCAAATCTCCGCTTTATTTCGTCCGTTCGTTTAATAATAAATATAACTACTTTGTTTAATAATAAATTTAATAAATATAATTTATCATTTAAATTCTTTTGCCATATTTCAAACGAACTCGCCTTAAAAAGCTAAACATTTATTGCATTATTTATTTTTATTATCCTAATGGTCTAATTATTG
This sequence comes from Baronia brevicornis, assembly GCA_031353405.1. NCBI lineage: Eukaryota > Metazoa > Arthropoda > Insecta > Lepidoptera > Papilionidae > Baronia > Baronia brevicornis. Next base: position 137,904 of record JASFAT010000825.1, read on the forward strand.
GTGCTATTAAATAAATACTATAATATATGAACATGATTCGCCACCCGTCACGTCCAGAAGCCCACGAGGACGAGAAACGACTAACGGAAAGCCGTTTCGCTACGATGCATGTGAGAGAAAGGATGGATGAAAAGATGGATGAGTTTAAAGGAAGCCAGGAAGATGTGTCGGGATCGTGGTGGATGGAGATCTGTGGTCTCTGCCTAACCCTACATGGAGACAGGCGTGACTATATGTACGTATGTATGTATGTAAATAAATAAATAAACATTACATTATATGAGAAAGGGTTTAAAATAAAAATCAATAACATTTCATATCAAACTTGCCCTTTTGCTTTGTCAGTTTGCTTATTACCAGAATTTTGTTGATGACTCATTGACTTAGTACTCCAGCGGATTTCTACATTGTGAATCATATTCACTAGAGAAACAGTTCTGCGATTCGATGCGTAGATGAAAACCATAGATAAGGATTACATATATGTCACGATGAAAATTAAATATATTAAATTAAATTAAAAAAAAACTGTTTTAAATTAAGATATTAATTAGTGTATAAACAAAAAATTAAAATTTATTCAATTAATTTAAATTTTAATACATACGCGTACGAATTGAAATATAACAGCAAATTATTTCCCACGGGAAATTCAACGCAAATAGTTATAAATTTTCATTGTGAAAACACATAAAACACATTTTTAGTCTTATTTTCACTAATGTCATATTGAACCAGACGAACGCAAACCTTTATTATAATTATATATATATATATATATATATATATATATATATATATATATATATATATATATATATATATATATATATATATATGTATACATATATATATATATAGATACATACATTTATATAAAGTGAACAAAGGGAGCTTAGCTTTGTGCTAATAGAAGTTGTGATTCCTTTGTGGCGTTGGTTTTCAGGCATTCCCGTTCCCATTTGATATTATGTGTGAGCCTGAATAGAAGTCGAGAGCTCTCTATGCCGTTAAAAAATTGTTTTCCTCATATCATATTAAATGTAATCATATAGTAACTCTTGACATTACACAAAAAACTCTTTGAGTTTTGTGTGTGTGTGTGTATGTCGTTTTAAAATAAAAAAGCCTCTATATAACATATTAAATCTTTTAATTTAAAATGTTATATAGAGGCAAGTTTTAAGCCCGGTTTTATATTTTACTAAGAAAATTTCTGTGATCATTTTATTTCTGACGACCAATTGGCTCAGTGGCGAGGCCCTCCGCCCGCGGACTCAATGGTCGCGGGTTACATTCCCGCATCGGAATAAATATATATATTGATTTATAAATATTTATTTCGAGTCTGGTAACCTCCCAATCCGCATTAACTTTCTTGGCCTTTCCTTTCTTCTCTATCCTTTCCTTTCCTCTCCGCCAATCAAACGTCTACCATGCCAATGGATGCGTGGCTAAGAGCGAGCTTAGTCGCAAGCGTGCCGACCGTCCCGGGATCGGGCTCCCCCGAGTGGTGCCTTACCTCAGCATGCAGAGCTCTGCTGGGGGTGACCTCCATCCTCCGTTGGGACTCGTGGTATACACTAAGATGAATTTACTATACCTAATTTGTTGAAAATGACGGTGACGTGGTTCGCCACTCGTGACGTCCTGATTCACACGAGGGCAAGAGCCGACCAATGAAGAGTCGTTTCAGAGGCGATGAATGGTAGCGGATGGAGCTCTGTGGTTTCTGCCAACCCCTGCGGGGGGGTATATATATATATATATATATATATATATATATATATATATATATATATATATATATATATATATATATATATATATATATATATAAATATATATGTATATATATATTAAAGTTCAGTGATCATTTCATCAATCATTCTAGATTCTAATTGCAAAAATCTAAAACATTCTCTACCTCCTTGTGGATACTTTAGTGTGAATGAAGGAAAGAAAATATGCCATAGCACAGAGAGGCCTGTTGTCTTTTCCTACCTTTAGGGGAAACGGTCTTGATCGTAAGTATGCATGTATGTACCGTCTTGTTTTGTCTGTCATCTACAAAAGACTTAATGTACGACGACTTCTTTGAGTAAGGATGGCCCCTAAGACAGCCTTTTGAATCAAATAACTATTATATTTCTAGTGTAAAATATATCCATCTGTGTACTATAATTGCATTAAAAGTTAAAACAGTCTACAATTATAGGTAAGTTCAACAATCCAAATACTAATTAATAAATTCAATCGTTAAATTACGGAAATTCATTAAAATGGATAATCAAAAGTTATTTTGTGAATATCCACGAAGACAAATCAGAACAGAATTCATTACATTACATTAATTATTTCGTCATTTTTTAACAAATTAGGTTTATTAAAATTGATCATAGTGAATTCCACGAGCCACAAGGGAGGATGGAGGTCAGTCCCAGCAGAGCTCCGTATGCTGAGGTAAGGCACTATAGTACCTGGGGGACCCCGATCCCGGAACGGTCGGCGCGCTTGCGACTAAGTTCGCCCCTAGCCACGCATCCGTTGGCACGGCAGACCGTGGATTGGCGGAGAGGAACGGAAAAGGATAGAGAAGGAAGGAAAGGGCAGGGGAAAGGAAGGATGAATTTAGACAGGATGATAGGAAAATGATACTACCGGAAGACAAGGAAGGATAAGCTAGTTGCTAGGCTTGCAGCTTGGCAGGCCGAGGTCGCGTACCCGTGTACCAATACCACAACTACCGGACAGGCGGCTAGGCAAAGATACTACCTGTCCTTAAGAATAAGAATAAAAATACCACTCAGACGCCGGTTTTCTACGGGAGTGTGGTACTTCCCCGGGCGAGCCGGCCCATTCATGCTACAGACAAATAACATGCCATTCTTGATAAAGTATTTATCTGCAGTCAATCATCTACCACTCTTCACTTGGTTTTGACTGTCCATCTTAAGTCATATATTCTTAAATTAGTCTATTAGCGTTAATTAATTTGACTCAATCTACTCAACATACACTTAGCCTTAAGTAATCTTATAAACTTGATGTTTCCCAAGAATGTTAATACTGACATTTGAATCAAGCTGTCACTCGTTGATGAGATTCATGTTTGCTGATGTATATTCGCCCTAAGGACTTTCTTTTCATATGCCCTCTCCATCCCAGAGGTCAGCGAGCGTTTGACTGTATTTATTCCTACCTTCAGTTATGCGAATCCAATTTTCTGTTCTTTCCACTTTCAACCAATCTTTTGCTGCGGTCTCTTCTACCTTCAATATTGATTTTGAATAAATTGTATTTCCCGTTACAATAAATATGTCCAAATTATTATATTTCCTATTTTGCTGCCCTGAAGATTGCTATAGTAAAAAAATTGCAAGGTTAAATAGTATAATATTTACAAGTAATCGTCAATTTTACTAAGAAACTTTTCCAGTTATGTTATAAATATAATATTATCATCATCATCAATATTGGATTACGGCAGCCCACTGCTGGACATAGGCCTCACCCAAATCGCGCCATCTATTTTGATCTTCGGGCTAGGTGGCGAAATTTGCACGCACTACAGGCACTTCTCTACACGCATCGATTCTCTGCCAACCGCCTTGCGCCGATCGTCACTCTATCTGGAACGTCCCTACTACGTTCGCCGAGATGCGGTTTCCACTTTAGACTAAATGATTCATCAATCCACCTTGGACAAGGTTCCATTCCTCTAGAAGTTTAAAGACCCTGTACATAAAAGTGGGACGTTTATGGGCTCCTAGAAAAAGTAATCACAACTTCTTCGTTTTTTTAAGTTTCATAAAAACAAACATTCGAACAAAAAATGTTGATAACATAGATAAATAAAAATTACTTAAATTGATTTTGTTCTCATGTTGTAAAAAAAAAAATATAACATTCTTTATGAGATTTGATATGAAATGCATTTAAACGCAAAATAAGCTATTACAAAGGCCAAACAAACAGAGTTATTTCCGACCTTTAGGGAATCCGGAATCCCTGCCTAATTTAAAAGTGAAATTCGAAAACCGTTTCGCGTTAGCAAAATAAAAATTACCTGCCCGAAATAAAAAAGACGGGGACGGGTTGAAGGTAAAACCGAAACAGTATAGAATATATGAGCGTTCAGTGTTTTAATTATACACATTTTTATTTCAAACATGCCACTTAGACACATACATAAATGTATTTGTAAAATTTTCTCGGATAACATTGGGTTAAGCCACCAATTTAATCCTGTGGAGCGCCCCAGTTACCGCTAGAGAGACATGGTGGAGGTTGACTTGTGCTTACTTAAAGTCATTGGCAGGAGGTGGGGCAGGACAGAGCACGGTGGTAAAAGATCTTTTCGGAGACCAAGATCCATTTTGGGTGACTTAGCCAGTAAAGTTTGTTAATTAGTAAGTAAAATTTTCAACGACCTCGTTATTACAATTCGTAACTCTAAAGAAAGATCTTTTCTCACTTTTGATGTCATGTAACAGATAATCTCCAAGCTTTTAATATCCGATGAAATAGGTGATAATGTCCTCTAAAATTGCTCTTTTAATATTAGTTATACTAAAAAAAGAATGATTGTAGAAAAATATCTCTAACCATAAAATTTAAGTAAAAACTGTTGTATAAAGATTTCTCATATTATTTAAGAAAACCAGTTTTATATTGTTCCCCTAAAAATTTTCGCGAAAATATTCTGAATGTTGCAATTTCATTGTTGAGCTAATTAGGTTGTTTTTATATTAATGTATATATTTTTAGGAATGTCTATGAAGTCTTTTCGTCGTCCATACATCAGAGTCTGAAAAAGAAGGTTTTCATGTAAATATATTTCGGTGAAGAAATGCGGACACTAACGTTTTGTTACCTCACACGCAAACTGAAAATCACTCACACAGTTCTGAGTTTTTCTAGTAGATTTAAAACGAAGAAATTCTTGCAAAATCAAAGTCACTGATAGAATGGCATTTTTTAGAGAACCAACAAACATTTCATTAGATGAGTGCTGAATTGGAAATCGTCTTTTGGCTATCTTTGCATCTGTGTATTGTGGGTGGTAGAAACTACTGTAGCATGCCACTCGTACTGCTACGGTGACACACAGGATCTTTAGGGGGTTTTATCTTCGATGTAATTGAAATTTTTCCAAGTGAAATTAATTTATTTTTCTATTCACATTTATATCTTATTCGTACTTTATTCACAATATTGATAGATATCATTTACTTGTGCAAGAAAAGGAGATATGTTAAATCCGAGACATCAGTTTTATTTTAAATTTTAAAATTACAAATGTAAAAAGAAGTAATATACTATAAAACGTCTTAATATATTTAAATAAAAAGCTTTATTACATTAAGGATACATTTATCAATGTATCACTAATGTAATAAACTCTACACTATGTAATAAAATCACTACATTACATAGATGCGTGAAACTAAGTGGTACGTCATAGAGAAGGTCCTTTTCCAACACTGGACTGCCGAGAGCTATTGATGGTGGTTGAGAATGATGAAATAAAATTTTACTAAACCTTTAATGTCTTATATGTTAGTGACCTTAATTTCCGTGTTTTAAATATATGTTTTTTTTAATATATAATATTTTTGAAGCTTAAAGTTATATAGAAATATTACAATTTCAAAAGCTGCAATTCTCGTTTACCCGGTGGCGCCCTATTTCCTTCTAAATTAAACCAAGTCTATCAAAATTGTCACGAAATTGAAGGCGCGTGATCGGAATTCCGATAGCGGGAGTGTAAAGCTATCACAACGGATGGAGTGCTCATCAATTTTATTTATAGATACGCTACTTGTATAGATTTATTGTAAATAAACATGAATATCTTATAATATGAGTTACTTTTTTTTAAACATGAAGAAAATAAAAGCAGAAAGATAATAATGAGTGTTATTTTCTGGATGAAGTGGATTTACAGGGAACTTAATCTAAATCTTACCGAAAAACGGCCTCTCATCTCCCCAAACACAAACACCAAAAACACCAAACCCACACCACCACTACCTTTAACTTGACTTAACGGTCGTCTTCCGTAAAGACCTTACGGAAGACGACCGTTAAGTCAGTTTACCTGATGATGCCTCATGTTGAGGAGAAACATGTCGTATACATTGTGAAAAAGTGGTGATGTGTGTTTGGTGTTTGTGACAGTGGTTGGGATGAAAAGAGTTACTGACGGCCGTTTTTCCATTAGATTTATATTAAGTTCCCTGTATATCCACTTCATCCATTAATAAACACATTATTATTTTTCTGCTTTTGTTTGCTTATTTCGTATCTTAGCCAAGTAAATTTCTGGCTGTTAGCAAAGTAACGCCTGCCACTATTAATCATCTATTACCTAATATAAGGTAAAATAACCCTTATTTGGAAGAATTAAGGTTGAAAATCTAACCACCGGACATCTTATACAAGACCCTCACAGAATATCGGCCTAAAGTGTTAGCGGTTTATTATTACGTTTCATATGGTGAGTATAGGGATGACCAATCTCTTTTTCCTTTCTTTATTTACTTCTTAATCTCCCATTACTTCTTTATTTTCTCACATTACCTTACCGTATACGAAGTCAATGGTCGTGTGTTCGATTCTTTGAGATGATTATTGGAGTCAGGCGTTACTTTGTGGAAATCCATCACTATGTGGACAGTCAAAAGTTTTACTTAGCTAAGATCCGCGCCAAGCAAAACAATAACAGAAAATTAATAATGTGTGTTGTCCCGCTGGATGTTGTTGATTTATTTGTATATACTGAAAACTTTTCGATTGTCTTCCGTAGAGTCTACTATATCTAAAGATGCCTCGTGTTGGGGCGAAACACTTGACGTTTACAAGGTGTAAAAGTGGTAATGTGTGTTTGGTGTTGTGTATAGTGGTTGGTGGGTGGAGGATGGCTGGCCGTTTGTTGGTAAGTTTTTGGTTTGATGTCCAAATAAATCAACTTCGCGGGAAACGGGAACCAGCGGGAAAACACAAATTATTAATTTTTTGTTATTGTTTGTTTGTCGCGGATCTTAGCTAAATAAAACTTTTGACTTTCCACATGTTCGATTCTTGCTTGCTCGGGATAAATGTATGTACGTATGTATAACCTACAAGTATTTATTCCGCGTTTGAATAGTCCGCCAATCCGCTTTGGACAATATTTGTGGGTTAATGTACATTTCTCCAGAAATGGAGAGACCCACGATATATAGTGGGTCATATTTTGTATACATATATAAGCATTGAAGAAAATAGTTGCTGCAAATAAAGCCATTATACTGGGACTATAATAGGTAAATTTTATGTAGGTATAACATAGGAAAGCTTATAAACTGAATATAGAAATGTAAGTTATGATTTTTCTTCGCCTCCACACTGCGGCAACGTGTAAATCTACTTAAGTCCAAACTCATTTCAACAAAATTGGAAGGTACGACAAATCTTCGTACGTTTTGAAAATGTATATTACTGCTTCTTGTGTTGGAGCAAGGTAATATTAAAATATGAATGTTGTTTTATCGTGTATAATAAGAAAAGAACATCATGATAAATAACATCGTAATAGATCCCGCAATCCGCATTTCCGTTCCTGCTCTTTCCTTTCTTCTCCATCCTTTCCCTTCCTCTCCGCCAATCCACGGTCTGCCATGTCAAAGGATGCATGCGGGGCCCCCTTCAGTTACTATGGTCCCTTACTTCAGCATGCAGGGCTCTGCTGGGGCTGACTTCCATCCTCCCTTACGACTCGTGGGATTCACTAAGACGAATTTAATATACCTAATTTGTTGAAAAATAACAGCGACGTTGTTCGTCACCCGTCACGTCCTGATTCTCATGAAGGCGAGAAGCGACCAATGGAGAGCCGTTTTGCTGCGATGAATGGTAGCGGATGGAGGTTCGTGGTCTCGGCCAACCCCTGCGGGGGATAGACGTGAATATATATAAAAAAAAATAACATCGTAATAGTAAATCGCTGGAAATTGGCCTCTTCATTTATTTTTAGGGCCTTTTCATGAGATAAAAAGGCGCTTGCTGCGTGGTGTTTGATGGAAAGCAACCGACACTATAGGCAGTGTAGAAGTGTTGCCTGCCTTTCAGAAATGTGTAATCCAATTTTTTGCGAGTTGCCGTGTCGCATAGGTTAAGAAGAATATCACTGAATGTAGCTGATTGTATAGAGAGAGATTTTTTTTATGGGATAGGAAGACAAACGAGCAGGCGAGTCAGTCAATTGAAAGCAATCAACGCCGCCCATATACTTCCGCAGTGCCATAGGCAGTGTGTTCGGAAGCCTTGCCGACCTTTAAAAAAAGTGTCATTATGGGAGTGGGAATGGGAGGGAGAGGGGTAGAGGAAGGGGGAGGGGTAGATGGAGGGGGAGGGGTAGATGGAGGGGGAGGGTGTTGGGACTCCGAAACTCGGCCGCTCACCGTACAAAAGGCGGTAGGTAAGCTACCACTCAGTCGCCGGTTTTCTGCTGGAGTGTGGTACTTCCCCGGGCGAGCCGACCCATTCGTGCTACAAAAAAATATTATACCATTCTTGACAAAATATTCGTCTGCAAAGTAGCTCTTCCACTATTAAATCTATTGAAAGAAGTTTTAGAGAAGACTATTGCCACTCATTCAGTCAGATAAGGAGGGTGAAACTCTTCTTCATCGCATAGACCCCATAAGGGTGTGGGGAGGCTGCAATGGTCCCAACATAAGAATAGGTAGGCCAAAACTAGATGACGTGAAGTCGATAAAGGACGCCCAAAAAGCCGCCGGGAACAACGACACCAAAAACTGTGGGACGATTGCCCCCAAGAGTTGATACTCGAGGTTCCACCCCTGGGGCTCGATCCCACGCCCCGCCATAACCCGTTGCGTTCGGTGTGGATGACTTATGTTGTTGTTGTTGTGTGCTGGTATTTGCCTCCATACTTCCTTCCCTACTTGCCTCCATAGTTTCCTCGTTATATTAAACGTTTTAAAAAGAAAATTGTATCTAAATGGTTTATAAAGAATAAACATGATTCAATAGACGCATTAAAAGTTTAAGTGCAGCGTAAAGAGGAAGCGAGTCTTGAGCTTTTATTGTTGCAAGATTCTGTTTATTGTCTTTCTTTTATCATCTTCGTATTATTGAATGTAATAGGAGAGACTAAGGCTCACTGACTTCGTTGGCTGGGTCAAGTTGTAAGGATGGGGGAGGATCGTACAGTCAAGAGAGCGTATGTGGGTCGCCCCACTGGACGACGTCCTGCGGAGCACCCTAGGTACCGCTGGAGAGATATGGTGGATGATGACTTGCGCAACCTTCAAATCTGAAACTGGCAGAAGGTGGCGCAGGACAGGACATGGTGGTGTAAGATCTGTTCGGAGGCCAAGATCCATTTTGGGTCGCTGCACCAACAAATTTAGATTTTTTTGTTCGTATTATGACAAAAAAGCAGTTTTGTGCATCTTTTCATTTAGAATAATACTTCAAAGCGAAATATATATTCATAGAAAAACAACGTACCCACATCTTAATGGCACAAATGTCAATTTGAGTTTTCTTTGACTCTGATGACCAGGGGTTAGTGATGATATCACCATCATCATCACCAACCTGTGATATCCCATTGCTAGATATAGGTCTCCCCCAAGACGCCCAACTTAATCCAATTATTGTTTACACACATCCTCATTCTACCTGCCACCCCGAACAGATCATTCTTCCATCTTAGTAAGAGGCGTTGTTAAAGTTTGCCAAAATGTGATACCACCTATAATACTTACTTCTCCAACAAACGTAACCTGCCTATTGCTACTTCAGTTTGCTTACTCGAAGGGGCATGTCGGTTACTAGTTCTCCAGCGGATTCCAAGTATTGATTGAATGAAAACCTGATTGACTACACGAAGCGAAAAAAATTCTAAAGGTATCACAGTAATCCTCGAAAAAATCATGAGAGAGCAGTATTCTTGAAAGCAATGGCCGGTGAGCGGCCTGAGTTTCGGAGGCCCAATACCCTCCCCCTCCCCCTCCTCTCCCCCCTCTCACTCCCTTGCCCACTCCCACTTCCTGTCACTTTCCTTAAAATTCGACAACGCTTCCGCACTGCCTATGGCGCTGCGGATGTCTTTGGGCGGCGTTGATTGCTTTCCATCAGATGAAGAAGGGGTATGTCGGTGACTGGTTCTCCAACGGATTCCAAGCATTTATTAAATAAAAACCTGATTGATTACACGAAGCGAAAAAATTTCATTCTGAAGGTATCACAGTAATCCTCGGCGAAATCATGAGAGAGCAGTATTCTTGAAAGCAAAAAACAATCCATTATTCTTATCCGCCTTGTCTGCGATGGAAACGTGAATTATATGCAAACGTTTTTGTACGTGACCTTTTCTGTTCCATGAATATACGAGTAGTTCTGTCATTTACTTCACCTGTCAAAATGGAAACATTCAACAAATTGTTAGATGGATATTGGAAGATCTGATTGACTTAGTGGCAAAACTACCGCTTTCAAAGTCAGTGGATCTCTATTCTTTTTTTTCCGACTTTAATTGCGTTAAATATATGTGTGGCTTTTTTTTAACAGCCCATATATGATGTCCCACTGCTGAGCACGGGCCTCTCCATTTCTGGAAGAACGTACGTTAACTACACTTGTCCAATGCGGATTGGCAGGGTTACCAGACTCGGAATAAATATTTGTAATTCATATATATATTTATTCCGATGCTGGGATCGAACCCGCGAGCGGAAGGGCCCCGCCACTGAGCCAGTTGGTCGTGTGTGGCTTACTAGTACAATATTTATTTTGATTCTGGGAACAATCCACCTTGAGCAAGTATTTGGGTTAATATGGGATTAATAACCAGCAATGAGAAGGCATTTACCAGCCAACAGTGGGCCATATATGGACTGTGAAAAAATTATAGATTAGAGTATAAATATATAAAACAAATTTGATGTAATGTTTGTTTGTATAAAATTTTAAACAAAAACATACATTCACAATTTGACCTTCATACAAAAGATGGACAATAATAAATACAAAAAATATATACAAGCTGAAAACATTAACTTTTTGTGGGATAGGGAGGCAAACAAGCAAGCAAGCGTGTTACCTAATGGAAAGTAAACAACGCCGATCATAGACATTGTTGCGTTGTGGTACGTTTCCAATGATTTATTTTTTAATGTTAATGTATTTTTCTTCTTTTCTTTGATGGCAACCAGTTACAACTATTATGCCAGTGTCAAGTAAAAATGTAATGAAATAATACTAGTCAACTTATCACGTTACGTCTTGATAAAATTGTGGCCATTTTACCAAAACCTTCTATGAACTTTTTCAGTCAACTTAAAAAGTCACGATACACGCATTTATTTCATATCACTTCACTTATCACGCCTTAATCGAATTATATTGTACAATACGCCACCACAATTAAACAATATAACTGATAATAATATAAGATTATTAAAATGAAATAAAAATACAACGTCACTGATGTATATTGCGGCGAAAAGTCAATGTCAATAATTTAATATATATAGTTATGCTAGTTTATTGCCGTTCACTACGATGAATGTGAGAGGATGGAGAGGATGAGGAGGATGTATTCATCCATGAATATATGAATGAATGAAGGAAGCAAGGAAGGTGTGCTGGGATCGTAGAGGATAGAGATCTGTGGTCTCTGCCTACCCCAACGTGAAACAGGCGTGACGGTATGTATATAGACTTGCATATGTCCATTTGCCCCCCTATCCCATAAAAAAAATCTTAATATTGACGGAATAATAGAAATTAAAAGGTAGCTAATACACCTTTTATTCCTTCCATGTGATGCAACTCTGCTGCAGATGGGTACAAAGTCTAACACTTTACACTGCTATAACGACTTTAGCATTCAAAACGAGGCTACGGGATCCAGCATTGGACTTTGGAACTGTATATGTAAATGACTACATTTTGACTTTCATGGTATACGAAAGATACTCAATTTTGTACAATGTTTTAATTGTGAAGTGCTTATATTTTTTATGAGATAGGAGGGCAAATGAGGAAGCGTGCCGCCTGATGGAAAGCAATCAACGCCACCCATAGACAACCGCGACAATGCATAATCACGCAAACGTTGGCGGCTTTTTAGGTATGTGTAGGCTTGTTTTTTGAAGCTGCCAATGTCGTCTCCGATATTAATGGTTATATAACTTTAATGTATCATCATCATATTTATCATTATCAGCCGGTTATATCCCACTGCCTGACATTATTCTTCTTTATACTCGAATTAAAAAAGCCAGGTAAAAGTACCCTTAACCGGTGAGCTTGTATGAAGAGAGTGATGATGCACGTGGATGAAGCAAAGAAAGTGTACCGAGGTCGCAGCAGATGGAGATCTTTATTCTATCTACCTACCTGCCCACCTCTATGGGAAACAGATGTGATGATATGTACATTCGAATATCCTTTAATAAGGGTTTGTCTTTTTGATAACTTTAGTTATACAATCAGCAATATGAAGTTTATGTTTTCATAAGTAACAGTGTATGAAACACTTTCGAGGATCTTGCCGAGAGCATATCACTGTCATTCCAACACACGTGTACTTTAGGTGTTTCTTTACTTTATTTCGTTTAATTATTCTGGTTAGTTCTAGACGTGTATATGTACATATATTGTGGCACGTTAAAAAGCTTAGCATTTATCACGATTTGTTATACAATATCTTCTTATTCATCTTTCTTATGTTTCAGTTATGGATGTCATAAAAAAATAGACGATACATTTCATGAGTAAAGGATTAAAATAAACATAAGAAGATTTCACCTGAGAAATCAGAAATGGAAACGGAAGTAATGAAAATTTGTTTCCGCTTACCACGCTGCGGCAATGCGTAAATCTGCTTAAATCTGAACCCATTACAAGGAAGCGGAGTGGTAAAGTAAATTTTTATACGTTGTGAAAATTAATGCGATTAGATTTTGAGATTAAAATAAGATCCTAAAATAAAATTAAAAATGCATTTATTTATTAATTAATTTGTGTGTGCGTGTGTGTGTTGAGGTAGAGTTGCCACTAAACATATCAATTATCACGGGTTTGATCCCCGTATCAGCATAAATATAGGTATACCTATATGACCTGCAGATATTTATTCCGAGTCTGATTACCCCGTAATCCGCATTGAATGACCACCGTGGTGGGTTAATGTCCGTTTGTCCAGGAATGAGGCCGTGATTAGCAAAAACTACTTCGAATTGATCTTACTGTTGTCTCTGTTCTTCTCATTCCCAGAAAAAGGTGTTCCCAAGGAAATAGGACATAGGGGCATTCAAGAGACGTATCTGTTCAAGAAAGGCAGGTGCCTTTCTTGAACAGATATCTAACATATTTTTATTAAGACAGAAAAAATAGAAAAATTAAAAATTTGTTCTTTGTACAGTATATAATATTATATTAAAATATTTTTTTTTTTGCCTTGCCACAATCGTCGGGACTAATAGCCGTGATTAATTGGATACCACTGGTGCAGTATCATCAGCAGTGATATGCCTAATATTATGTTAACCAGTCTGCCTGTCTATAGAAATGGTTTCATATCACCAGTTTGATATTTCTAGTACTTATTCTTTTAAAGACCGGGAACGCATCAGAGATGCTACTGGCATTGCGTATGTTTATAAGCGGTGGTGATCTATTACCAGGTGATTTGCGTGTTCGCTTGCCTGCTCTGATATAAAAAATAAAAACAAAAATGATGGACAGGACAACAAAACTTTTAGTAAATTCAGGCAAGAAGAGCCCACGCAGTCAGCCTACGAAAAGTGGTATTGTAAAATATGCAGGCAGCAGACAGGTCACGTAACCATGTGTTTGTATGTACTACACGTTTTTGTTGAAGACGGGATGGATTAGAATAATGTCTTGTTTGTTTCAGTGACGGAAACTCGTACCGAGGAATCCGCTGCGCAAAAAACATTTCTTTCGTGAGTTTCTATTTGTGAGTTAAAAATAAAAAAGTACATTAACAAATAGAGTACGTACGAAAATAATAAAATATGTATGATATAATAATTTTTATAGCAACAATGGCTGAGTTGGCGAGGCTCGGTTTTATGATCTATACGTATCATTCGAATTCGTATCTTCAATTGAACTATTGATGAGGAAGATTTCCTAGAACAAGCATTACAAATATTGAGGGATTAATAACAATTCTCAATCTATATTTATATTAAAAACATCACTATTCTGCTCTTTAAAAAATAAAATCGATTTTACCTTTTTTTTATCTTAATACGTCTTTACCATCTTATTGTAGGGAAATCACTGATACCAGTAATGAGGTATATATACATACATATAGATATAATGCTTTCAATTAGAATTTTTGATATCTTGTTATGGTCATCATTGCGAAATGGTAGTAATAGCTTGATTGTTAGCGAGCTGACGTTTGAGAAATGAAATGTAACAGTTTATATTTAAATTTTACATTTTTGCACACACATTTACATTTACAATTTAGAGAGTTAGTTACCAAACTATAAAAATGTAATAGTTTTTAGTTTAGTAACTAACTCTCCTAATGTATGCGGATTAATTTCCAATCACCATGAGGGGATTCGAAATTTTTTGCAAAGGAAGAAGGGCACTAACGGAAGAGGTAAGGTATGTAGCTAATAAAAACAATTTTAAAACTTATATAAAATAATATAATGTATTTAAAAATAATTAAAAATATATTATTAATAATGTCCAGAAATAGAATTGTGTTGGGCTGGGCACATAATACGGATAGACGGGGCTAGAGTACCCAAACGTCTATTCGACTGCAAAGTAGACGGACTTCGAAGCCGCAGAAGACCTAGCTGGTTAGATGTAGTCGAGAACGATGTTAAGAGAATCGGTGTAAGGGGCTGGAGGGAAAAAGCCTAACTATGATCTGTCTGAAAAAAATTACTGAACCAAGCCAAGGCCCACCCGCGGCTGTAATGCTTTGATGATGATGATAATTAATAATGTCCAACAAAGTGCTATACTTCACGATTGCGCTGATCATTGTCTTCAAATACGCCTGTCACTGAGACTATAGACAAAAGTATTTCTACGACTGCCGTATACAGCAAGAAGGCACCGAGAAGGAAATCGTTGTCGTCTAATTCAATAGTTCTTCCGCTCAACATCATTTGTAGTTCGATAATTAAAATCTGAAAACATTATATTACTGTTACGGATTGTAGCACGGAACCATTTAGGGTTTCCAACGGAAACCTCACCTCTCTAGAAGAACTTGTTTACAAAATATCGCACTAGAATTCTATGAATATCAAAAAATTCAATATGACATCCCCAAGCCTCCCTTCAATCGAACATAACGGACACATGTATTTTTTTTTCAAAACAAATTTATTTTTCGACCGAGATAAGACCTGGCCGAGTAAGACCCGGCTTACCCGGCCGGAGCAATCACTGAGCATAACTATAGTCCTAAATACGATAGTGACGACCAAATGGCTCAGTTTCGGGGCCCCCCACCCAGTCACCCGAGTCAATGATCGCGGGTTCAATCCCCGCATCGAAATAAATAAGTATATGTATGGCGAGGCCCTCCGCCCGCGGAGTCAATGGTCGCGGGTTCAATCCCCGCATCGGAATAAATATATCTATGGATTACAAATATTTATTCCGAGTCTGGTAGCCCTACCAATACGCATTGGACAAGCGTGGTGGGTTAACGTCCAGTTCTCCAGAAATGGAGAGGCCCGTGCTCATCAGTGGGACATAACGGGCTGTTAAAAAAAATGAATGGCCTACAGATATTTATTACGAGTCTGGTAACTCCACCAATCCGCACTGGACAAGCATGGTGGGTTAACGTCGGTTCCTTCAGAAATGGGGAGACCCGTGCTCATTAGTGGAACATATATGGGCTGTGAAAAAAATACGACAGTAAAACGATCTCCAATAAATATAAATAGATACCATGACGTAAATTAAGGTGCATACAACAATAACAAATATCTCTATTGGTCCAAAACTCGTGTTTAGCAATTTCTGTGACGACGTTATCATAATGGCGACGGTACAGAGTGCTATCAGCGTTGCAATGACGTACAAAAACCATTTTGTGAAGTCAAACTGCAAGAGAAAAATTTTATCAGCCAAGACATAGTTTTTTATATATTTTTAATACAAAATCCAAACCATTTCTTACTTACCAGATAATGCAACATTGTAATACAATATAATAATTATATTACAAAGTAATACACTTTATAATATACCATTTAAATTTTATATGATAAAGAAAATTATGACAAAAAAATAATTTTTGTATTTGAAACTAATATTTTTTTCGATCAGGATTTTAAGTAAAATATACCTATACAAATAAAAAAAAACTTTAAATACTGAGTCAAAATATTTTTTTTAATAACAATGACTCAATAATATTATCCAAAATATAAAAAGTAATTTAAAATTATTGATAACTTACACGAGAATAAGCCAATAATATACAGAAGAAAACAACAACAGTTGTTGATGCAAAAATCAACAGGATTATAGTTGTATTGAAAAATATTGAAATAACTGAGGCCAGAATACTCATGGCCGCTACCTGAAAATGAAAACAGGGTAAAATATAATTATAACAGACATAATCAATATAAGTACGAAATATATGCCTTTATAAAAATTTCTACGTTTTTTAAAGCCCATTTATGTCCCACTGCTAGGTACGGCGGCTCTCCATTTCTAGCGAAATAAACATTAACCTATCACAGTTATAATGGGTCAGATATCTGGATGGCTAGTCAATTACGAATTGACTGGCCATCCAGAGTAGAAATAAATATCTCTAGGCCATACGTACATATGTATGTATATTGAGTAGTAATTGGCTCAGAAACAGGGCTGTCGAAAACGAAGCGAATGGTCGCGGTTTTGTTCCCCCATCGGGAAAAATGTTCGTATTTATCTCAAGTTTGATCACTCCCGCTAATCCTCATGGACAAACACGGTGGGCTAATGTCTCTTCCTTTAGAAATGGAAAGGGTTGTACCAAGAATACGGGCTGTAAAATAAAATACTTATCCCAACGCAGGAACCAGAATGGCAACCACTTAGGAAGCTTTAGCTTTACGTTAGCTTTGTTCTAGTTTAAATAAGATAAATGAAAAAGGCTTTAATATTATTGATTGAATATATTTTCGTGTACTTTATTTTTGAAAGTTAAATAAATAGATAGAAATAATATCTATTAATAATAAAAAAATGTACAGAAAACTCACCGATATAAGAAGACAGATAAAATTACAAGGCGGAGCCCTAGAGCATTCAGAGCAAGACATAGTATAATTCATTGCAATAATTGTCACCCTATAAAATTGAATACAATATTAAATAAAGTCACAAAGATTTATTTCATTTAATTACAAGCACTTCAGTTACTCACAGAGATCCAATAAAAAAATATAGCATAAAATTCCTAAAGGTATCCTTTAATGAATCGCTGCGAAAAATGATGGTTTATTATAAATATGAACAATATTTTTTAAGAAACTTAGATATATTTAATATATACTCACGTCTTGAAAACGACATATATAAATCCAGTGGTGCAAATAAGCATAGCAAATAGAATCATGAAGGAGATTGCAAGGAAAAGGTTGACAGTCGAATCGTAATCTATGCCTCCACAGTAACTGCCGTAAGGATAACCTAAAAATATTCAAAAAGTAATAAAATATACGGTAAAAATAGTACAAAAAAATTTGACAAGCTATGCAACAGAAACACTAAGAGTAATATCTATAAGAACGTTATGAGATCTATTATTATATACTATATTGTACGGATGTGAACCTTCTGTTCGAGGAGAGGCGGAAACACCCTCATTCCAGAGCAAGGAGCAGGACTGTCGAGGCTATTCGTCCGGTTGCGAATACAAACCTTCTGTTTAATACTGAACTGACCTTCCGATTAAAACATCAGCACAAGCACAGGTACTACCAGAGCACAAAATCTTTAGTAGGGACCTATGTCGCTTCGGAGAGAAGCCATCGGCTATGTGCCACCATTGTGGCTACCTTGAAAGCCCAACACATATTCGAGGATTGTCCCGTTTGGTCAGAGCTGCGCTGTGATCTATTTGTAGTAATGGGGAATACATTCTCACTCCCACCCTGCGGAGTAAAACTTCCGGACCTCGACACTCACCGTAAAAAAAATGCTACTATTTAACGCCGATATTTTACAAAAGAATGCGAAAACAACTTTATAAAATACAAAACAATATTTTCTTAATATATATCAAAAGAAATTTACCACCAGTTTGGCGTTTACGTGGATCTTCATATTCGTTAGGAGGGTATTTATCTTCTTCATCGTCTTCTTCTTCTTCTCCTTTTTTCTGCGCCAAATATTTTTGGTACATTTTGTACGCTTGCCTTCGTATCTCTTCTTCATCTTCGTATCCAGTGTCACCCCTATTGATGTACTTCGGATTTGTCTCGACATCTTTATCAGCTATTTTTAAAAATTTTGGATATATTATTATTGTTTTATTCTCGCTTTTTCCCTTTGCATTCTGAAAGTTTTCATTTCTTCCGATATCAGGACAAGGAGCTTGCCTTTCAATATCTGGAACTTCGTTTTCAGTATCGTCAAGTTCGATAGAACTGTTGCTGGGTGAACTCTGAAGGCCGCCTCTTTTTCTTCTACATCTACGTTTCGGTAGTACATTTGATATAGAAACATGACGCGACATGTCACTAAGACAACATGTTTAGTTGTAAATAATTACTTGACTCTCATTTATTTCTTTCTAAAACTTCTAAATAACACTAGAACGAATAAGCATTAACAAGACAAATAAACAATGCAAAAACAAGAAATTCTAATTTGTTTACTCAATTCTTGATTGTATTGCAAAAATTGTCAATTTGACAACATTTTTTTCTTCTGCCCTTTGTCATTTTGAAAAGAGTATTTCACATGTCTGACTAGCTGCTTGCAGAATCTGTCTTCCCAAAATGTTGGCATTTTAACACGAGAATAAAAATTGATGGTAGCTGTACATATATAGTATTTTAAGTTATGATTTTTAATAGTCATTCGACATTCCTAATATCTGAACAAATTTAATGAAAATATCAATTATCGAAGTATACAATAGATATGCACCAAGGGCATAATCTTCTTCGCTCAGTTCAACGATTTTGCCACCCAATATTGTTTGCAGTTCTATTATCAACATCTGAAAATACAAGTTATATCATAGTCAACGTACAGCCGTAACAGTACACTATTAAATAATAACTAAACGATCGAATTTCAGATCATGGACTGCTTTTTATCACTCAGCTAGATTCTGCTGTCAATCCACTGATCAGCTCAAAAAAAGAAATGAGATGAACCAAGTAATAAAAGGAACAACACATCTTGAATATAGTGTTATATTTTTATTGTCTCATCAAAAGTACACCGTAATATATTCAAGTTATAATTTAACAAATTTTCTTTAAGATTACCTAAATTAAAGTTGTCATAAACAGTCTGTGGAAGATCGCTTCTGAATATTTACCTTCTCTAAGATATATCTTTAACTTCGCACATCACGTTTCTGCCAATCTTCTTGCAGAGACCATCGCTCTATCTAGCCGAGGCTGGGGTAAGGAGACTACTGGAGTAAATAATGGAAGATGAACAGCAGCGTTTACCTGGGTATTAAAAATGATTTCTCAACCCTTCATCCGCCCGCCATGCGTGACGATTAGCCAAGGCTCATTATATTTGAGGGAAACCAATGTCTAGCTGTGGACTGTATCTTTTTTATGCAATATGTTTCAAGAAATACTACTACTACGGTACTGTAGTAGTAGTATTTCTTCATTTCAAATAAATTTCTTTAAAATAAACTTTGGATATCAAATAAACAAATACTCACCACGACTTGTAACAATGTACCAATTATGAGTATTGCTATTATAGCCGGCTTCATCGGTTTCCCGGTGATAACAACAGTCAGAAGGAGAATCAAAGCTACAATCGCGAACACCGTGCCGAAAGCAACTACATACAGCATCCAACTGGTAAAGTCAAACTGCAACAACAATTTAAGAAAATGCAAACTATTAAATACAATAACTGTGGGCATTTGAAGGAATTCAAGGCAACGCGTCTGCGAGGGGCTACGACGTTGTAGATGTCTATGGGCAGAGTTGATTATTTATCGATATTTGACGCATTAGCAAAGATTTTTCCACAGTCGCCACATCAGATGGACGAATTGGCAACCGAATTCAAACCAATCAAATTTGGATATACTACCATTTAAAAGTGCAAACCCGCTTGCTCGTTTGCCCAAACAATAGATTCCTTAAATAACCGACCGATCGTGGGTGCCTCATTTGTTAATGAGCCGGATGCACCGCCTACAGATGAAGTTACAGCATTAAGGTTGTAACATTTTTGATAAAAGTTTGCTTGAGATCACTTAGCACCGATAAGGATTAAGGGTATTGTTTATTTATTTTTGTGATATGAAATATTCTTAACAAATAGTCTTTCTCGTTTATTTGTTCCACGGCAAATGTGTGAAAAATTAGTATGTACGTTAAGGAGATTTTTTTTATTCTTAATAGAAAAAGATACAAATAAAAACGATACAAATACAAATAAAAAATTACCTTGGAATACGCCAACACAATACACATAAAAACGACAGCGGTGGTCGACAGTGTGGCATACAATATTATTTGTGTTTTATAGTGTACAGTTATTTTAGCAGCGATTAAACTCATGCCAATCACCTGAAAAGATGAAATTTATTATAATTGAGGGAATGAATACTTTGAAATAATGTTCACATAACTTTAACCAGTGTTACCGACACAGCGGTTCGATGTAGCAAACTAAAGTGACCAAAAACCAGCAATCTTTGGAGTAGACGAGTGCTGAAAAGGAAACCAAGTCTAGGCAAATGTGGTTTGGGAAGTTCCCACCTAAATGAGGCAGAATTTGCGCATGGTGGCTAGCAGAGACTTATTGCGTAGCCGAAGATCGGACCAGATGTTTTACCATGAATGCAGTCCTTATCCTGCAGTGGACTTGAGTGGGCTCATAATGATGTTGTTGAAATATTTTAGAGAAAATTATGTGAATGTTAGCGCAGCGGAAAAACATATATTATTTAAGATCACATTTTTGACGTCAAAGTAGATTACGATGGAAAATCGTTGATGTGATAATATTATTATAAGATAATATGATGGAAATTAAAATTACATTAACACAATGGTAAGAGATTAATTCAGTACGTACATGAAAGGTGGAACATAACAAGGACCAAAAGAAATTAATATTCAATTCCTACTTTTTCCAGCAATCTATACGCTTCGCCTCTGACAGTATTTATTTTTAAATTAATACATTGTTGAATATGAACGTTTGAAAACTTGATATATGTATGTATATATGTATGTATGTATGTATGTGTATATATATATATATATATATATATATATATATATATATATATATATATGTGTAGTGTGTGTGCAATGATAAATTTAATTATTATATAAAATTCAATAAAATACGGTTTAGTTTCGTGGATTACCGCTAGTAGTAAATAAATAGCGGAGTTATGATCAACCTCTTAATTTATCGTATGGAAACAACAAACTAACAACTTTAATGTGACACATTGATCCATTACATCTTTGAATATTTTTTGATAAGACTAGCAATGTTTTAACTAAATCAAAGTAATCCAAGAAAAAAGTGTTTCAGGTAAGTTAGTGCTTATATTAGAAGAAAATACGTGAGTGCTTAAAAGATAAGTTACCGCAAGAACCAAGCATATGTAGTTACACGGAGGCCTTCTAGTGCATACACTGCATGCCATTGCGTAATTTAAACCGATCATGATTGATCTAAAATAAGAAAAAACATGTTGAAATATATATTGGTTATAAAAATATATATTTAATACTATATTATTATGTAAGTCACAGTGATGTACACGAAGATAATAAATTATAATACATACATATATATTGTCACGATTGTTTCCCGTAGGGGTAGGCAGAGACCACAGATTTCCATCCAATACGATCCCGGCACACCTTCCTTGCTTCGTCCATACTCATCCATTCTTCCTCTCACATTCATTGTATCGAAACGGCTCTCCGTTAGTCGCTTCTCGCCTTCGTGGGAATCAGGACATGCCGGATGGCGAATATAGTAAATATAGTGAATCCCACGAGCCGCAAGGGAGCATTGAGGCTATACCCAGCAGAGCTCCGCATGCTGAGGTAAGGCACTTTAGTACCCGGGGGTGCCTAAACGGGGACGGTCGGCACGCTTGCGACTAAGCCTGCCCCTTATATGCTTATTGCTTGCGACTAAGCTTTTCCCTTTTATATAAATTATAATACAGAAAATATTTATACACTTACATCGCCGGAAGTATTACCATCAACCCATGGGTTCTGAAAAACATTGTCATATTGGGTCTGCAAAATAAAAATGATTAAAAAACTAAAGGTTTAACGATGGTCTACACTTAAAAGAAACTTTAAGTAAACACTATAGTATAAGGCGTGTGTGCGCGTGTGCGTGTGTGCGTGTGCAGGTGTGTGAGTGTGTGTGTGTGAAAATAGATTATTGTTAAAATTAAGATATATTATTGATTTATAAAATTTGTTTATTAATAATGATTTTGGACTTCCAAAATATTTTTTTAAAAGCGCTGACTGACAAATGTTTATATTTTACAAAGTATCTTACAAACTCATTTAAATTATAATATCAATTAGCTAACTATGTAATTGACGCAATGGCGAATTTAGCGCCTTCAGAGTCAAAGGTCGCGAGTTTAATTCTCGCATCAGGATGAATACTATTGGCCAACGGAATGTCCCGTCGATCCACCACGGACAGTTGTGACGGATTACATCTATTCCTCTAGAAATGAAGACGCCCAATACTCAGTCGTGGGGCATATATGGGCACTAAAAAGTCAAATAAAGAAGTAATACTTACGAAGTTAATACAGCTACGAGGAACGTCGCAGTGATTATCAGCATGAATAGCACAAGCGTAAAAACCAGCTTCACGAAATCATTACGAGTGGCGGGATCGTAATTTAAGGGTGGTGCATACATGCCGTCGTCGTTGGGATAGGCTGTAATTATTATTTTTTTTTGGAAAGGTAAGGCAAAAGAGCTAGCAGGTAACCTTATGGTAAGTAATCTCCCCGCTCATAGAAATTTGCAATACTAAATCACCGCAGAAGCGTCGCCTTTGTTAGGATTAAGATGTAAATAATGGGAACGTAACAATGTTTATATAATATTAAATAAACAAACATAAAATGAGTTGGGGACTATATACAACCATTAAAAACACGGTAACAGAAAAACGCTACGACTTTTTTTAACAACCCATATATGTCGAGCTGAGCACGGGCCTCTCCAATTCTGGAGGAACGGACGTTAACTCACCACGCTTGTCCAATGCGGATTGGCAGGGTTACCAGACTCGAAATAAATATTTATAATCGATACATATATTTATTTCGATGCGAAGATCGAACCCGCGACCATTGACTCTAACACTAACACAGACTGACACTGAGCCAATTGAAGCCCTTATTGGATCTTAATCAATAAGGGTGAGGTACTACCCCGACTAAACCGGCCTGTGAGGCCCGCTCGAATGGGACTACAGAATCGAAGCCTATAGGCCTATTCTTGTACCAAATATTAATTTTGTATTATTTAATGTATTATAATTTTAAATAAGACAATTATTATATTTTATAAGTATTACAGAACAGCTACAAAATGGGTTAGTTTTAAAGTAATTATAAAATTAAATAAAAAGGAGAATGGTCTTAAGTTTTTTCCTCAGCCCACATATGTCACGGACCTCCACATTTCTGGAGGAACGGACATTAATCCACCACGCTTGCCCAATGCGGGTTGGCGGGGTGACATGTCTCGGAATAAATATCTGTAAGCCATACATATATTTATTATTCCGATTCGGGGATCGAAACCACGATCATTGACCCCATACCCCCTTCCCTTCAGCTAACTGGTCATCGCTAAAGGAGGATAGATCCAGCCTATCGTCAGTTCCTCCAGAAATGGAGAGGCTCGTGCTCAGCAGTGGGACATATATAGGCTGTTAAAAACAAAACGTTTTTTTTATACTGCTTAGAATAAGATGATAATGAAGAATGGAAAAAACGTAACTTAACTTTTGAATAAAGTGAACCTCAAAAACTAAAACACAGCAACAGAAAATCACTACATTTAACCTTAATATTCATTTGTGACAAGTACGCTTCGATCGAAACTATTCAAGATGTTCCATATCAAAGCGATGTACTGAAAGTTATATCATGTAAACTATTTCTAGCAAGAGAGGAGAATGGCATCTTGAAAGCGAGAACAGATATCTTTCTCTTTACTATTAAGTTCAATTGACATAATTATAATTTTAAATTAAACCGTTATACTTACGTTGTCCTTGGACGAAAAATACATTAGTTGGTTGCTGTTTTGGTGGTGGGTTAAAATTGAATTCCACAATGTACTCTTTCTGTTTGTTAAAGTTTTCAGCTTTTGAACTATTTTTTCCATTATCACCTATAGAATTTTCCGTAATTCTTTCTAAGGTTATATCTTGTGTTTGGCTTGATTCTGCTTCATTCATTTTCTCTTCAACTTGTTTTTTACTTCGTTGATCTTCACTTGTCTCCCTCTCATTCTCGTAATTTAAGATAATACTTGTGTTTTGTAAATTACTCATTAATTTCTTCAAAATGTTAATCTTTTTAAAACATAAACACTAAGCACTTCAAAACGCTGTATAAATTATGACAGCATAAATTGTATTTAAACTTTGACAATTTCTTTACAATGAGTTTCAACTGAAAGGAAGTTAAATATTTGGTTGATGGTTAACCAGTTCAATGACATAGACGATCCAAATGGCTCATTGATGAAATAACTGTTTCTTTTTTTCACAGCCCATATATGTCGCACTGCTGGGCACGGGCATCTCAATTTCTGGAGGATAGGACTTTAACCTGTCACGCTTGTCCAGTGCGGATTGGCGGGGTTACCAGACTCGGAATAAATATCAGTAGGCCATACATATTTTTATTCCGATGCGGAGATCGAACCCACGACCATAGATTCCCGCCACAAAGCCATTCGGTCGTCGTACGTACTGTTTGTTTAACTGGCTTAATTTTCATGTTAGTATAAATATATTTATAGTCTACGGATATTTTTTCTGACTTTGGATTTTAATTCGATAAAGAGACAAAGCGTGTGTGGATATACGTCCATTTCTCCAAAAATCTGGAGGTCCTATGATCAACATTGGCACATGTATGGACTGTAAAATAAACAATATAATAATATTGCAAAGAAACTGATTTCGTGTGTATGTTGTATTTCAGATAATATTATATAAAGGAGAGAGCATTTTAACATACTACCGCGTACGGTGAGTTCAGCGATTTGAAGACTCAATTCATTTCCACTTCCTCTATTTTATCTTCTCCATCGTATTCTTTCCTTCTTACCGTTCCATTAAATACTTCTTCTTTCCCCATTTATGCACATATGTTTATCTATAACCTAAGAAACGCAATTTCAATGCCTTGAAAATTATGATTGTACATACATAGGGTTGCTTACCATCTGGTATCTCGCATTAGACAGACAAACATATAATGTTTGTCTGTCTATTCCATAAAAATAATTGTCCATTTTATCAGTTTCTTTATGTTCCTAGTAAAAAAAAAATAACTTATTAATTTAACTTTGTTGGCACAGCGATCCAATATGGATCTTGGCCTCCGAACAGATCGAACCTCACCGTGCCCTCTCCTGCGCCACTTTCTGCCATTTGCAGATATAAAAGTTGCGCAAGTCTTTCTTAATATATCTGTAAAATCATTTATACGTCAATTTTATTATAAAATAATTATAATTGCTTTTTCTAATTTAAGCCTATTTTTGGAGATATAGTGTTATTCCGTGTATAAATTTGTAGTACAAAAAATGTTTTATAAATTGGGAGTTATATACATGTATGTAATATTAAAACACTGAGTCTAAGTGTGATGGACTCCCGGACCAAAGTAGGATGTGGTCGTCCAGCATATAGGGGTTATGTAGGGGGCTAACACCCCTCCCATAGAAAACACATTGTTTATATTCTTAGTTCAATATATATTATTTAGTGTGCGAGAAATTATACGCAATGATTATGAGAGTAACGAACAGAGTATTACAGTATTACATCTCTTAATCTCTGGAGAGACTGCAATGCCATTTAGTACTTCGATACTTAGTACCACGATTCACATTGGACGTGAATGAAAAATGTTCAGCAACAGACAGTGATATATTGAGACAGAGCGCTTGTTAATTCGCGTTTATTGCTCACGTAAAACTAGTTATTCTTTTAAGGGCAGAAGTTTTTTATTTAAAGAATGACGGACGAGCTGTTTTTTTAAACGGTTTTATTTAGTTAAACCTCGTATATTTGTTTTCATCGAATACTGCGATAGCTTTTTCAACAACAAAAACAAGAATCGATTTAGTAGAAGCTAAATCGATTCTTATAAAACTTTGCACAACACAGAGTTCCGATGAAAATAAAATATAATTTAATCTTAGTAGCGAGGGCTTGTCGGGGGGTGAAACATGGTACTCTTCTACTATTATTAATATCTCCCTCGAGGTTGAGCTCATTTGATTGATTTCGACGAGAATGAAAAATGAACAAACTAAAAACTATAAAATAAAAATAGGTAAAAAAACTTTAAAGTTATAAGGACTATATAATTAGCAATTATATCTAGTACATAAATTCTTTTCTAATATACGAGTATAATATTTGTTATCGAACTCCTCTGAAACGGCTTGACCGATTTTTATGAATTGTTTTTGTATATTCGGTGGGTCTATCTATACCTAAAAATAATTTATATGACAAAACAACATTGCCAGGTCACCTAGTAATGAATAATCAGGATTATATAAATAATTCAGATCGTTATGCGCCTGTGCCCCCTCCCCGTTATTTTAATGTTCAAATTAAACCGTAAAACTGAAATGTTTTTTAGAGATATTTTTATTTGTAGGATAGGGACCAGCGAATGTGTTGCCCAATGTCGCCGCCGCAGTCAACGCCGCTCGTAGACGTCTACAAATGTATATGCATTAATAAAACATAGCGGCCTTTAAGATACATATATGTCGGCTTGTTTCTTGAACGTTTCAATCTCGTATATAAATATATATAAATACCATTAATTGTAGCCAGTTCCACATAGTAGTGATGCGTGAAAAGAAGTTTCGGAAAAATTGTGCACTATATTGTTATCCGTAACTTAGCCTGCGGCCGTAGCATAGTTTTTTTTATTGTGTTTTTATGTCATCAATCATCTTCGCCGGCCTGTGGCAGTCTGAAGTGGATAAAGGCCGGTCCCAAAGTGGGGGACTTAGTTTACAGTCACGTTACTAAGCTGGCGGATTTGTTACAACAGAGCCTGATATATCGATATAAAGCTGCTTTATAGGCGCCTTGTGAAAATGTAAGGCTAGCTTTGTATATAGGAATGATGATATCCCACCCGATTCATCTACAACGACCGTCGAGAATTACTAAAAGTGTAAACTGTTGGGTTTAAGTGCCTAAGTTGTACTGAACAAGCATGGATATCTCCTCTGAATTCTCCTTTCACAATGTATTGATTATTTCCCATACGACTACAAGAGAATTCAGATAAATGTATGAGACATAAGATATCTGTACAAATCCCATCCAAAGACCTGCCATTTAATTGTTATTTGTTTGTTGTATTCGTTCTGTACATGCAAAAGTATTATACAAATATATGACACAAAAATTAAACTTTATAAAAGAAGCACTTTGACTAGAAATCTCTTCTGTTGAATATTTCAAAGTTCAATAGAAGAGATTTCTAGTCAAACTTGAATTTGAATGAAGCATTTTTTGTCTTCGAAACTATA
This sequence comes from Baronia brevicornis, assembly GCA_031353405.1. Taxonomy (NCBI): domain Eukaryota; kingdom Metazoa; phylum Arthropoda; class Insecta; order Lepidoptera; family Papilionidae; genus Baronia; species Baronia brevicornis. The sequence continues at coordinate 165,983 of JASFAT010000825.1, forward strand.
TTGGTTTCAATATGAATTAACAATAAATGTTCAATTGTATTACCATATCCAGGAATCGCATAAAACTTTTAATCTATTAAAAAGCTTATGAATATAATATATAATCAAAATAAAACCAACAAAAAAAATTAGAATTGAATATATTTAATTTTCTTCCACAAAAAGTACCTTACAGTAGATATGAATAAAAAATAACCACAGAAACCATTATCTTAAAACAATGAATACATCACAAACGTCGCGGGAAATGGAAAGAATGGAAATACTTTCATCGAACATTACTTAAAAGACCAATCTGAGCTTAGATGGAATATACATAAAATGAAACATGTATGCAAACGGAAGCACGAACAAGTTATGAGCAAAGTGAATCGCTCTTCCATTCCTTTTTCCATTTGCAATTGTCGAGTATTCCGCATAATCACTTGAACATTATAAAGATGTGGTCACAGAATTGCATTTATCTATGTATTAATATATGAACTATAATAAAAATATTTACACCTGTGTATTTTTCAGATCTTACTACGCGAGGTCGCAATAAAAAGCTATTGCTAGAGTGCTAATTAATTTCATTGTACAGAAATGTAAATCATGCTACATCAACGCAATCAAGACACCGCGATATAAACACACATCTATATCCCATATATCCTTTTTAAGCAATGTGCTAATAAAAATGATTTTATTCATTATTTTTTTATTTAATTGTTTTTATCTTCAAATTTCGACCACTTTTGTGCTCTCACCATTATAACAGCTTGTCCATTCGTTCATTCTAATTAATATAATTAAATAGCACGGATGATTACGCCAATGTCACGTAGAGTGGCGAAAACACGAAGGAGATTAATCGGTGCGATTACTGCTTGTTGTTTCTATGACAGATATATGATCGATATCAGCCTTCAAAGATTTGTCCGTAACCATATAAGACGTGGAAATATACGGGTTACTGTGAATGCGGTCTTACTTTCTAAAATCACTTCACTTTTAAACTTACAACATTTACGGGATATTTTTGCTGGCAACGCGAAATACCGGTTACGCTGCCGTGTTCACTTTGAATATTCGCTAATACAAAATTGTTCTTTTACCAAGTGGTGTTAAATTTATTGAAGAAAAAGAATATTCCTCCATTCTTGGAAAAATTTACAAAAAATTATCCGCTCTGCGCAGATCATCGCTCTATCTAACCGGGGTCGTAACCCAGACTATGTTTGTAAATATGCAGTATCCACTCTAGCACTCGACAACTTCAACGATTGTCGGTTTTCCGATAAACATACTAGCCTATAACCGACGAAAACGGGGATATCCACACCCCGCGTAGCGGTTAGATCGAGCCTCATGGATGAACCCCACTACTCGCCCAGCAACTCAATTGGGCGACCGCCTCCGGTCCTAAGTGCTGCTGTTCCCAGCGGCTTTTGGGCGTCCTTTAACGACTTCGCGTCGTCGAAATATGGCCGAACCTATTCCTACGTTGGGTCCGTCACTGACCTTCCCCTCTCGGGGGAGCCATAGTCTATAACCACTTCAGTTTGCATAATCGAAAAAGTTTATGGATGACGTGTTGATTTCTTAGTTTAGAACCATATCTATCAGATATACTCCGAGTAAGAACTTGTGAAATGGATTATCAATGTTCACGTTACGGCAGCGTAAGGTAGTACAGGCAGGATATATTGGTATATGGGCATTCACATATATAGACTTATATCTTACTGTATGGTACAGGGCCTTGCATATATGGCCAGTAATTGGACATAAACCCACAATGCTTGTGCAATTGCAAGACGGGATATCCAGATTCGAAATAAATACCTGTATCGGAGTAAATAACATTTACATACAAATCGGGTTACTTGAGGTTTTTATTTTTTACTCATTTTTTTAGTATGAAACTAACAAGTATTGTATCATTTTACAATCCTGATTAAATGCGCCAACTTTTAATGGCGCTTGCCAATGTACTCTAGTACTTTTTTTTAAAAACCTTCTTTTAAAAGTCGCCTTTCAAAGTCGACAAATTTTGAAAATTTTAAATTCATAGTTTAACAAATAGTCTTATTTCTAGGAAACTTGGGGCAATTGTGTCATTATTTTTTACTGTGATTCTAGAAATGTTATTTAGGGTTACGGTTCCAAAGTTTAAATGAACAAAAATAATAAAAATTAACCACAATAACCGAAAAATGGTTACAGTTTGACCAAATTTCTAGGTTTTTCTTAAATGCATAATTTTCAAACTGCATGGGATAGATTTTTTTTCTGATTTTTCTCATGATGGTTACAATTAATTCTGTCACCCCGTTTCGGCTTGACGTTGAGTTCTAGGACAACCTGTATATACTATACATAAATTTGCGCATCGCATATACATTTGTATAACTCAATGCCCAAATGATACCTGCAACTATTCACTCCAATTTCAAAAGCGGTTACTTTGCAACTCAACTAAGACGCGGAAGACTTAAATAATATTATAAATTTTGTATAATTTTATTATTAAATTCTTTTTTCTGATGCCTGTTTATTAATCACCTACAATCAAATAAGTGAAATCTAAAATATAATGGCACCGAAAACAAGGCAGTATATTTAAATATAGGTCGAAAAATACCCTTTCCAAATCAAATTTATTTGTAATCTTATAAATATGACCTCAAGGGATTGCTAAAGGGCAGAATCGGATTTCATCTTTGATAATGCCTAAGGGTCGGACAATTTGGGCTCGTATTTTACATTCATTCCAGGATAACATTGGAATTGGTTGTATTTTAAATATATGTCGGTGTGGGAGTGATTTAGATTAAGATGTCAAATATGATGTCAGATGTCAAGATAATGTGAGAAAAATTGTGGTGAAAAAAAATCCAGGGGAGTGCACACTTGGGCATTGCCATAGGCGGCGAGACCGCTATAAATAGGCAGTACGCTCGAAGTAGATTGGCTGGTGGGTGCCGTTGTCTGATATACAGTGATAATGCGTTCCGGTCTAGAGAAATCTACTTTGCGCATCGACCTGCGTGAACTATCTACGAAATAGCGTCATAGTAGTCAATGAAGTCCCTCAGGGTGGAAAGCATCCGCGAGCTTGTGATCCGGTTGGCTCGAAAGATGTTCGACCAAACCAAAGACAATGGACCGCATGCTCTCTTTATTAACGTCACCATGTACGTTTAACTGAAGGAGAACAAGCCATTTCCTATGCGAAGTCCTCCAATCACCCACCCGACTCCCAAGGAGAACAAGACATATGAGTGTCGGGCTCATAAAGAAGATTTTGTCTCCTCTGAGAGACGAGGTGACATTGAAACTCAGGACGCTTAAATAGTCGCTGAGAACAGCGAGACTAATGAATAGGGGGCTGTTTAATCCCAAAAGAAAGCAAACAATACCGCCCATAGACATCTATGATACCAGAAGCATCGCAGAAGCTTTGCCAGCCTTGAAAAAATATGTAGACTTATTGTTTGAAGGTACCAATATCGTACTCATTTTAAAATACCGTTGAAGATATCTAATACTAAAGAGATGTTCAGATGTTCTTTAAATCATTAGTTATCTCAATAATTCCACCACATTACAGTACCACCACTCTATGGACCCAGCTGCCTTCAGCGGTGTTTCACTATGATACGATATTGGCATTTTCTAAAAACAAGCCTATATAGCCTACATACCTTAAAGGACGGCTTTTTGAAGGTTCCAATATCGTATCGGTTCGGAAAGATCGCCGAGGGTAGCTGGTTCCACAAACTGGTGGTGCGTCGTTGTATCTTTATTATTGTAAATCCATAAAAAAATCGTTGGTGATATAAACAAATACAAAAGGATCTCTCAGTCCTTGTTCTTCGTAGCAAAACAAAGAGACAGTTGTTCACTAACATGCTTAGCAAAACTCACTTTGTGTTTGAATGAACAACATAAACTTGATTATACAAATTTATAACTCTGTTAATTAAGTGTGGACTGACGTACGTTCGTTTGAATCATTTTAACTAAGGAGCACATTGACCGAAAACTAAGTATTAACGAAGCTCCCATTGAAAATAATAAGCATTTGTTTTAATTCACATTAAATTATATAGAAGCAAAAAATATAACAAAATTTTTATCGCAACGATCTGGATGAGTGGCGATCCAGAACGGTGCCATTTTCCCGAAACTTCTTTCCATGCACCACTATCCTGTAGAAACGGCTAACTTCAGTGGTATTTTCGAACCAATACGACATTACCTTAAAGATTATCAATGGAGTCAAGCTTTACTTTGCGGAAATCTATCACTATGTGGATAGTCAAAAGTTTTACTTAGCTAAGATCCGCGACAAGCAAAACAATAACAGAAAATTAATAATGTGTGTGTTTTTGTGCTGGATAACGTGGATTTATTTGGAACTTAAACCAAAAACTTGCCGAAAATCGACGTACCTTAAAGGCCGACAACGCTTCCGTAATACAAATGGTATCGCAGATGTTGCAGATCGCAGATGTTTATGCGCGCGGATGATTGCTTTCCATCAGGCAACACGCTTGTTCGTTTGCCCTCCTATCCCATAAAATAAGAATAAAATGTATGAAAAAAGAATATTAAACAGAAGAGGCCTGCTTACCTTTTTATTATACATTACATAATTTTAATCTTTTTTACAATATTATACAGCATTTTTTTAACAGCCCATATATGTTCCACCGCGACTCGGCAAACATAGTATGGGGCGCCCTCCTGCCAGATGGAGCGACGATCTGCGCAAGGCGGCTGACAGAGACTGGATGCATGTAGCCGAAGATTGGGCTAGGTGGCGCGCTTTAGGTGAGGCTTATGTACAGCAGTGGACTGCCGCGGGCTGATATTGATATTGACATGTTCCACTGCTGAGCACGAGCCTCACCATTTCTGGCGGAACGGACGTTAAACTCACCACGCTTGTTTTTGACTCGGAATAAATTTTTGTTATCCATTCATAAATTTATTCCGATGCGAAAATCAAACCCGCGACCATTGACTCCGCGAACGGAAGACTCCGCCTCTGACCCAATTATACAGCAGACACAAATTAAGCTTTTCTGTATATCGTCGTGATAAAGTGCGGTGATGTTGTGGTGTGTGATTTTTCTGAACTTTATTCGCCGCAACAACTTATTTTGTGTCTTAGTTTAGCCCATGATTCTCTACCATCTCACTTTTCTCCGATTTCTCTTCGCAAAGACTTTAGCTTTCTTATACAAAGGGAAAGAAAGGAAGAGGGTTTGCTTCTTTGCAAATGTTTTTAAAACAATGTCAAACTAATGGGTAACAGTGATCTATTACGAATCAATACATGATTAATTGATTGTTAACTCAATTGTCCAACTTTAGCCAACCAAAACCAAAAACCAAAGGTGTTATTAGTGATAAGCTATGATTGTTTTAATTTACATAATTACTTAATTTAGTTATGTGTGCGTCGCACTTTATATAAATTTTTTAATGTTCGAACGCCAGCATCATTGACAATGAAAACATTTTAATTTTATGGTTTTTTCGTGTCTGTTATATATACAGGGTGTCCCAGAACTCAACGTCAAGCCGAAACGGGGTGACAGGATTGATTATAACTATCATGAAAAAAACAGAAAAAAATCTATCCCGTGCAGTTTGAAAATTATGGGCATTTAAGAAGAACCTAGAAATTTGGTCAAACTGTAACCATTTTTCGGTTATTGTGGTTAATTTTTATTATTTTTGTTCATTTAAATTTTGGAACCGTAACCCTAAATAACATTTCTAGAATCGCAGAAAAAAATAATGACACAATTGCCCCAAGTTTCCTAGAATTAAGATTATTTGTTAAATTATGAATTTAAAATATTCAAAATTTGTCGACGTTGAAAGGCTCTCCTTTAAGAAGAAAGTACTAGAGTGCCTTGGTAAGTGTCATTAAAAATTGGCGCATTTAATCAGGATTGTAAAATGGTACAATACTTGTTAGTTTCATACTAAAAAAAAACGAGAAAAAAAATAAAAACCTCAAGGAACCCTATTTTTGCTCACCCATTTTACTCAGTTAAAATGCTTTTGTTTGCATAAGCTCTTGGTAGGTTCTTAATTGTAAGATCTTTAGATAGATTTTTTTTTTCTGATTTTTATCATGATGGTTACAATCAATCCTGTCACCCCGTTTACCCCAGCTTGACGTTGAGTTCTGGGACACCCGATATATATATATATATATATATATATATATATATATATATATATATATATATATATATAATTTTTTTTTAATTGAATGTAAGTTAGATAATTTTAGGGCTTTTAAAATAATATCTACATTTGGAAGATATATTAACAAAAGACCTCTCATTTCAGAGCAACAAAATTTAGTTTTTATTTCAAAACTTTTAAGTCTTAAAAAATTATATACCTACGTATAATCATAACAGAAACGAGACTAAGGAATTATACAAGAAATAAAGATCGTCATGTCCATTGAATTATAAATGTCGTGTTTAACATTTACATTTAAGGAGAGTTTTTTTTTCTTTTTGCATACAGTGAATTAAGTCAAACCATCTGGAATATTACTGTGCGGACGAGGAAAAAGATTGTTATTGTAAAATCTTTTTGTTAAAGAACTTCGTTCGCTTCTTTTATTCATGAAGTTGTGAATATATTTTTGTGGAAGTGGTGATCAAATGAGCAAGCGTTCACTGAACAAGTCAGTTTCTTTTTTTGAATATGGTTCGGATAAACAGCCAACTGCGAATCAAAGTAACCGACTTAGCTGTATAAATTAGCAAAGTGAAGGCTGGTATAGCATGCCTGCCGTACTGCTACGGCGAGACACGGGATCTTTAAGGGTTTTTATCTTCGATGTAATTGAAATTCTTCCAGAAATTAATTCATGTTTCTATTCACTGTACATTAATGTCTTATTCATACTTTATTCACACTTTATCAATATAATTTACTTGTGCAAGGAAAGGCGATATATTATATCCAAGACGTCAGTCGATCTAACTTTTTTGTTTTTATATAAAACAATTTATTTCTTTTTTATTTTAAATTTTAAAATCACGAATCCTACTTATATTATAAATGCGAAAGTTTGTGAGTATAGATGTATGTTTGTTACTTTTTCACGAAAAACCTACTGGACGAATTTGGATGAAACTTTACAGTAATATAGGTTATACATATAGGCTACAATTTCTAATGATTTTATGTAATTTTGGTCGTAATATAACGACACATGTCAATTAAGTCGGAAAAAAATATAAGGTAAGATGTAAGATAAGTGATACATTTATCAATGTATCATTACACTGTTCACGTTTATCAAAGAACTAACAATCGTTGAGATGGAAGAGTGCTGGATTGGAGACCGCGCAAACAAATGTAGTGCGGGACGCTCGGCTAGAATGACGATCTGCGTAAAATGGCTATCCGAATCTGGATGCATTTACCCGATAATCCTAGGTGATAAGACAATATCGGGCTAGATGGCGCTAAATAAGTAACCGACAACGGTAATTAGGTAAAAGAATATTATTAACAGTAATTAAAAGAATTGAACGCAACATTATTTAAAAAAAGATTACATGAATGGCTCATAGATGTCAATATTTATAATATTCAGGACTTTCTTGCTTTAAAGAGTCGATTAAATGTATATAATAGATAAACATATAGTTTAAAGTATAAAGTGATATATAAATGTAATAATAAATTATAATTTTAATAATATTATAATAGTTTAGTTATGTATTTAGATTTGTTATAATTGTTTTTGTTATTTCTAATAGTGTGTAATAATTAATGAAATTTGTACGCCGTAAGTGGCAAAGTGATGGAGCTTTTATACGTCTTTTTTTCATCTTGTTATAACTTCACATTATACGAATAAAGTATTATTATTATTATTATTATTATTAAAAAAGACATTTAATTAGAGGTTACAATATCTTATCACAATAACAATAAAAATCAAAAATCAGTCAGGTACTTTTCACTAGCACAACGCAAGCAAAAAATCACCTAATAATGTAAACTTCCGCCAAATTTTTTAAAACCTAACGTAACATTTTTTATTTATTTTTTCCCTATATAAAAAATATATATAACCTAACCTAATGTAACAAGTGAAAAATCGCCAAATAATGTAGAATTCTACCAGATTTCTTACAACCATTGGGGGATTGTTTGTTTAGGACCATGTGCTCTGTTCTTTGAATTTATTCAAAATAAACCACGTTGTCCTTTTTTTTTCTTCCATCTTAATTTTTGTTTTTAAAAAAATGATGAAAATTTGAGATTCGTTAGGTTAGGTCATAAGAAATTTGACTGAAATATTTGGTTAGGTTATAAGAAAAAATATTTGGTTATGTTTCACTTGCGCCAGGCTAACAGAAAAGTACCATAAATCTAAACTTTTATAATTACAACTGATTTACTATTAAAATGCTTACTTAACGTGAGGCGTGAGCTTTGGGAGAGGCCTACGTCTAGGGGTGGACTGGCGCAGACTGATTATGATACCGTTATGAGCCGAAAATCGATGCCTTATTTCCAAAATACCACGCATTGTATGCACGTAAATATTATTATCGTTAATAGTAGAGATGTAAATACATGTTCATAAAGGTTTGGAAAAAAAATCCATGATCAAATTTTTTAAATAAATTTCAAGAAAAATTCAGTTGTTACATAAATTTTACAAAGACAGCGAGTAGATTTTTCCTATAAAATCAACATCAGGGAAAGTTCGCCTGATCAAAAACGAGGCGAATGAAGAAATAAAGTGGGCTTGTAAAAGCGGTTGATATTTCTGAGGGTGAAAATTCTTCGTGTAAGTACTTGCATTTTTACAGCGGAAAAATATTTTACCTCGCTTTATTACATAAAGCATTATTACGTTACATATTTGTGGCTTTTGATTTAAAAATAGCAATTAAAGCGCTTTTATTTATTAAATACAGTCTTTGATTTTATTTAAAACTAATTTATATGCGATTATAATAATAAAATTATTTCTTAATTATTTTTTTTAATACTTTTATTGTACACAAATCACGACATACAAGAATTAAAAGGAAAGAAGGTGTAAAAGGGTGAGCTTATCTCAAAATTAAGTTTAATTTATATATTAATTAAGAAAACACAGACAATATGGAGAAATAATATGAAATTATAAATTAATTTCATATTGTCTGTGTCATTATAACGTATTTTTCACATAATAACTATCCTCTTTTCCTCCTCCTCCCAATTGTTGAAGAATGGTTCCACCCTGCTTGTCTAAGGCGGATTTAATATATTTATTTATTTATTTTAAATTTTTCGCACAAAGTGCACAGTAGGCGGACTTAATTCCATTGGATATTCTCTACCATTCAACCTGGGGGCGAAATTGATAAAATTGCTTGGGAAGTGGTGCCACTTCAAATAAAATAAACTTAAAACTAGTAATTATACAATACGAATTTAATTACATACAATACAATACATAATTAATGTACATACATATACACAAACATACAGACATACAAATAAACTAGAAAAGCAAAATTAAAAAAAAAAAAATATTCAACTTGCAGCAAGTACTCTCATCGTTATGAACAGAACTTAAAACATGTCGGACATTGAGTTTAAATTAATACATTTATATTATTTCTTCAATTATAAAAATATATACTAATTATCACCAATGAATATTAAAATAACTTATAAGTGCAATAGCCCTTCTACTTTAGATACAAGGTTAGAAGTGTCTCAAACCAAAAACGAAGATTTGATCAGTTCATTTCATTCGCTCCTATCCTTCTTATGTAAACTTATTAGAACCCTACGGGTATTAGAAAAGTTACTAAGTTCCTTGTGAGAATCTGTCTGAAAACGGCTCGAATAAGTTGGGAATTTCTTACGAAAGTGGCATACAAATCAGATCGAAACATCTAAGATCTTATACGTACGTACACGTATATCAAATTTTATTTAGTAGCTTCTAGTCGGGAAGACGAATGAAAGTTGATTTTGAAATAAACTTTTTAAATGAATCATTTACTGGAAATAAAAGTTTTAATTTATTTTGATTCTTATTTATGGCAGCAACAGCTAAATCTTACTTGAATAAATTATTTTCAATTATAAATATAATTCCTACACATTAAAGTAAGATTATGATGAAACTGTCATACTAGGGCAAAAGTCAGTTCAAGTACTAAACAGTGACTTCACGAACCTTGATAGCCATATACATATATATGGCTATCATAAAATGGTTCTTGCTCAACGTATGCCAAGCGCTCTTTTGGAGCACCTGGCGCTGGTTTTTAGAAAGAACCAACGTGGTCTGGTTAGGACCACAGTGATGACATTCATATTGACACACACACAAGTTATGTTTTAGGTTACGAAAAATAAAAAATTGAATTTTTATTTTTTAACAAATTTAACGTAAAAAGCAACCAGTCATGTTTTGAATTAATTCAACCTTTTACAAAAGTTGAAGTCTGCTTCCTATTCAATAGCTTTGATACGTGATCCGTTTGCTCTCATGAATATGTAACACCTCTTTGTACGCCACTCGGAGGCGGAAACCTTTTGAAGTATTGTAATGTAACAAAGGAGGGAAATTATAATTATTTCCGTAAGAAGAAAGACAGTATAGGACGCACTCGTGCCTGAAATTAAATTAATACATTTCCCGGATAATCCCCCTTTTAATCTATATACTGTAGTGATACATTTATAAATGTATCACTAATGCATTAAAACCTTTCATATTATATTACTTTTATTTTTAATTTTCAAATTTAAAAAGAAAAACAAATAAATTGTTTTATAAAACAAAAAAGGCATTCAATAGACAGACGTCTCGAATGTAACATACCGCCTTTCATTGCACAAATAAATAATATTTATAAAGTGATGATAAAGTGTGAGATATAATATAAATGTACATATGATTTAAAACAAGAATAACAAATTAATATCGTTTTGAAGAATTTTATTTGAAGATAAAAACCCCCTAAAGATCCCGAGTGTCACCATAAGCAGAACGACAGGCACGCTACAATACCTAAAACACCTTGGCCTTCAATATAAGAACATGCCACTGGTAACGGTATTAGCTTATGGTCCTTTCATGTTCGCAATTATATCACTACAACGATACCTGGAGAGACCGACCGAAGGTTTTCAAAATAGTAAACTCATCTCATATGATATACTTTAGGTAACGTGATATTTTTAAATCTTCTTTAGGTACCGAAATGAATGCAGTCCATGTACCTTTGTATCGCTAATGATCAAATCGGTTAAGAGCTCTGCTACTCTCTCTCTGGAGCTCTGGTAATTTTCTGTCTGTTGGTGTATATCTGGAAAACAGCTTAACCGATTTTAATAAGAAATTTATATACAATAGATAACTTTTTTCACAGCGTATATATGTTCCACTGCCGAGCACGGGCCTGCCCATTTCTGAAGGAACGGACGCTAACCCACCACGCTTATTCAATGCGGATTAGCAAGGTTACCAGAACCCGCGACCATTGACTCCATGAACTGGGGACCGCTCCACTGAGCCAATCAATCATCTAGATCTAATCTTATCTATATTTTCAATTATTACAATTTCATATTTATGCTTATCCAGATCGTAACTTACCCTATCCAGATCGTAATTTAATCTAGTCCAAAATATAAACAAACATAGACAACTATGTTTGTTTATATGTTATATATACACGTGTAAACGTATAAAGGAAATTGTATAAAATTAATTTTCAAATATCCATATAATCACTTCATCTCCGCATAGCAATGAGCTTATGCAAAACTAATCTACCTCCCGTTCCGCCCGTTTAGGATGTCTTAGAAGTTTGATATCTTAATAAAAAAGTTATATGGTTTTATATTTTGTTACCTTTTTAATATTTGTAAATATTTTTGCAAACAAAAACCGGAAAACTTTTTTATGGGATAGGAAGGTAAACGAGCAGGCGTGTCACCTAATCAAAGCCACCCATAGACTTCCACAGCGTCATAGGCAGTGCGGAAGCGGGAGTGGGAATAGAAGGAAAGGGGTAAAGGAAGGGGGGAGGGTGTTGGGTCTCTGGAACTCGGTCGCTCACCGTACGAAGCGCGGTAGGTAAGCTACCGCTCAGACGCCGGTTTTCTACGGGAGTGTGGTACTTTCCCGGGCGTGCCGACCCATTTGTGCCCTAGACAAAAATTATGCTATTCTTGACAAAGAATTCAGCGTCTGCAGCGTGACTCTGCCACTAGTAAATGTTATAATCTTAAATATGACTACAGTTTTTTATTCACACGAAAAGTAGGAAGAACTTTTACGATATCACCATCGAAACTGCTTATTAATTATGCCGTTGGTAGTACCCACTCAGATATCTATATTAATAATTGTTTGAAAGTAGGAAAACGTACTTATTTCATTTATGAAAATCCAAAAATTCTATACACAAATATCTTTATATAATCAATCAATTAGAAGCCTACGGCAGTCCACTGCTGGACATAGGCCTCCCCCATGAAGCGCCAGCCCGATCTTCGACTTCACGCATCCAGTTTCTGCTAGCCGCCCTGCGCGGATCGTAGCACCATCTAGCGTGGGGCGTCCCACACTACGTTTACCGAGACGCGGTCTCCAGCACTCGTTTGCTCCAACGATTGTCAGACCTCCGACAAACGTGACGAGTCAATTGCCACTTTAGTTTGCTAATGCGAAAGGCTACGTCGGCGACTTTAGTTCTCTGGCGCATTTGTTCATTCTGAATCATATCTATCAGAGAAATTCCGAGCATTGTTCTCTCCATAGCTTGCTGAGAGACTCTGAGCTTGTGAAGCAGACGGACTGTCAGCGTCCACGTTTCGGCGCTTTATATAATATTACGAGTATATTTAACACATGCATTGCACGAAGGAATGAACACATAGCGTCAACTATAGCCAATTGGATTGATGGGAATAAATACAACAAACTAGACATAAATTGTATTGCATTTATTTATTTCGCGATCCAAATTCAAATTTTTTTCTTAAACAAATTAGAATTATTCGGTACCTGCTATGGGTAAGCCTATTGTATTCCATTAACATCCATATTTTCTTACAATAAAATCTGATTTGGAATTAAGACACAAAAAGGTCTTCTGTGTTTGCTAATAGAAATGTATATCGTTCTAATGTGTTGTTGTCGGTATAAAGACGTCACCAATTTTCTTTCCATGGTATCTTATTAGGAGACTATGGAAGCAAATATCAGTTGACAGAAAGCAGACTTTCTGCATAATAAAAACTATTTTGCGAACTTCAATCCGTCACCAGAGCTGTCAAAACAATCTACGATTGGACCTCATAACAGAAGTGACCCAGAGTTAGACCTAGAAAGCAGTAGAAAGACGGTCTCGAAGAAGACCTTTGGTGTATTTATAGGGGAGTCAGGTGGCATTGAAGAAAATCGTGAAGGAGGTCAAAACTCACAAAGGTTTCTAGCGCCGTAAGTAATAAAGAAGAAGTGAGGATAGCTTAAAATATATATGCGCATAATATATTCAGTTTATCAGAATATTATTCAAATGTGACGCTTTTGCCCGCACAGACGTGTAAACTATGCGGCACATTTGTGGTACACAGTGTACACGAATCCTCTTTATGTTAATTATTAATTTTGTAATTTGCCGAGACCGAGATATATCGCTCATTATTATTGTAACCAATTTATTTATTCACACCCCTAACCCACTAACTGGCACACGTTTCATTAATACGTGTGTACGCATAATAATCATATTAATGAAGACACACATTATGTATGACTATAATCTCCGAGCCGAAACTTATATAGTGGAGTATCGTCCCAAGGGGATATCGATTCTCTCATCTACATTCGACGTGTGATAACTCAATTCATATTTGTCAATGTCGTAAGCAATTTATCAGACTCATCATACTAAGACAGAATTGCACCGAAGTATGTGACTGAAAACGGTATGCAGTAAAAGTTCTTTATTCGCGGGGTATATGTTCCATAAATATGCCACGAATACATAAACCGTGAATACGGAATGGTAATTTATATGGGATTATGGGACATACGTTCCTAGGTGACAAAATAAAAAAAAAAACAAATATATAATAATCTCAATTAAATTGAAGTTTTTGAACATTTTGATTAATTATCTTAAGGCTTAGGCAATTTTGTGATTTTCTCTTGCTTGGCAAAAACTGCCAAGCAACAAAAAGCTCCTTCAATTCAGAATGATACGCAGCAGTCGCATTAGCAATTTGCCTCTTAAAAATAAGATAACGTTTCATACACGGATCAATGTTCATAATAATAAATCCTCGGCGATATCATTTAACAATATACTTTAGGCAAAGTTGTAATAAGATCTATTTTACTATTTTTTTTTAGCCGCGAATATAGGAATTGGGTCGCATTTTTTTAATCCGCGAATAGTGTTATCGAACTTTAAGGAAAGTGTCATTATGGGAGTTGGAAAGGGGTAAGGGGTAGAGGGAGGGGGAGGGTGTTTGGCGTCTGGAACTCGACCGCTCACCGCACGAAGCGCGGTAGCTAAGCTACCACTCAGACAGCAGTTTTCTGTAGGAGTGTGGTACTTCCCCGGGCGAGCCGGCCCATTCATGCTACAGACAAATATTATGCCATTCTTGATAAACTATTTGTCTGCATCGTAACTCTACCACTATTAAAATATCCTATTTTTAATCTCCTTTATTTTTAACATTGAAGATTAAGTTTGATCATATTTAATCTTGAATATCGGCGAACTACCCAAGAACTGAAGTTACACCACAGTGCGGAGACGTCGAATAAGATAAATTATGACTCGGGTCCAAAAGCGATATTGCAAGGGAAATTTATCATTTTGACTCGAATGGAAAAAATTGGGTATTCAATTTGTCATAGAACCTATAGGAATAATAAATATATAAAGATTTATTATCTCAATCAATTGGATTTCACCCTATTGGCATTATACGATAAAATATAAGAAGTAGTATTGTAAAATATTACAATTTCAATAACTTCCAGTCCTAAGAGCAATTAGAAAGCAGAATTCATTTGATCAACTATCTCTACTCTACTCTCTTACACTAGTAGAGAGTCTTTGCATGCACTGGCGAAATATTTAAGAAAGATATTACTGATTATACTCGTTAAAAAGGATAAATTTTCCGCATTAATTAAAATAAGACTAGAATAATAAATTCATTACGTTCTCTCTTGTCACTTCACTGAGAAGAGCTCCTTGTTGTGATAATGAATTGAATAAATAATTCAATTTAGCACGTTATCGTTATCGTTTTAATGGGATAATTTGTATTTGGGTATTAATAATAATTCTTTATTTGCATAATGTGAGGTTTAACAAGATGGAAAAAAACTTATAAAAGCTACATCTAATATAATATCAATATTTTTTTATTTTTCAAATCGGTCGAGCAAATTTTTATTTTGTTCGCTCTAATACAGGGAAGGTGTACAAAAAACATAAAAGAACAGCTTGAAAAATGAAAATTTTTTTTCATTCTTTTACTTCCAATTACTCTCAGTAGATGGCGTTCGTGACTGCTTTCGCGTCGTTTAACGGATGCATTGTTATACAAAACTGTCGTTTCTGTTGTGCGATTTTGAAAAGTACTGCATACCAAAATACTACATACCATACATACCAGGAGAAGTGTAATACAGAGGAACATAAATTGTAGTTGAAACGAAGTTCATCCGGCCGGTAGTTATTTATAAATATGTAAGTTACTTATTTATAAGTAAGTTAATTTATTAGGAACACACTATATAATAGTTACACTATAACATAACAATAATAACAAATGATTTTAAAATTATAATTGAGTATATATTTAGGCGCTACAGCAAGTACATAATAAAAAAATATATTATTTACTAATTGAATGTTATATGAACAGTCAAAAGTTTTACTTAGCTAAGATCCGCGACAAGCAAAACAATAACAGAAAATTAATAATGTGTGTTTCTCTGCTGGATGAAGTGGATTTATTGGGAACTTAAACCAAAAACTTACAGAAAATCGGCCATCAATTCTCCACCCACCAACCACTATACACAACACCAAACACACATTACCACTTTTTCATCTTGTAAACGACACATGTCGGTGTCGCGGATCTTAGCTAAGTAAAACTTTTGACTGTCCATATAGTGATGGATTTCCGCAAAGTAACGCCTGACTCCATTAATAATTGAATGTTTTAAAAAACTAAACAGAACTTTACTAAACAAGACCTATAATAATATACTTACATCATACAGCAATATTAAAAAAAGTTTTCCTTTTCAAGATTCGAATTCCTTTTTTCGTAAAGGAAATGCAAAAAAGAAACAAAAAGCTTTTTGTATTTCGTAGAGTACTGGAATGTTCATTAAAGTTTTACTTCACCGGCTTTGAATTCCTATTCCTTACAAATGACGTATCCTTTTAACACTCTTTCATTCGGTAACTCTATTCAACATTTTATGAAAAAGAATTCTCTAGGTCCTTAGCAATTAAATTGATTATTTAGTTTGAAATAAAAGGAGTAGATGAATACTCACCTACTTTCTTTATTTCTCTCTTCGTTCCCTTTATATATTTTACCTTTAGGTAGGCAACCCATCTTCATATGGTAGTGAAGTAGATATTCATATGAATTCTATTTTTAATATATTTTTTTTTATTCGTCGACTCAAGTTAAAATACATTTTATTAAACTTGAAATAGGCGACACTACAATTTTTTTTTAATTTTTTTTTGTTGATTTTATTTAATTAATAGTAGTAATTGACTTTAATTTTTTTTATATCACTTGTTCGTTTTCATACCGCTATCATAACAAAAAAAATTAAGCGCGTAAAATATATTCGATGTGACTTGTTAAAATAACGTTCATATTTTACTAAGCTACCGATGTTTGTTAATTAAATTAATCTACATATAAATTGAACAGCACACAAATTATTCGAGTACCGCCTTCGACACGCACGTGTAATGGAAACATGGATTGCTTACGTACCAGCTGCGTGGGATTATAACTCTTATATTGTTTCATAATAAATGAATCTCTAAGGTGTAACACATTTCCATAAACCAAACAATATTAAATTACCCTAAATAAATGCAAAGATTTAAATTACTCTAAAGTATAGCGTGTGATATAGTTTATTTATTTATTTAATACTTTATTGTACACATAAAACACGACATACAAGAATTAAAAGGAAAGAAGATGTACAAAGGCGAGCTTAACTCAAAATTGAGCAAGATTCTTCCAGCAAACCCAGGAGTGATAAAATAGGCTGTGAGGATAGAAATAAGTCATCATTCAACTTCAACAGTCAGTTATTCAACTTTTTTGTTTTCTTTTTTTAAAGAAGACTATAAAAGTTTATATTACTAGTAATAATAGTTCATGTTACTAGAATTATTTTTAACCATTCCAACTAAACTTTTAATGATATTTGTGCAAGGAAATAGTTCACTTCTACATTCGAGTAGAAGATACGAACTCAAGGCGTCAGATCGTAATCCCAATCCGTGCCAAACGAGTTATTGCCGCTTTAAAAAGAATTATTATTTTCGAGCAGCACACAGTTCTACCATTGTACCGTTCACCGCAGATATAAGTGCCTTTTCACGACCTGGATAACTAGTAGTCCACCACCGTCTGACTCTACATGCAATTAGCAATTTTCTGCTACGAAAGGTGCAAATATGAGACGATCTGTCACGTGTTCCCGAACAATTAGAGAACTGGTAAATTCAAGCGTCGAGCGTGTATGTACCCTCAATCGATCCCTATTGAGGGTAAATAAAAACAATTCTTAATACGCAAATCACACGTACCAAACTGCGTGTGTAAAATTTGTTACTTTAATAATTGACTTAATATCATTTTATTTATATAAAATAATTTAATAAACGTATATTTATTCCAGTGAAAGAAGAAACACCAGGCGTTGACTCATTGATTAAGAATCAATAATTCTGTAGTTACTTTCCTTATTATTTTAATATTAAAATATTTTATATATAATTATTTTGTAAAAATGAAAAATTAATTTAATAATTGTTTAAAATCATAAAATAAACACAGTACCTATTAAATAGTTTTATTTTAATTGACAATTATTTATTATGGGAGTCGATGGAGATTTCCGGCAATTGATATAGGGGTCAATGTTCAAAAAACTTTGGCGACCCCTGTTCCAGAGGAAGGAGACCCTGTACCAAGCAGTTGGTCATGTATGGGCTATGTAAATAAGATAACAATTAATATATATTTATGAATTATTAATAATAAGATTACAATTAATTTCAAGCGTACATTTGAGTCCATAATCCGCAATTCAATGTACAATATCTACCCCTAGATTTATGGGATGGAAACTATTATGGTGGGCTTACTCCATTAAGATGAATGTGTGTGATACTGCTGAAATGTAGGGAACACTACGATAAGCTAACGCGGTTAAGTTAGTGAGAAATGACGGTTAAGTACAACCGAATATAACGCCTTTGATAATAGAGTTGAATTCTGTGTATCAATAACGATATTAAAGGAAATATTAGAATATCAACAAAATTTTAGATGTAAATGGTGTTACAATACTATGTTATTATATAACATTAAATAAGTTTTTGTCATATATCAGCATTTATTTTCAACCCACTGCTGGGGCTCCCCATTCTGGAGGAAGAGACATTAATCCGTCAGGCTTGTTGAACAAATACCCGTAGGCCACAAATATATTTAGCCCGATGCAGTAGTAATCCAACCCATGACCACTGTCTCCGAAGACGGTAGGTTAGCTATTAAACCAAAAAGATTGCTAGCTAATCAGTATATGTGAAACTTATAAAAATTAAAATACTTGATATTGATAGGCAGTCTGCTTCACAAGTTCAAAATCACTCAGAGAAACATGGAAAGAACTATGCTGGAGTTTCTGGTATATATGATTCGAAATGAAATACCAAAGTCACAGACATTGTCCTTTGAATTGGTTAACTTATGTTGTAATATGATGGTCAAGTTTATCAGAGAATTAAAAACTGAGTCAGGTAAAGCAAACTTATTGTAGCTCACTTTAGGCGAAGTGGTTTAATAGAGTGATGATCTGCGTAAGGCGGCTAAAAAAAACCTGGATTCGTGTTACAGAAGATCGGGCTAGGTGACTTGGTGGTAGCTTGGAAGAAGCCTATTTCCAGCAATGGACTGTCAAGGCTAACCACGTTCCATTTATCAATATAATTCGAATCTGAGTCATAAACAAAGAAATCTAAGAATCGATGAAATCATAAGACTGCAATGTAATAAAGAAGTCAATAAAGAATCACACCCCGCCAGCGAAGCTTATGAACTGTGATTAAGATTTGCTGGCCACAATGCTTAATTCGTAATTTATTGGCGAATCTTGGCACCGGAAGCGGGCAGCGAATTATGACTTTCTTTGGAAAAGACATTAAATTTTATAAATATTCTTCTATTTTAATTTTTATTAGTATTGATAACATTTCCTATTTGGTCGGATTATAACCGAAACTTATTTCCATGCACCACCATTCTGTAGAAACGGCTAACTTCAGTGGTATTTTCGAACCAATACGAAATTGGAACTTTCAAAAAACAAGTTTACAAATCCATCACTATGTGGACAGTCAAAAGTTTTACTTAGCTAAGATCCGCGACAATCAAAACAATAACAGAAAACTAGTAATGTGTGTTTTTTTCTGCTGATGAAGTGGATTTATTTGAAACTAATTTTTCGGAACTAATTTATTTGGAAGTTTTTTGATTGTCGCGGATCTTAGCTAAGTAAAACTTTTGACTGACCACATGGCCACGTAATTATTATAGAAATGATTTTTTTCATGCAAGTATTTAAGCTGTTCTTTTGCATTACACAACAGCTTCTTCATGTAGGGAGTAAGGGCCTCGCATAGATTTATATCTACGCGAGGCCTTATTGCCTATTGCGCTGAGGCGATATGTGCATGTGGGAATACATTTGACACTCTTAGTTTGGTGTGTTTAGCCTTCTGTAGCCACTTTGTTGGTATACTTTCGGCACTAAGTTTTACTTGTATTTGTCCAAGCCCAGATCTTTCTTTTTCATGCATCATCATAATTTGTTTAGCTTCCTTGATGTCACCGGCTCAAGTTCTAATTTTGTGGCAATTTTTTTAACGATATCCGTAACATTTTTTTGTTGTGGTGCACCCTGCATTGGATATTATGATGGTTTGCGATAGTTGTTGGTATTCTATTCCACGCATACGTTGTTCAGGAGCTACTCGAATGTGTAGATTGTTATTTTTAATGTTTAGGTCTATATTCTTTTTTGTTAGTTCTTGGACAGATGTTTTGAGTGCAGCCATTTATTCTAGGATTTCCGTTTTTTCTCCATAAAACTCGCAGGATTTGACAATATCTTGCATTTCACGTTTTCGATTTCAATTGATATTTCCTTAAGTAATTTCTTTACATCAATTGAAGCAGTTTGCATACCTCTCACATCATCTTTCTTTTCTTCGTCGTCCTCCGGTATGATTACCGAGCTGTATCGCCAAGGTGAGTCTTTTTTGCATTCCTCACAGGTCTAGACTAAATTCTCATTTCCTCGTAAGACTACTACGTAAGTTTATTGTTAAGGCCGGCACATTTTATATGCAAAGGTACTAGTTTTTACGGGTACATTCCACATCGGGGCTAACTTTTTTAAATGTTTTGCCGCATTTATTACACTTTGACATCTTCAATGATATGATTATGTCTTATCGACCTTACCGATCGGCTTGATTCTCTAGCGCTGCGGAGAGATGTCTCATCTCTCAGCATTTTTTACCGCTTCTATCATGGAGAGTGCTCCGAAAAATAGTTTAAAATAATTCCCGCCGCCGAATTCCACAACTGCAAAACTCGCCGTAAAGGAAAATTTCATCCCCACCATCTGGATGAGTGGCGATCTACTACGATGCGTTTCTCTCGTAACTTCTTTCCACGCACCACCAGTTTGTGGAACCAGCTACCCTCGGCGGTCTTTCCGAACCGATACGATATTGGAACCTTCAAAAAACAAGCCTATACATACCTAAAAGGCCGGCAACGCTTCCGTGACTCCTGCGGTGTCGCGGTTGTCCATGGGCGGCGTTGATTGCTTTCCATCAGGCGACACGTTGCCGTTGCTCGTTTGCCCTCCTATACCATACAAAAAATATGTAAAATATAAATGTAGCACTTACGTACGAACTTTATAATTGGCATAACTCGCAACGACGGACGTGGAACAATAGGCTATTTCAATATTATATATTTTTACGTTGTCCGTTCATAATAAAATACATTCAGACAAACTTTTTAACCAACTTATTTTTATAACAGCAGGAATATGAACTCGCATCTCAAGAAACTCGTTTGCCTCCGCACATAGACATCCAAGGCGTCGGAAGGGTCTGCGATGCGTTACCGTGAACCTTTTGTGAATACATTCGCTCTTTTCTTGAATGCCTCTATATCGTATTCACGTGGAAATACCTTAATTGATAAATTATTTCACATTAGTATAACATACATACATCCATATCGTTACGCCTGTCTCCCTGTAAGGTTAGATAGAGACCACAGATCTCCATCCGGTACGATCCCAACACACCTTCCTTGCTTCCTTCACACTCATTCATCTTTTCATCCATCTTTCTTCTTACATGTATCGTAGCGACACGGCTCTCCGTTCGTCGCTTCTCGCCCTCGTGGGAATTAAGACGTGATGGTTCGCGAACCACGTTGCCGTCATTTTTTGACGAATTAGATATATTAATATTCGTCATAGTGAATCCCATTAACTAACTAACTTTGTTGGCGCAGCGACCCAAAATGGATCTTGGTCTCCGAACAGATCTTACGCCACTTTGCCCTGTCCTGCGCCACCTCCTGCCAGTTACAGACTTGAAGGTTGCGCAAGTCATCTTCAATCATGTCTCTTCAGCGGTACCTGGGGCGCCCCACAGGACGTCGTCCAGTTGGGCGACCCACATACGCTCTCTTGACTGCGCGATCCTCCCCCATCCTCTCCACATGGCCCAGCCAACGAAGTCGGTAAGCCTCAGTCACTCCTATTACATTAGGTTGGGCCACCAGATGCTCGATTTCATTTTTTCGATATATTATATACGAATCCCGTTAGTATCATGATTTTAATATTTTATTTAATACGGTCTACTTTAATATTTTACATGTACGAGTACTATGCATACCTTGACTGTGTGTACAGAAAATATATATCACTTTAGAGCTTTATAGCGCAAGTTTCTTTGCAAAAGATTTCCCACTCGAGCGGAGTGTGGTAGAAGTTTTATGCAAATATCGCTGATTGTATAGAGCTCTCGAAGTGCTCACTTGTTCCTAGTTCGTGACAACAGACAATGAAACATTAGCATTGCATGCGATACCTACATGGAAATTCATTTTCAGCATACATTTTCATGTTGCAGTGTTTCTTCGAATCACCTCACCAATTTATACTGTATATATACATAACTACACGTATATTTATATTTATGTATCAATTAATGATTTAATTTATTAATTTTATTAAACGTGCAAGCTTTGTGTTTTTTTTTTCAGTTTACACATATCCTACTATCGAAGTTATGAATTTTTCCCGCCAACTAATATGAATGACGTTGTAATTTTATTTCATTTTCATAATGTTATGTTGTTATCAGTTATATTATTAAATTGCGGTGGCATGTTGTGCAATATAATTCGATTAAAACGTATAAGTGAAGTGATATGAAATATATGCGTTTATATAAAGTCGATAAAAAGTTTTGATAGAATAGCCACCATTTTATCAAAACCTAACGTAACGAGCTGATTAAATAAACTTATAAGACGAGCTCAAAAGGGCTTGAACCTACTTCGTAGATTTCGGCGTCTGCGATGGGAATTAGAATGAATCTTCCCAGTCTGAACTTCGGCTTTTATACACAAAATCGAGAAGGAAAACAAA
The DNA here is from genome assembly GCA_031353405.1 of Baronia brevicornis. Classification (NCBI taxonomy): domain Eukaryota; kingdom Metazoa; phylum Arthropoda; class Insecta; order Lepidoptera; family Papilionidae; genus Baronia; species Baronia brevicornis. Next base: position 189,051 of record JASFAT010000825.1, read on the forward strand.
GACAATGAACAAAGAATCTTAAAATAGATTTGCTTTATAGCAACAATGTATTTTTTAACAAATAAATAAAATTACTGCAAAACGATCCTTAAAAGACAGTACAATGTTCAAATTACATATTTATATGAATTTAAGATAATTCTAAATAATTTATTTTACACAAATTATAATTATTTTATATAAAACACCATATATCCTTTCATAATCTGCCAACAGATGGCGTCAAAATATATAATATTAGTTTTCTCAATAGATGAAATAATTACATTAATTTTAATATTACACATAGACTATTGTAGAGCAGCCAGGTCATGAAACTCACATTACTTTGTGTCTTGTCTATCCTTCGGGAATGGACAGGCCTGAGTGCAACAATAATCAATTAATCTCCTTCGTGTCATTTTCATTATATTCCATTCTTACCTCAGCCGCACCGATCAATCTCCTACGTGTCCTCTCCATTCTATTACTTTCTTACTTAACCGCACTGATCAATCTTCTTCGTATCTTCTCCATTCTACGTGACTACTTTGGTACTATTGAAAGCCTTAGGTACTATTGTATCCTCCGAACTATTTTGGTACTATTGAAAGCCATTAATTCAAATGAATGAATAATATAGAATATGGGCTATTAAAAAAAGAATAAATTTCGTGTGCTATTTTCTTCATCTAACTCTGGCGTTTAAACAATGAAATGAATGTCATTTTTTTTTTTGTTGCAGTATTTGAATTTTATCGGTTTATTTATGTTTTGTACTTATATATATTCAAGATAATTATCCGAATTATTTCATAATGAATAAATTAATCTTTAAATAATAATTATCATTTGTTTTATTACCAAATTAATTTACATTAATGACCCTATATTACTGTTTATATTTAACTGATTATATTTATATTATAAGTAAATTAAATAGATAAAATGTTTTGAAATCACCTTGTTAATAAATAATTTGTCAGTACAATTGATATTTTAAATGATTCATCCCAAAAGTGTTTTTGCCACGGGCAGTACAAAATAATATTTGCTGTACAGTTTACGTTGAAATTAAGCTATAAATTTGTATTTATACGTGAACAATGAATGTATTTTATATTAAATTACTTATTCAATATAATATTTTTAATATAATTAACGATATTTACCAAAAATATATTCCAATTATTAGAGGAAACTAGCTGTAGCATCCTTGTACATAATCTAATCATACTAATCGCTTATGTATATACATATATACTGATAAATGATTTGATTCGTCGACGCAATATAAAGACGTGTTACTTGAATGGCGACCAAAATACAATAAACCATCGCCGTTCAGTCACATGATTCCGTACTCGAAACAAGGATAGCAATATATGTTTGCACTGCATACAGTATAGTGGCAAATTTGGGGAACAGCGAACAGAAAGTTTCTGATAGGTATCAGATAGCTGCAGATAATCCCCACTTCCTGGACTCTAATTCTGGGGACGTCAGTTCTCCGGTCATTGGCTGTGACTTTGGAAGTACGCAGATTTGGTGACCTTGGATAACTTCACATCGTCTCATAATTTGGACACGTCCTAATCCTGCCTGGGAATCGAACGGTACTAGAACATTCATGGAAGTTGTCGTCCCTTAGCAGGGCGAGCGTGGAGATTTTGACAGTTTTAAACTATTTTAATTGGTAAGTATCGGGCTTACGATCTAAGGTCATAAGTTTCTATCTTCTATTGGACTATTGATTTGAATCATCTCCATATATGCATAAACAATGTTAACTTAATTGGAATGGTTAAAACCAAATCTAATAATTTATAAAACATTGCTAGTATTCTTTAAAAAACAAAGAAAACTAAAATAATAAAATGGCTTTGAGTAATAAAAATTTGTTAAAACTTTATAATTGATGTATAAATGAAAATAGTAATAGTCTTACAAACTACACTATAAATATTTTTTATTATATTTTTTATACTAATTTTAGTCCAAGTTAACGCTAATAATTAAATTACATTAGAACGAGAACAAAAATAATTCGCCTCTGAGAGAGTTAATAAAGATGACTTTATATTAGTAGTAACATAAATATTATTTAAACTTTACAATTGATATATAAACTGAAGTTGTATTCGGATTCCGTGCACATCCGTGTCCGCACGTAACGGAAAGGGAATTACGGCTAATAGGCTGACAATAAAAACACGTCGTTTACACACGCGCTCGCTGCATAAATTACCCTTACATTTGGACATATAAGGAAAAAATAATAATTTAATTCTAAAAAGGTTAAATAATCGCTTAATATTGATATATACCCTCCTACAATAAATATAGAACGGATGCAGCGGCTGGCGATGGGCGGCAGATGACACAAAATACTTATTACACTACCCACAATACACATATAATTTGAGCACACGCACCCACTATACCAACACACGCACCCAATATACCCACACCTCATCACGACGGTGTACGGAAAAACTTAAGTTTGTGTATGCTGTACAATAATGTAAAAAATATATAGTAAATAAATAAATAACAAAAATAAAAAAAAATCACAAATATGTTAAAATTTTACAACTGATGAATAAGTTATATTTATTTATTCCGTGCACATCCGTGTCCGCACGTAGCGGAAAGGGAATTACGGCTAATAGGCTGACAATAAAAACACGTCGTTTACACACGCGCGCTTGCTGCATGAATTACCCTTATATTTGTACACATAAGGAAAAACTTTTTCCTCGAAAACTACACTATTAAGATTTTTTATTAATTTTTTATACTAATTTCAGTCCAAGTAACGGTAAAACCTAAATTACGTTAATAGGAGAAAAAAATAATAATTTTTACCTGATATTACACCTGATATTAAGTGATTACCCACGCCCATAGATATTTACAACGTCGGAAGCGTAGCAGCTTCATTGCCTTAATAAACACATACACTCTTTTTGAACGTTTAATTTAATAGTGGTAGAGCCATTAAGTATCACACACACACCTTACTGAATATCGACGTCGTGTGGTGGCATTTTTGTTAGGCAATTTAGACTCCTCCCCTCCCTTTGGTGAGATTATAATACTATAATAGAGAGATTATAATTATATAAATATGATAAGTGAATTTGTGAGATCCTTCCTTCACCTTTATGTAGTATTTACGATACAAATATTAATAAATCTATATTTATCGTTACAAAAGAGAAAAATGATACAAATTGCAGGTGTACCATAATGTAACTAAATATATACCATTTCTTTTTTTTAACTTAAAATCAAATTGACATTTACTGTACGTATGTAAGTAACGTGAAAAATAATACACCATATCCTTCGGCGGTCTTTCCGAACCGATACGACATTAGCACCTTCAAAAAACAAGCCCACACATACCTAAAAGACCGGCAAGGTTTCCTCGACTCCTGCGGTGTCGCGGTTGTCTATGGATGGCGTTGATTGCTTTCCATCAAGCAACACGCTTGCTCGTTTGCCCTCCTATGCCATAAAAAAACTTGAGCTTAGCGCGGAAATAATACACCATATCGTAAAGATGATTGAAATAATAATAAACTTCTTCTTCTTCTAAGAGTGCCTCTCCGACTAGCGAAGATTGGCAGCCAATCCAACACAACGTTCCTCCTCCTTTGCTTAAAATTGAAATCTTAAAATATATCAAGTGAAAAATAACAACGTAATAAACATCCTCGAAATTAGTTGTATTTAAGAAAATATACGTTTAGCAATGTTTCACAAACTAAATTAACAGTTCATGATCAAGTATTAAGTTTTGTTGAGCGTGTTAACTTCCCCCCAAACTTACAGAAGACAGGGAGAGATTAAATTGCACTTAACGACATGCAACACCGAAAATGACGAAGTTCCTAATTGCTCAAAGTGTACTCCGCTTACCCGCACCGAGTGTCGAGTGCGCTCTTTTGTTTGGCCGATGTACGTGCAGACGTATTATGATTAACTATCTTTTGTCCGCGGCTTCGCTCGCGTGGAATTTGGTCTGCCACATTAACTTTCGTGACAGATCATTTTAAATAAATATATATTTTTTTACTTAATTTATGGTTCACAATTTTGGTCATAGTGGCTTCCACATAAAAGGTAGATATATGCTGAAGGATTTTTATTTAGAACTATTCAAGACAAACAATCCTACGGTACGTCATCTTTGTGTAACTCCATAGGTTTAGACAGCGTACGCCAAGATAGCTCTCAGAGGCCAGATTTTTTCCGACTTAATTGACATGTATCGTTATTTTACGTTCAAAATTACATAAAATCATTACAAGTTGTAGTCTATATATTATTCCGGTATATAACCTATATTATTGTAAAGTTTCATCCAAATCCGTCGAGTAGTGTTTTCGTAAAAGAGTAACAAACACATCCATACTCACAAACTTTCACATTTATAATTATTCACATTAGTAGGACATTTCGAACTAGTATAACTTTAAATTTTCAAAAGTGTAATTGGTGCAGTGACGACCTAATTGACTTAAGGCGAAGCTTCCGCTTTAGAAGTTTCGTTGGGAATTATTATACGTTTTTATGGGATAAATACTTTCTTTTCGACCAACTTGTCTTTTGCCCGCGACTTTTCCCATCGTGATCAGTTGTAGCAACTTGTACCTGTCATGTTCCATGATACAACCAAAGTAAACAACTTTGCTACCTTTGACGATCTGTAAAAGTTCACGTTTTTGCTTGACTTGTCGGAGAACGTCGTCATTGGCCACGCTTGGCCAATGACCAAGTCTTGGCTGTGTAATATCAGAGAGTTGACCGAGATAGCGAGTACTCCAGAACTGCTGCAACTCGCGAAGGAGGTTGTCGCGGAGGAGTTGTGCTAAATTAGCTGTCAACCTTCGCAAGTTGGAGAGGTACTTTTAGAAGAAGAAGATAGGATATAGCATGACACCATGGTTGACAAAACCATCGTGTCATGACACAATGATATGTCAAGCCCTTGCCAAGTGTGTCGCGAGATTTACAAATACGATATATGGATCTATTTTATCTTTATGTATATATATACATGTTATGTTGTTACGCAATAAAAACAAATTTCATAGATTCATGATATATAATTTAATACATGTACCTGTACCTATCTTCACTTAAATTAAAAAAAATTGCATTTAAGAATGTAAGAGTGTCGCGAATTTGTAAAGATTACGCAAGCGTGTTGTCTGATGGAAACCAACCAACGGTGATCATAGTCTTCTGCAACACCGTAGACAGTGCAATTGCGTTGTCGGCCTTTAAAATTCTCCTGTCATTATGGGAGGGGCAAGGGTTCCAGGGGCCTCCGAAACTCAACCTTTTACCGGACGAAGCACGATAGTTAAGCTATCACTCGGAAACATATTTCCTTCAGGTATTTATATCGAGTCTGATTGCTCACTAATCCACCTTAGAGAAATGTAATAGGTTAATATCCATCCCCAAATCAGAAATCTTTATAAGTGATGAACTGAATAACAACAAAACATACTACGTGGAATCTATTTCATCTAATAGTTGACCTACGAGACGCTCATAAAACTAAATACCAGTGAATGGACAAGAATAGCTACCAGAGTAATAAAATCCGTGAGCCCAAATCTGCATGCCAAGCGAGGAAGTTGCGGCAAAACCCCTCTGTTGAGAAGCCACTGTCCAGCAATAGATTGTAACAGATGTTTTCTTCTTCTTCATGTGCCTTCTCCATCGCAAAGTTCGGCGACCATTTGTATGCATTTAGTCCTATTCCCAGTCGTGCAAATCAACTCTTCTGTACTTTTCACTTTACACCAGTCTTCATGTTTTTAGCCGATGAAATTTCTCTAGTACCAAGGCCCCTTCTACCTTCAATTCTGCCCCCAATAAAGACTTGTAATAAATTGTATTTCTAGGTTCGATAAATATTTCCAAAATATGCTGCTCATTAATTCCAAAACTCTTTTATTTGTAATTCTGTCTATCCATTTAAATTTAAGCATTCTCAAGTATATCGACATTTCAAAAGCAGAAGCTTTAATGATGATAATAATGGATGTATATAAAATGATAATATTTTTAGCTCTTTGAGTTTTATCGCGATTAAATATTTAACAATTATGACAACTCCACTACATTTGTGAAAATTGAGATAAAACAACAGTTTCCAATTTAAGTTTCGTTGACTGACACAGAGCTGGTTAATGGAAAATGTATTTTGTATTTTCAATCCTTTTTTATGTCAGTCATTCATACGTGACTATTCCAATTTTATGCCCCATTTAAAATTCCGTGAACTTCGTTTCTCTATACACGTTCATATTTATTGTTCCTTCATTTATTTAGCTTTGTATACACGCATCGGATGAATCTTTGTATAATTTTCAAAAGTTAACCAGTCGGGCTTGCGCGGGCGATAACGATACCATGTCATGGGTTCGATCCTACCATAAAAATTCGGTATAAAAAGTCAGACCTACAGACATCTAGCACATCTACTAATACATACATATCGTCACGCCTGTTACCCGTAGGGGTAGGCAGAGACCACAGATCTCCATCCGCTACGATCCCGCCACAGCTTCCTTGCTTCCTCCACCTTTTCATCCATCCTTCCTCGAACATCCATCATAGTGAAACGGCTCTCCATTAGTCGCTTCTCGCCCTCGCGGGAATCAGGACATGATGGGTGGCAAACCACCTCGCCGTCATTTTTCAGGTCAGGGAGCCTAACCGCGTGTCCGGTAATTATGCTATTTGCACACGGATATGCAACCCCGTCCTCTCGAGCTACTACTGTATCACTTTCTGTCTTCTGTTGCGGTAGTATCATATCTATATCATCCAGTATAAATCCATCTACCTTTCTCTTGACTTTTTCTTTCTTCTCTCTAGCCTTTTCCCTTCCTCACCGCCAATTCACGGTCTGCCGTGCCAATGGATGCGTAGATGTACGGGCACTATAGTGCCTTACTGCGGTCTGCTAGGGTTGACCTCCCTTGCGACTGGGATTCACTATGAGAGATTTTAATAAACATCTACTAATAGTTAAGAGGATTTTATTAATATTAAATATATAGATAGTTTTCCTAAAAAACTAATAACATCACTCGTTCAAGAAACTAATATTTACTTAAATATAAACAATCAACTAGCAATAGAAATCTACACGTTGATCGATTAGATAAGACGTAATTAAACTTCAATTGAGAGATTTTTTTAAAGAAATATTTTCACTCGTTAAAAACAAATATTTTTATAGAAGTGACAAGCAAAAAAGTGAGCGAGTGACCCGATGAAAAGCATTGAATGCCGCCCATAGATAACTACAAACCTGAAATATTGCAGAAGCACGCCCGAAGGCACGCCATGACATCAAAAAATTTGAAGACTTATTTGTTAAAGGTTTAGAATATCGTAGATATATCGTATCGGTTCGAAAATATCGCTAAAGATGACTGATTTAACAGAATATTGGTGCGGAAAAAGAAGTATCGAGAACAATGTACTTACTCCGAATCTAGCGACCATTTGGTAATAGATTACCAAATCGTCGCTAGATCCGGATGGTAGGGATGTCACATTTCTTTAAAGTGAGAAGTGTAGTAGTGGAATTTGGTGTTAGAAAATATTTTAATCAATTCCTTAGAGCACTCTTTATAGTAAATTTCAACATAAATCGATGCTCATTTATGGAAAGTTGTATATGAGAAAATATGGCAAAGTTGAGAACGCAAAAAGCCTTCATCGAATAACGAGGCTTATTTCAAACGACAAAGGGTTTTAAATGGAAGTCATACAAAGAGGAATTTAGATAAACCCACAAGTAAATTGTATTTCTTATCCGCACAGCTTTCCTAAATCTAAACGTATGACGTAATTTACTCTAGGCTTAACCCAAACTGATTGTCGTTATTTTACTTTCATGGAACGATTTTAGTGATGAAGCCTTGACTGAGCCTTTTTCTAGCTCTCAGGACACAAGCCCATGCGTATTTAACATTTAATTTAATCGCAAGTTTCAAATAGTTTATGGCCATATTAAACCACCATTTAAAATCAGCTCTAATGGCAACTAATTTTACTACTTACAGTACCTTCGAACCGATACAACATTGAAACCTTCAAAATAACAAGTCTACACATTAAAGGCTTGCTACGCTTCCGTAATACAGGTATTACGGAAGCGTAGCAGGCCTTTAAGGTGTCGAGGACAACTATAGGCGGCGTTGATTGCTTTCCATCAGGCAAGCAATAGAAGATTTTTTCTCAGATCAAAAAGAAGAAAACACGACGTTAAATATGTTCTTTATATTTTTCCTAAATAATGTTAGATAATTGCCAGTCGCGACATCCACAGGATAATACAGGGTGACTCTATTCCATACCAGAAACCACGCAGCAATAAATAAACTTCAAATATACTTACGTTAAATGAATGGATTTTTTTCAGGCCAAAAAGTAGAATGTTTATCAAAAAAGAGTAAAGGGCTACTTTAGCAACGTTACATTTTGTTTTCTTTTTATTTTTCCTAAATTAGATTAGATAAGTAAGTGAATACTTTCGGCCCTCGGAAATCATCAGTCACCCTTTCCTGCGTAAGCCGGAAAATCTACGAAACGGTCGGATGACACAATTTATTGCACCAATCCTCTTACAGTTTAATTTGCTTTAAATATGCATTACCACAAACATTTTCAGCTGTGAGCCCTTTTTTATTTACTATACTGTCAAGCAATTGTTATTTATTTAATCTTTTAAAAAAAAACTATGCACAATGCATAAAAAAAAGGTTTGCAGCAAGTACCCTCATTCTTATGATCAGAACTTCAAAAATTGTTGGACTACTAGAAAACTAAAGTTGTAATGAATCATATTAAAATAAATTTGTCTTTTTTAAGAATATGTCAACCTTTTATTATCATAATTTACTTATATTATAATAAACAAAAAGTTTCTCTGTGTGTATAATTCGTAATTAAAAAATCGGCCAAAACCACAAATTCACTGACATTTCCATCGGCTAGTCACCGACAACCGCTGGAGTCGAGACTGCGTCTTGGTAAACATAGGACGCTACGTTAGACGCCTCCAGAGAGATGGTGCGACATTCTACGCAGAGCGACTGGTAGAAACTGGATAAGTGAAGCCGAAGATCGGGTTGGGTGGCGCTTCTTAAGGGAGGCCTATGTCCTGTAGTGGACTGTCGCAGGCCGTTGTTGATGAATTGATTACGGCGATAGAATAAATACCACAAGATTTTTGGATTACTGTCTGATTACTTAGATTACCTCATAACTTCTTCTTCCAACTTCAACACAAAAAATAAATATCAATCATATTAAAATCGATACAAAACATATCTCAATTGATACTTCAACACGACCTCGATAAAGATTAAATAAAACCAACTTACGGTCTTCTATGTTACAAGAACGAGTGGTTGACAATAATTGATTTGATTCCGACCTAATATAAGTCCATTAAGCCTGCGAGAAATGGATCCCAATAACGTTTCAGCTTTTCTTGACATTGATTCAATAAAATTGAGAGCTCTTCCTTATATTCGATTGATACGAATCTAAAATTATCTAATAATTTAATCTAAAACATTTTTTTTATGTAATAGGAAGGCAAACGAGCAGGCGTGTCACCTGATGGAAAGCAATCAACGCGGCCCATAGACTTACGCAGCGCCATAGGCAGTGTGGAAGCGTTCCCTACCTTTAAGGAAAATGTTATTATGTGAGTGAGGATGGGAGGGGGAGGGGTAGATGTAGGGGGATGAACTCGGCTGCTCACCGTACGAAGCGCGTTACGCGCTACCACTCAGACGCCAGTTTTCTGCGTGAATGTTCCTTCCTCGGACGAACCAGCCCTTTCATGCTTTAGACATATAATGCCATTCTAGACAAAGTTTTCGTCTGCAGCGTGGCTCTACCATTATTTAATGGGATAGGAAGGCAAGTGAGCCAGAGTGTCGCGTGATGGAAAGCAATCAACGACGCCTATTGACATTTACAATAAATACAGTGTGCATTACAACAGCTTTGCCAGGCTTTGAGAAATGTGACGGCTTGTTTTGTAAAAGATTAATTATCGTGTCATTTTGGATATACAACTGTAGTTGTTCAGGAAAACACACCATCTTGAATCACCACTTATCGAACATGTACTATTTTTTGTAGGTGATTGTAAGTTTTCAGATCAATTTCACAGAGCATTCATACATACATACATATCGTCCCGCCTGTCTCCCGTAGGGGTGGGCAGAGATCACAGATCTCCATCTGCTATGGTCTCGGCATACTTTCATTACTTCCTTTACACTGATTATTCTCCTCATGCAAACCCGCAGGTTAAGCGTACTCTTGACCTGGCCTTTCTTACAAACTTCAGCAATTTGGACACTTCCCAATGTTAAGTTAGTATGCAATCCGGAACTTTCTTTTGGATGCAGTGAATTTAGTACATGACTCAGTTGTTTTTTAATTATATTGTACTATATGTGTTTTTATGTGTATTTATGTGTATGTGTATATGAGTAAGCGTAGTTATATATATATGGATGTATGTGTATGTACGAGTGTGGCAGTATGAATGTCGTCACTTTGGGCTGCGATCTGACGACGTTGGTTCTTGCTGAAAACCAGCGCCGGGTGCTCTATTGGAGCACGGCATATGCTGAGCAAAAACCATTTTATGGCACTCGTTAGATCAAAATTATTTTCTTTTTGTTTTGTGTATTTATTTGTATATATAATATTATTAAGGATTTAATTTTAGTTAGTGTAAAAAAAGGTCATAAATAAAGTTTTTCTATTTTATTTTCTATTCTAAGTATGTTCGATATAATGCTGACATCCAACACATGAATCGTGCCCGGCTGTCGACCCGTCATAAATTACCATGCTTTATTCAATTAATTAACTAATCAGTGCACTTTCGGTAACCGTCGCGATCTGGTGTATTCTATCATTCATGCAACATTTTACATTTTAGAATTAATATTTTTAACATTTTGTTCTTTTAACACAAAACATTTTACGTAACACTTATAATTATTTATCTTTGTTAACAATATAGTGTAAAATTTGGAATAATCAGAGGCTGCTTACAGTAACAAACTTTGAAACACACTCCCATCCGTATCCCAAGAAAATGACCATGAAACTCAATACTATTTTTCAAATTTATTTTCGTGGAGCTTTATAAAACACATTTTGGAGTTTTCTTACATAGATATCGTCACGCCTGTCTGCCGTAGGGGTAAGCACAGAACTCCATCTGTTACTATATTGGCACTTCTTATTTTTTTTATCCACACTCATCACTATCTTGATACGAGCTTCACGGTTAAGGGTACTCTTGACCTGGCATTTCTTAAAAACTTCAGCAATTTGGTCAAGGTATGTTTTCCGTGGTCTTCCCCTACCGACCCTTCCATCCACATTCGCAAAGTAAATTTCGTTTGCCAGTCGTCTTTCATTCATCCTCTCTATATGCCCAAACCATCTAAGCATCCCTTTCTCAACTCTTGTCACAAGTCACACAACAGTTTTCTTCTTATAATATTTTTTTTATTTATATATTCACGCCTATCCCCCCAGGGTTTGGCAGAGACCACAGAGCTCCATCCGCTACCATTCATCGCAGCGAAACGGCTCTCCATTGGTCACTTATCGCTCTCGTGAGAATCTGGACGTGACGGGTGGCGAACCACGTCGTCGTCATTTTTTAACAAATTAGGTATATTAATTCGTGTTAGTGAATCCCACGAGCCGCAAGGGAGGATGGAGGTTAGCCCCAGGAGAGCCCTGCATACTGAGGTAAGGCACCATAGTACCCGGGGGAGCCTGATACCGGGACGGTCGGCACGCTTGCTACTAAACTCGCCCTTAGCTACGCATCCTTTGGCACGGCAGACCGTGGATTGGCGGAGAGGAAGGGAAAGGAAAGGGCAGGAATGGAAATGCGGATCGGGGGGTTACCAGACACGGAATAAATATTTATAAATTCATATATATATTTATTCCCATGTGGGAATCGAACAAGCGACCATTGACTCCATGGGTGGAGGGCCCCGCCACTGAGCCAATCGGTTGTCATTTCAATATTTTCGAAAATTTTCCATTTTCGAACATTTTCTTACTACAACTTATTACATAGTTCTTGTAAAGTTGAAGTAGTGTCTAATAAATCACTTAACCGTAGACTGCACGAGTAAGTTATTGTATCGTAAATTGTATAGTATTTAGGGAATACACTTAAAGGATTTATGCTCCACTAAATTTCAGTTACAATACACATAAACTAGTGTTTGCGAAAGCGGTTATTGAAATCGCTTTATTTAAAGCGTGTAGCACAACTAATGTTTTAAAACCTTCGTTACAGAAAGTAAACAAACGCATATATAATGTGTGTGGATGCATATTTCAGCAGTTTATTTATTTAAACACTCTTTCGCAGTATTTAATCCTAACAAACTATTTTTGTTGGCGCAGCGACCCAAAATGGATTCTTGCCTCCGAACAAATCTTACGCTACCGTGACTTGTCCTGCGCCACCTCCTGCCAGTTACAGATTTAAAGGTTGCGCAAGTCATCCTCGATCAAGTCTCTCCAACGGTACCTGGTGCCCCCTACAGGACGTCGTCCAGTTGGGCGACCCACATACGCTCTCTTGACTGCGTGATCCTCCCCTGTTCTCTCAACATGGCCCAGCCAACGAAATCGGTGAGTTATAGTCACTCCTATTACATTGTATTTAATCCTACTATGTGTACACGAGGGTACAAATATAAGATATGGTCTACCGTGTATAATAACTTAGTCAATACCGTACCGAAGACAAGTGAAACTCTTATGCGTTTTTGATTTTGTCATTACCGTCCTCTAGTTTGACACGAAACTATTTGACAATAGCTTTAGCAAGCAATATCTATTATCAATTATAAATATCCGTTGTTACTATTTCTTATTCTTAATAATATTATTTAAAAAAATGTAAATATAATTATATATAATTTATTATTAATAATATACATATAATTTCCTCTATACTTTCAAATAAGTGCAATTACGAAGCTACTTCTCCCAATCTATATGTATCCTTTTCCACTATTACACTAACTCTTGACTTGTGACACTGACTCACAAGTCAGTGACACTTAAGTTCGAAAAATTCCGACTGGTAAAGTCCACGCTCCGACCGACTCTGTTCCAAACCGTAGCTGGCTCTCAACGCTTCCTACTAGAACTCAAAAATGGATTCGATTCCCTGAAACCCTCTGTGGATATTGACAAGAAACTTTACATAACCTACACTTTTAACTATGCACACATCATGGTTAAACGATTTAACAGATTTTTGGGAAAACACCGAATAAAAGCACAAGACACAAAACAAATTCAAAAACACAGATAAAAGGGTCACCCGTCCCAACCCACGTGAAAGTCGTACAACAACAAATACAGGTAATTGGGTAGCGTCTACCTGACCAAAAGAAAACATTCTGCAATAGCGCTGGGTACAACAGACATTTATAGTATTATATTTAATATAACATATAATACGGGACTCAAATTCAATACTCTTACTGCTTTTAATTTATAATGAGATCTTCGATCTATTTGCCATTGGTAACATTCCAAAATACATTTCACTGGACCTCTCAGGCTCTATTTAAAAGTATAAGTAGTAATGTTGAATTGGCAAACATACTTTGGCAAGATTCCAAATAGAAGATTGCAGGAGATTGCAGACACCTTGAGTAAAAGAATATTTAATTCGTAATGGAATTATATACGAGTGTACTACAATTTTATTTTTGGAACTGAATATATATTTTTTAGTACTATAGTTATTTAAATTTAAACTAAAAGCCTTTTGTATTATATTACTTCTTTTTAAAATCTTAATTTTAAAATTTATAAATGTAGTGTTGTAATGATAAACTATGAATAATATATAAATGTACAGTGAATATACAAAATAAATTAATTTCATTTGGAAGAATTTCATATACATCTAAGATAAAAACCCCTAAAGATCCCGTATGTCGCCGTTGCAGTATGGCTGGCACGCTACAGTACTTGAGGTACTTTTCCTCATTGTTACTCGTATGACAACCACAGGAAGGAATGGGATGGAGTATTATTCATTTAAAGTACCCATTGTTGTTATTTAATATTGCTATGAATATTAAATATTGCGACAATTCTCGTTAAACATTCCAACTAAGATATATTTGTGCTAAGAAATGGTTCACATCAATAGTACAATGTGGATACGATCTCACGACTTTTTTCTTAAAAAGGGCTGGCAATGTTTTTAATATTACTCTAGGGCTCTTGTTAACCATTCCAATTAAGCTAATAATACTTGTGCATTATTAGCTTTATAATATGATTCACATCAATAGTCCACTGGAAGATACGAACACATGAGGTTCAGATCGTAAAACCGAGGCTTATCAATTGAGATGTTGTAGCTTGATAGTGTTGCTTTTACTATTCATGATGATATATCTGAGGACTTTTAAGCATTAAATATTATAACGTACATAATATTTAATGTCAGGAGTAATCAAATTTATAAATCCTGGCAATTAAATTTAATTATTTCAAGCTGGTATATTACATTATAAAAAATATTCCTTTTACAAGGACTAATGTCAAAAGCAAACAGAATATGACCTGAACAAATAGCCAAAATATTCACTGCGGTATGTCAAAGGTATTTTCAGAAGTTTGACATGCCGTTGAAATCACGTACTCTGCAATATTATTATAATACAAAAGCTAAATTAGTTTGTTCAGTAAAGGTTGTATATATTTTTTATATCAAAGAAGGAATGAAGTTATAAGAGAAATGGATGCTCAGATGGTTTGAGCACATGGTGAGGATGGATGAAAGACGACTGATAAAAGAAATTTACGTTGCGGATGCGGATGGAAGGGTATCTCCAGCGGTGTTTCCAAACCGATTCGAAATTGCAACTTTCAAAAAACAAGCCTACACTTAAAAACCTGCAACGCTTTTGCAGTACCCATAGCACTGCAGATGTCTATGGACGGCGTTGATTGCTTTCCATCGTGTGATATACTTGCTCGTTTGCCTTTCAATCCCTGAAGAAAATCATATCTTAAAATTGTACCATTAACGACGACCCAAACAGTGAAGAAAAAAAAACAGTTTTTTAAAACGCAAGTGAACTAAATTCGAATCTCGTTACAACCTTTATATTGGAATGAGTTTCCTTTTCCTCTTTTCAATTGTTTCTTCCGAGACAAAACAGGCTTTTATGTGCTATATATATAATAAATATGTTACTAACGTAAGCGTATTAGAAAACTTTGCTAGTTTCTCGAAAGAATCTATCTGAGATTGCGGTGGCGAAGTTCGAAAGTCTTTACGATAGAAGCGTACATATTGGATTGAATAGAACTGTGCACTTAACATTAATTCTTATAGACTAAAAAATCATTGTTTTGTTGTAAATAATCATGTAAATTGTACACTTATGTACATAATTCATCCCCGACTTACACTTTCCCAAAAAAGATAAAACATTTTTTTTTTAATTTTTATTTTTAATTGTCATAAAATATTATAACGTCTCGTGATGTTGGGTGCTGACTAAAGAATCGTCTTCTTCTCGATCGAAATCTCTGCTCACCTTTGAGAGAAAAATTTTAATGCGTATCCTTTGGTCTTGTGTTGGAAAATGAACGATGGCGTACACTTTAAAACCATGAGCTTTATGACCTGTGTTTTTACAAGTTCTATCTTTATACCTATGGGATAGTTTGTAAAGAGATTTAATTAATATAGTTCGTATGTTTTCCACACTGTTGAAAATTTATGTACCTATGTAAATTATTAATGCTTCAGTAACTTTTTCCAGTCAGATCTTAATTCGGCTTTTTCTCTCCAGCTTCTCAGACCGATTGCCTTGACATTGTCCTCGACTTCATCTAGCCATCTAGCTTAGGCCTTCCGCGGTTTCTACTAACATCTAGTTTGCCTTCTAGTAGTTGCTATGGTTCTCTAGCCTCGTACATCCGTATTACGTGTCCAGCCCAACAAAGGCGTCCAATTTGTTGTGATGTTTTTGATGACGTTCAGCTCATTGTCATCACAAGTAGTACTGTGTGCAGGCGCTGTGGCCGAAGTCTGCTGAGAAGCATCAAGCATCAGCATGTTTAAAATAGAAATTTGTGAAAATTATAAGCATGAAACAATGAAAAAGAAATATTAGATAATTCAGGTTCTATCAAATGTTTTCTAGTTTTTTATTTTATATTTTTAAACTCCTTCGCTTTATGAACTCTGACTATCTCATGTTCCTGTCACATTCCTCCGCAAGTGCAATGTTAGCACAACATAAAAGGAATGAAAAAAAATTCTTCGTGTATTAAGATATACATATTATATATGAAATATGATGAAATCGCTAGAAATTTCATGTGTTCATGTTAATAAAAAGACCATGCATAATTATTTAAAAATAGTTGAAAATCCTGAAATCACATTGAATTATTTATATAGAATCGAACGAGAGGCTTGTCAACTGGAACGAATGAAGACCAAGTTGAAGCAAATTTATTCGAGGTTACCCGTCTTAGGTCTGAGGGTTGGAAGGAAAGTTTCACGAGGGTAGTTTTTGGATTAAATTTCTTGAAGTCTACGTTTAAATTCACGTTTTACTTAGATTTATTACGTTAATTTTTATGAATTTAATCATTTAAATATATTGTATTTTTAATAAAATATTGGAAACATATATATGTCGGAGGACTGAAATCCGTTGATTTAGATGTTTACTGAAGTGAAGACTATGTCTTGTCAAATCTAGTGCGACGATCTCGGCTAGATGAAGCCACGATCTAACTGACGACTGGCTTGGTAGCTGGTCATGGGGAAGGAGGCCTATGTATAAAACTAGACTCACGCAGGTTGCTGGTGATTATAATGATGAACTAAATAAAATCTTAAAAAGTATAGTAAAGCACTTATATTATATATATATATATATATATATATATATATATATATATATATATATATATATATATATATATATATATTTATATATATATCGCGATTATCTATGAGCGGCGTTGATTGCTTTCCGTCAGGCGACACGCTTGCTCGTTTGGCCTCAAATCCCATAAAAAAATAATATTAACCCTGAATTCTTAAGATAAAGTAAATGTTATATTTTTACATGAACAACCTTACAAAAAAGAAAGATTTATTCTTTCAATATGTAGTAATTCCCAAAAGCATATTACTATTGATATTCAAATTGAATACAAGCGTCTAAGCGTACGTGTCAATGCTGCCAAAATCTTTAGTACTTTTGTAAGATAAAATTGCATTGGCACCCTGGAAAATTGGAGGCAAGAACTTACTTGTTACTCACTTATATTCACTTGCTTTTTAAAAAAAAATTCAATAAGAGAAATATATTTAATAACAGATAGATAAAATCTGAGTGCCAGTTGACGATTCAATTGCCTCTGTGAAGAAATTACTAAAATATTTTTAATACATTAAAAAAAATTTTTTTTCACAGCCCATATATCTCCTACTGCTGAGCACGGGCCTCTCCATTTCTGGATAAACGGACGTTATCCCACTACGCTTGTCCAGATTGGCGGGATTACTAGACTCAGAATATATATCTGTAAACCATACATATATTTATTCCGATACGGGGATCGAACCCACAACCATTGACTCCGTGGACGGGGGGCCCTACCACTGAGCCAATCGGTCGTCTGAAAAAAAATATTGTGCTATTTGAATCGAATAGGTGTTAATTTCTTACGTTACTTTAACTAATTTTTCAAATAATAAAGGTGTGTTTTTAATTCTAATAATATTCATTATACGTTCGCTCGTTTTTCGAACAATATATCGCACAAATGACCGTTGGCTATGGAACGGTTCGTTTCTTTTTCGTTGAAATTTAAAACCCGACACAATGATAGCGGGTTCAATCCCCGCATCGGAATAAATATATGTATGGATTAATAAATATTTATTCCATGTCTGGTAACCCCCCTAATTCGCATTTCCTTTCCTGCCCTTTCCTTTCTTCTCTATCCTTTCCCTTCCTCTCCGCCAATCCACGGTCTGCCGTGCCACTCACAATCACGCATCCATGCGTGGCTAGGGGGCGAGCTTAGTCGCAAGCGTGTAATTCACAGTGATTTTTTAATCTATACGTTTAATAGGATTTGAAGACAATCGAACAGACGTGCCAACGGATGGAAAGCAATCAACGCCGCCCATAGACATCGCACCGCAGTGCCATAGGCATCGGAGAAACGTTGGCGGCCTTTGAGCACTTTAATTAGTTTGATATTAAGTATTATAATTTCAAATATATGTATGCATGACGCTTCAAACTGCTAAAGCTATAATATTATACTAATAACATTTCAAAATTTCAATAGGGAACTCTAATTCCGATATACCTTAAGAAGAATAACAACACAGTTTAATAATTTCTTTGGATATGAAAATCCAATTTCTTTCAACGCTTCAATTTCCATGTTTTGAATTGCAAAAATATACGACCAGGTGCTTTTAACAAAATAGCCGAAACTGCTTCACATTAAAATCAGTATAATCTAAATGGAAATCGTTTTTCAAGCCGAAATTTGTAATGGAAATTTTTGTATAAGGGACCCATTTCTTTATGAAATCTACTCTTATCATTAATTGCTGTAAGTAATATAAAAATATTTTGCGTGAAAAGAATAATAAATCATGAATGTCAAACAATTTTATTTACAAATTGCTTTATCTTTATTTTTTGTTTACAGAACGAACTATAAAATATACATGTATTTAACAATTCTCATGAATTACGGCATTATTCCTCAATATTGAGAATTAGCGTCCAGCAGTGGAGTGTTGTGTATTGTAGTGATATTTTTTTATACTTTCACGCCTATTCCCTGTAGGGGTTGGTAGAGACCACAGAGCTCCATCCGATATCATTCATCGCAGCGAAACGGCTCTCCATTGGTCGCTTCTCGCCCTCGTGAGAATCAGAACGTGACGGGTGGCGAACCAAGTCACCGTCATGTTTTCAACAAATTAGGTATATTAAATTCATCTCGTAGTGATACATTCAATGTATCACTAATGCATTAAAACCTTTTATATTATATTACTTTTTTACATTTGTAATATTCAATTTAAAATGAAATTGTTATAAAAACGACAGCATTATTTCGACTGACGTCTTTGGATAGACATGTAATCCGTCCGGCACCAAACATTGAAATTATAATATATATATTGAAATATAAAGTGAAAAGTGTGGATAAGATATTACATAAAATGTACAAAGAAAAGCAAGAATAAATTACTATCGTTTTGATGAATTTTATTTGAAGAAGCCACCTAAATATCCCGTATATCGCCGTAAATAGAATACCTTGCCATGGCCGCTAAAGTTAGGACCGTCAAATACAACGCGTTGAATCACGACAAGCGGCACGAGGCCAATAAATTATATCATCATCATATCAATAACACATCAACAACGGGGGGCATCCCACACTACGTCAGGCAGGCATGTTACAGTATTAATAATAGAAAATGATAATAAGTCACTTTATAGTACTAGTTACTTTTAAAATAGAACTACTTTGTGAGCTACAGCTAACAGTTAGCGTGTCTGACGCTAACTGTTAGTTAACAACAATAAGCTACACAAACACAAAGAAAATCCAACGCGCCCTCCACACTAAAACGTGCCATGCATTCGAATGTTTGTTTGAAATATGCAAATATCGTCCGTTGTAACAATGTATGTCTGTCGTATGCGGAATATGATGAACTCTTAATCAATATTACAGCTGTAAAAGCAGATTACACTAAATTTATCCAAGAAGAAGACATTACTAAAATATAGAATGAATAATAAATAATTTACTAATGTATTTTAGTTATATTATAAACTCCTTTACAAAAAAAAACGGGCGTTCTAAAGAGGTTTTATAATTGCAAAACTATGTTTCGGCACTTAATAAAAAGTCTGTGTATGAAAAAACGTTAATTCCAAATTCGAAGCCAAGAAGAATTTTAAAAAAATAAAATCTATTTTAGTTTATGACTTTTTACTTCGCGGTTTTCATGCTGGAAGGTTATTCTTATTACTTATATATATATATATATATATATATATATATATATATATATATATATATATATATATATATATATATATATATATATATATATATATATACATATATATATATATCTACAGCGTTTAAAGTGACTGTTTTTGAGTGATCACATACGATTTTTTCAGAAATCTTAAAAGTGGTTCTGGTCGGTTTGTATTTTGCGGTTACTACTTTTTCCTTTTATTTATGTCGATATTTACTCGTAAATAATAAATATAATAAATAATAACTCGTATATATTATATTTATTTAGAAATAAAGAATTAAATGGTTGAAAAACAATACATACGTAAAGTTCAAGTTAAAATAAATAACGTTTATTCTATATATTTTTAACTTTTTTGTTTAAATTAATATTTAACTTTCCACGTCAGGACTCGTCTACTCAAACGGTTGTCGTATTTCTGACAAACCTAACTTTCGTAAACCCTTTTGTAATATTTATATCCCATTCAATGCTCTTTGTTATCACAAATTATTTAAAAAAAAACATAATATTAAAGTTCATATACTACCCTCAATATATTATTCTCCAAGGGTTTGTATCGTGATAATTAGGCAAAACAAATTTGGGAGTAGGTAACTTATATGGACAGTAATTAACATTTTTAATTGCTTGTAGGCCCTTTTATAATCGAAATTTAAAACTTGGTTATTACATAATAAATTATTCTTAATTTATACCCACTCGAGGATTTTTTAACAAATTTTTCATACGGTATTTGGTAATTGTGAAAATAACATTTTTCCCGAAATATTTTCTACGGATGACAATCGTTAAGTGACTTAACTTTTGTCTTCCGTAGAGTCTATTGAAACTAAATCTTACCGAAGAAATGTCCATCAGCAACTCTCTACCTCCCGACCACAATCAACAACACCAAACACACACAACCACTTTTCCACATTGCACACGACACGTCTCAACACGAGGCATCATCAACATATATGTATCTTTACCTTATTACAAAATTATAAAATTATTTTGATATAATTTATATAAAAGTTCTGGTTAGTTTGGAAATACCGATGGAGACAACTAGATCCACAGACTGGTGGCACGTGAATAGAAGTTTCAGAGAAATCCAACGTTTTAAATCAGCACTCATCTAGATTGTATATGTAAAACTTTTCTTTGTGGAGAGTTTTACTATAAAGGGAGCAGGATTTATTCCGAATAATTCATTGAACGTTAGTATTGTATAAAAAAGTCATATCACGTATCCAATGCGTATCGTTTTTTGATAACGTCAGCACGTATTGCAATTCTATTGTCGACACCACTGAAATTTGCAACACATCCCCATTGAGAGTAAAATCGTTGTAGTGTACGATGAGCGTTAATGCTAAAATAACACTGCTATTTTTTTTTATGTGATAGGAAGGCAAACGAGCGGGCGTGTCACATGATGGAACCAACCAACGCCGCCCATAGACATCTGCAGCATAGGCAGTGTAGAAGCGTTGCCGGCCTTTAAAGTCATTATGGGAGTGAGAGGATGTTAGTAGATGTGTTACTGCCCCGGGCTTCCATTTACGCTACATACAAATAGTATGCCATTCTTGACTACTGCCACTAGAAACTACTGCTACTAGACTTTTCCCGCCAACATACATCAACGATTTTTATTTTAATTTTATAATCTTATTATCAGTTAAATTATTTAATTGTGGTGGGGTACTATGCAATATAGTTCAATATATCACTTTACTAATATCGAAGGCATATTAGTAAAGTGATATGAAAAAAATGCGTGTATCGTGACTTTTTAAGTTGACTACAAACAGTCCATTGAAGGTTTTGGTAGAATAACCACCATTTTATCAAGACGTGTGAACCTGACAAGCTGACTAATTAAATTTCAATAGATTTGATATTACTATATTTTAGTAGACCCTGGATTTATAGTTATAACTAACTACCATCAAAGAAAATGAAAAACACTTCTCTTGATCGATTCATATCGATACGTTGTATAGATAACAAACATACCTCCCCTCTCCCCCTTCCATAATGACTTTTCCTTCAAGGCTTCCGGCAACGCTTCTGTACTGCCTTGCAAGGAGGCAAGAATGTTTATGGGCGGCGTTGATTGCTTTCCATCAAGTGACACGCCTGCTCGTTTGCCTTCCTTTCCCATAAAAAAAACATCTAAAGTGTTGATGTATGTTCATGTATCTCATCTGCTCAGTTATAATTATATAATAGTAATATAACTTATAGTAATAGTTCTTAAATTTATTAAAGATATTTTGTAGGAGTACATTTTTTTATATATATATTTTCACTCCTATCCCCCGCAGAGGTTGGCAGAGACCACAGAGCTCCATCCGCCACCGCTGTAATGTGGCAGCGAAAAGAAAATAAATATTATAACAGCGAAAGCATGCTTTATTCCACGCGCTCAGGTGGGAATTCTTCAGGCAGCAAGAAACGTCGCTCGAAGTGATTTCGAGTCCACCTATCATCGTGTTTAATCTCCTTCTTTCACTTCCACTTTCGTGCCGTCAACTTTTACCTCTGAATCGGAGTACATGTCTTCGATGCCATGGTGATGATCTAATAGAGCTTTAGAATGGAATGATGATCTTCGAAGCTCAAGCATATGATAGGATCTCGGTACGCAACACAAAAATTACCCATCTTAATATATGCGTTTTTAGTTTTATATAAATGTTGGCTAGATTTAAGTTGGGTATTTTTATTTATTTTAAAAGTTTAGCAGATTCAATTTACACAAAATTTCACCTTATTTACTCTGTGGTGATGTTAGAGACGACGTTGGCTGATTCATTTAAGATAACGCCACTGCTACTTTTAAATGTTGCCTCAATAATAGAAATTGAAAAGACAGAAATATAATATTATATAAGCAATGTGGACAGTTAGAACTTTTACTTAGCTAAGATCCGCGACGACAGATCGAGATGATGAAACGTCGTGTCTGCTCCACCAGGGGCACTTACGACTCAAAGAGAGAGAAAGAGAGAGATAGTAACGTTGCAATATTTAACTTTATAAATAAATTTATTTTTTAATTAGATTACCATTCCAATTATTTTGACCGCATTTTTTAGGCGAAGCAAGAGGCAAACGAGCATGCGGATCACCTGATGGTACGTGATTACCACAGCCTATAAACTGTAATATTGTAATCCAAGATGTCACAGGCATCACGGATGCGTTGCCAACCTTTTGCGAACACGTACGTTCGTCTCTTGAATGCCCTAATGTCGTGTCTACAAGGAAACATCGCTAGTGGTAAATCATTCCACATTTGCACAGTTCATGGTAGAAAACCGCTACCGAGTTCGTTCGAATCGCACTGTGGTAGACAAGCAGCCATACAAATATTTTTATGACACGTATTACGATGTTATCTATATTATATAGTACGTATTCTGCGGACGACGACGAGATGACATATTAGATTATAAAACTCCTTGGAACATTTAAACATTTCTAGAAATAGAAATGGTGTACCTTGTACGCAAGCCCAATTGACGGGGGACTTAGATACAGAATAATACCTGAATAAAAATACCTGTATTGATTCCATTCGATCCCGTATCGAATCGAACCTGCAGCCATTGTCTCCGAAAACGGTATTGTTACTAAGCCATTCAAGTCGTTCTGAGTTTCATCTTCTAATAGACAAATTATATATGCACAAGTACATTGCTGTATTATTAAACACATCGGCACTTATATTACGTATTAGATATTTAATGGACTTCAAAATATGCTTGTGATATATAAGATACATTAACGTTGGCATTAAATTTAGTAATCATATTTATGAGCATGACGCTGAATGTATTAGTAGTATTCACTGAATAGAGAATGGTGTTGCTAATCTCAACTACGGTATCACTTTCTCAGTAAATACAGAAACAGAAGAATATAAACGATGTAATGGGTCATCTAATAGAAAATAACTATTGCAGTCATGTTAAGGAATGATTCAAAATACTTTTTATTAATTAAAATTGTATTTTTCACAGCCCATATATCTTCCACTGCTGTGCATAGTCATCTCGTTTCTGAGGGAATGAAAACATCACTGGAAACACATCACATATAAAACGGATTAGCGCAATAAATCTCAGAATAAATACATGTAGGCCATACCTAATATATTGGCGATCTAATTAACTCAGTGGCAAAAGCTACCGCTTTCGGAATCAATGGTCACGGGTTCAATTCCTGCATCGGAATATGAAAATTTCCTACAGATATTTACACCGCGTCTGGATGTCCTGTCAATCCGCTTGGACAAGATTGGTGGGTTAATATCCGTTCCCCCAAAAATTAGTAGTCCTCTTGTTCAACTTGTATATGGGCTGTAAAAATATATTTTAAGATACATATTGTCACATCTGTCTCCCGTAGGGGTAGACAGAGACCACAGATCTCCATCTGCTACGATCTCGGCATACTTTCTTTGCTTCCTCCACACTCATCGCTCTTCGTGCAAGCTCATCGATTAAGGTTAAGGGTTTCTTAACACGTTGAAGACGGGAGACGAGAATTCCCATTATTTATTTTTCAACTGATGGTGACGCATGACGGAAATTCACGTTTTTTGGAATCTGATGCAATATTGTGTAATTGCAAGTAAAGACAACATAAAGACATGAAAAAATGATAGTCGTAGTGATAGTAATAAAAAATATGCAAGAACTGAGACTAGACACTTTTCAGCGCATACCGTCTTCAATCAAAAACTTCGGCAATTTGGTCAAGGTATGTTTTCTCTAATTTTCTTGTATTTCAAGATATAAACTCTAAAAATATGTTTTAAAATGTGGGCTGTAAAAGTATATTTTAAAATATTTTAACGTTTAGTTCCCTTTTAAAAAGAGTTTAAACTAAAACTATCTTCTTTATAAGTAACTTCAGTAAGGTCTTTATTTCTTGACATATCGAACCGGGAGGCAACGAGGCACTAGACTGGAGAAGTTATACTAAGTTCTTTTATTTACATGCCCCAGAGTCTAAAAGTTGATAAGAAAGAGTACAAGAGGTCTTTATAATCAGTTTTCCTCAAGGACTGTTCTAGCTAAGTTTGAATTCCGCCAGCTTATGGCAACTATATATAAAATCCATTACACACACAAGAGTTATAAAAGATGATTAATTAAGTCAGGAATTAGTTTGCGGAAATATATTTTGCAATATAAATTTTATAATTGCTTTGCTTTGCGGATTTAGCAGAAACCAATAAAAAGAATAATATTGCTAGATTTACTGACTAGCGATCTTCGTATTTAGCGTTATAAAGCAATTCGGGAGCACTCGCTATCTCTGCTAGTTCCTGCTATTACGTCGCCAAAACTCCCTTTGAAGACCTACTCGTCTTTTGCCTGCGATCAAATCAAAGAAATATACAATCTGACAAATTATATAAATATATTTCAGCAACGACGGTTGAAATAAAATGAATCTCGCCACGACTGAATTTCGGCTTTTAAACACATAATCGAAAAGACGAACAAAACAATTTATAAAGGCTAAATATATTAAACTAAATATAAAAATAGATTTGCTGCAACATAGCATCAATATATTTTTTAAAAAACAAATGATTTTACTCCAAAACAATTGTTAAAATACCGCTTAATATTCAAAATACATATTTATATGAATTTTTCATAATTCTGAATAATTTATTGTACACAAATTACAACTATTAAAATTATTTTGTATGAATCAACATTATTTTTACATCATCTGCCCACAGATGGCGCCACATGATACATATATGAAGTTATGTTTATTGCATAAAGTAATTAATTAATGATATTAATTTTAATACGCCAACTTAAACATATAATATCGATTGAATCACGTTTAGAATAAAGCCGAGAAACGTGCGTATGCCGACTACTCTTATTACGCACATTCCGTTTACAAAGTTGGCCCAGTTTCAAAGCAGTCCATCGTACCTCTTGATATAATAAACATATGTTTTTGGATTTATGTTCTCATAACCCATACAGGAAACGCAACAACATCCAAACTTGCTCGTAAAAGTAATGTATACGATTTCGGCTACCAATGTGCTACCCCATATGTTCATAAAGATTTATGTCTTGGATTATATGGTGGATGGATTACATCAAATTCGAATCATTAAGGTAGTTGTAATATGCGCTATACATCTCATTATATATTTATTGAAAAATTTATGTTTCTGTGGTTAACTTAAACGTATATAGTCCGATCGAATAAGGAACTATCCATAAATTACGTCACATGAATTTCATTTCACATGAATTTAGAGTTTTAGCTCTTTAAATCTTTACATGGGGTGCCACAAAGGTTAAAACGCATCATTTTGCTATCACCCGATGTCACTTTGTTGCCCCCCTTTCTCCTCTTAGCATGTAACGTAATTTATGCAAGGCCCCTTATAATATATTTCCGTTTCGTTACAGTGAAATACATGGATAAAACCCTAGCAATGTTAATTACGTAGCATATATTTGTTTCTCAAATGCGTGTACATATAAAGGCACCGAATTCACCGTTATCAAAATCAAAGATATTCAACATTGAATAACTCTAGGTTAATTTCTATGACGAAAAACGAACGTATTGTCACTGCGCCATATGGGTGCGCAGTGACGACAATACGTTCGTTTTTCGAGCCAAGATCTGCAAGTTCTATTTTCAAATTCATAATAGTACCTCAGTATATGAGGTTCTACTGGGGCTGACCTCCATCCTCTCTTGCGGCTCGTGGTATTCACTATGACGAATTCTAATATGCCTAATTTGGTAACAAATTACAGCCACGTAGTTTGCCGAGAGCGAGAAGTGACTAACGGAGAGCCATTTCGCTACGATGAATGTAAGAGGAAAAATGGATGAGTGTGGAGGAAGCAGGAAGGCTGTGCCGAGATCGTAGCGAATGGAGTTCTGTGGTCTCTGCCAACCCCTACGGGAGATAGGCGTGAAGATTTGTATGTATCTAATGGGACCTACATACAGGAAATCTTACTGTGGTACTAAAAGTGTCAAGCTTTAATTTCATATATGTTATAGTTTTAAAAAATTATAAGAAAAAATAAGAGACAAATTCGGCCATTAAATATATGTACTTTACTATGATGTAGCCACCGCATATAAATGGCGGATGCCACGTCGGCTAGATTAGTTGCGGTCTCCATAAAATCGTTGTCGTAAAATGTCACCGATGTAGTAGTATCAGCCCCTGTGTTAGTGCCGGGCTGGGCCACGAAAAATGCGGACAACGCTATAGATAATCAGCACTTTTAATTATAAGGAAAAGCGTATCGTGTGTATATCTTGTATATCTTGTATATGTATATATTCTATGTATATCAGATTAAATACATCAAAATTTAAAACTCTATGAAATGACTATGAACTTAGATTATTAATTTATTTTTTAATGGAAATAAATATTCAGTATCTATAACGAGTAAGCGGATTCAATTAGTGATAGAATAATAGAATCAAGAAATAAGATGACATAATGGAACCACCAAGCATTTTATTTATATTTATTTTATTTAATTATTCATTTTACAAAGTAATAAGTTTGGTACTTATATTAGCCGCTGTCGCTTTGCTAGCCATTAACCTGTATTACAGCAAAACATTGCTATTCCCTATATATTATTTGTGTACCATAGAATAAATAAATGTAAATAAATGTAACTTAACTAGATTATAAACTAAGATATTGTATATAATTGACTAAGAATATATGTAAATTATTATTAATTAAAACAATTTTTGTTATTAACTTGGTCTTTATGCTAGTAATTTTGCGTGCATATATATGTGTGTGAATGTGTATTAGTGTGCGTATGTATTGGTGTTCATGTGCGTGAGTGTGTGTGTGGCTTATGATGAAAACTAATAAACTTTCTTTTGAACGCGTAAAAGTCGTCGTCAAGAACTTTTACTCTTTAATGTAGAATAAAAAATTCTATAAATATAGCTGTAACAATCTACTACTGAACTGCCTTTCGTTTCCAAAGCAGTTTGGAAGTAAATCCAGATACAAAATGAATACCTGTAGAAAACACATAAATTTATTCCGGCGCTGGAAGTGAACCAATCAGTCAGACAAAGAGATTTGATGTTTATTTCATTGTGCAGTAAGAAATATGAGTACTTACACACTCATATGTCTTACTTTAAATTATAATTCATGTAAAATTTATTTAATACATATCTGTGAATCCGAGAATCGCTGGAGCAGACGAGTGCTGTAGTGGAGACCGCGTTGGCAAACGAAGTGTGGGACGCCCCGCCCTCCCCCAGATTGATGGTGCGACGATCTGCGCGGGGCGGCTGGCAGAAACTGGATGCGTGAAGCTGAAGATCGGGCTAGGTGATTTCTTTGGGGAAGCTAATATCCAGCAGGTATATATATAAAAGCGAAAACGCTGTAAATGACACATATTGCATATTCGGATCAGAAAAAATTCAGCGTCGAATGGTCTGAGTTTCATATGTAGCGATACTACGACAAAAATTTTGGGAGATCGGGTACCTTTTTTTGCAGAAATCTGAAAAAGTTTTTTGGCTATGGTGGTAAGTTTTCATTTTGCAATTTACTACGTTTTCGCTATATACATACACACACACACACACACACACATATACAATGACACGTGATGTGACGATGGACGATGGCTCAGTTAAAAATTCCTCTCGCTAAGCAGAGAAACTGATTATCTGCCACCGGCCGACCACCACGGAGATGCATCGCAAAACAAAAATTTTGAAAAATTCGAGCCTTCTATATATAATATGTGTTTGTATATAATTAGATCATTGGCTTAAAATTTAAGTTTACAAAAAAACATAAAAAAAAAACATTACGTAAATTAAATAAAGAAGTAAAATGACGTTCGCAAGATAGTTGCACAAGTATAGAGTGGCACGCGACAGTCTGCCTCTGGTTTCTGCTCGTCTAATTAGCCGGCTGCCTGTTGGAATCGCGGATTGAGCTTGATTAATTAGTATACGCAGAATAAGCAGACGTCTTTCTCTTTGCCTGCCATTATATGTTTATTTTATGATAAATTGTATAACTGGTGGAATGCTTATATTAAATTCAAAAATATGTATTTTTGTCGAAAGTAATTTCCATCCATATAATTTTTTTCTTCTTCTTCTAAGAGTGCCTCTCCCACTTGCGAAGGTTGGCAGCTAATTCGACACAACTCTCTTCCTCCTTCGTGTGGTACAGCAGTTCTGGAGCATTCGCTATCCCGGTCCACTCCCTGATATTACGTAGCCAAGACTTTCATTTTCGACCAATTTGTTTTTTTGCCCGCGATTTTTCCCATCATGATCAGTTGCAGCAACTTGTACCTGTCATGCCTCATGATATGACCCAGGAAAGCATATATATTATATTATTATTAATTATAGAAATCGAGAAAAATCCGAGACATGGACATGGAACAGGGTAGCCGCGGTGGACAAAAATCAAAGTTGCGCCTAAAACTTCGAGAACCATAGTTGCTATCAAGCAAGATATATATTATATATAGTCAAGAAAAAAATTACGGTCTTAAATGTTTTATATATTTTCATTTATTACATCATTTAATGAACAATTTTAATAGTGTTTTTAATAATAGTAAACTTACAGTCATTTATATTGCTTATACCGCAGCAGGGATCACAAAATGTCTACACTCAGAAAGAATCTGCGGCAAGCCACAGCACTGAAATATCAGCGAATTTACCTGGAAAAACATGCTACACTTAATAAAGTGTAGCATGTTTTTCCCAGGTTAGTAGTGCTCGGATAAAACATTATTATTGTAAGTATTTATTTATGTGATATAGACAACAATTGTGTCTGTCATATCTCATGATGTGCCCGGATAAGCAAATTTTCTATTTACGGTTTGCACAAGTTCATGCTTTTGCTTGGCTTGTCGGAGAACCTAATCATAAACATTTTTATTACAAGTAAAGTACATTACAAGTAAAAATATAAAAGTAGATGGTAGGTAGGTACAAAAATGTTGACTACCCCTGCTCGAAACAACTGCCTTCGTTTAGACATAATTTGCATTTGGTATATACAAATCTCCCAGGAACTCATTTGTCTTACATGCCAACCATACAACCAAAAGCGAGTATTAAAATAATAAATCTTACACAACTTCCTAAGGAAGTCGAAATGTGGAAACAAAACGTAATTTGCCCGACTTGGTGACTACTATAGAAACAATACATCTTATTTTTTTTCTGAAATGGAAATGATGTGGTTGAGTTACATAATATCGTGTATATAGGATCATTCATCACTAAACAATATATTATTGTTTAGTTTGTAATATTTTCGGTTAAGAATGTATTGTGCTAATGTTTGTTGTTCTATATAATTAAAAAAATGGTTTGTGTCGAGTTATTAAGGTTAAGCATTATAGCATTTCAATAGAATTTTATTTATAACCTGAAACTTGCCTATCAGTATTAACCATCTGAAGCCAGGCAGCTATCGTACCAGGGCTCGAAAATTGTTGTATATGGAACAAAACTACCATATCCAGTGTTGGCAACCTAAGAAATGGTGCTGATCGTACCAGGGGCATAAAATTATCGTACCTGATGAAACATTATCGTACATGTTCAAATAACAAAAAAGCTTTAGTTATCGTTGTGTAGGTAGATTAGCAAACTTACGCATTCCTAACTTTATTATATCAACTATTAAATAAAAGAAATTCATTATAATAACAGTTATTATTAAAATCGATTTTATGACGAACTTATATTGCGCCCGTCACGCAATTTTACGAATTTTATAATTTCACACGCGCAGTAAATGACGCGAAAATTTATGCGATGCAAAAATGTTACGAAAATTAAATGGCTCCAAATTTAATCAGTCAATTATTAAATTTATACATACATATAAAATGAAAAAATATATCATATCGACACTGAGTTGTGCGGAGCTTTCCAACAACGACACATAGCGACGTTGTTGGAAAGCTCCGATATTATATAAACTTTGATTTCATTCTGCAAAAAAATTTGTTTCGGATATTATAGTATTATCGTATATTATATTTTTTTTGTGGGATGGAGGTCAAACGAGCAGGCGTGTCACCTGATGGAAAGCAATCAGCGCCACCCATAGACATCCGCAGCGCCATAGGCAGGAGTGGGAGGGGGAGGGTGATGGGCCTCCGGAACTCAGACCGCTCACCGTACGAAGCGCGGTAGCTAAGCTACCACTCAGACGCCGGTTTTCTGCGGTGGTACTTCCCCGGGCGAGCCAGCCCATTCATGTTACAGACAAATAATATGCCATTCTTGACAAAGTATTCGTCTGCAACGTGGCTCTACCACTTATATTTGGTATATTTAGAATATTTGATATATTTGGTATATTTGATATATTTGCGTACGATAAAAAATCGTACATGTACGATAGTTATGGTACGATTGCGATCGTACACTGTTGCCCATCTTAGATAGTTATACGCTAACATAATAATCAATTAACAATTTAAATTAAATTTAAGCCCCTAAGTAAATTCGTGTTACTTGCCACCCCAGGTACTCGACGAGCAATTTCATCCAGCATACGTCGGTAATTTGATTCTCTAGTAATTTGCTGAAACTGAACTAACGTCCTACGCTTAGTTAGTTTTACCCTCGTTAATCGAAAGCGATGACATTAGTTTTCTTGTATTTGTGTTCTACATATCTTATATCTAAATGAGAGTATATCTAAAAGAGTTCTCGAGAGTCAAATCTTATTTTCTGCATATTATTTCATATTAATCAATAGCCTACGGTAGTCCACTGCTGGACATAGTCCTCCCCCGTGAAGCGCCCGCTTGCCCGATCTTCGGCTTCACGCATCTAGTTTCGGCTGGCAGCAGCCCTGCGCAGATCGTCACACCATCTAGCCGGGGGGCGTCCCACAGTACGTTTACCGAGACGCGGTCTCCGCTCCAGCACTCGTTTGCTCCAACGATTGTCGGATCTCTGACAAACGTGACGAGCCCATTGCCACTTTAGTTTGCTAATTTGAAAAGCTATGTCGGTGACTTTTGTTCTCTGGCGGATTTGTTTATTCCGAATCATATCTACCAGAGAAACTCCGAGCATAGCTTCCTCCATAGCTCTCTGAGCGACTCGAAGCTTGTGTAGAAGACTATATACTATAGACTATATATATGGATGCCAAACTTGGAATTTAAAAAAAAATCACGTGTCAACGTGAAATCTGAAACGCTTGCGCAATACTCATGACACTGCGAATATCTATGGGCGGCGTTGATTGCTTTCTATCAGGTAATGCCATCGCCATGCCATGCCTCGCTCTTTGAAGTGAGCTATTTGACACCAGTTAAGGCCAACTGACGACCAATTGGCTCAGTGGCCGGGCCCTCCGCCCGCGGAGTCAATGGTTAATATGAATGGATTTACAAATATTTATTCTGAGTCTGGTATCCCCGCCAATCCGCATTGGACAAGCGTGGTGGGTTAACATCCATTCCTCCAGAAATGGAGAGATTCCTCCAGAATGGAGAGAGCTCAGCAGTGGGACATATATGGGCTATCTGCCTAATGTCGTTTTCCCATCGCTCGTGGTGTCTCCTTTATTTCTGTTTCCCTTTTTTATGGGATACAGATGCAACGAGCGTATCACCTGATGAAAAGCAGCAACGTTGCCTATAGATATCTGCAACACCATAGGCATCTCAGTTGCGTTGCCGGCCTTTCCAGGTTGTCAATTTCCTTGTCCATCTCTGGTCTTTAAGATGCGCCATATGTCTAGCCCATTTCCATTTAAAAACAAGAACGTACACTTTTTTTTAATAAAACTCTCTGCACTACTTGTCAGAACTGTGGGAAACGCTGAAGCATGCTAGGTTCCAATCTCATAGTGGGAGTGGAAATGACGCTCCGCAACTACTCCCTAATTTGGGGGCTCATATGTCACTGACCTTAAGGTTCAGATGTCGGGCGGCTTGGCTTCCCCTTTTCTGCCGCCCGAACCTCCATTATGGGGGTTGTAGGAGAGCGTACACTAGTCCACCAAAGCCTAACATATGCCTCTGACTTTTCAATTCCGTATTTTTTTATTTCTCTTCATATTAAGCACAGATTATTTATTTTTTATGGGATAGTAAAGTAAACTAGCAAGCGTTTCACTTGATCAAAGACAATTCACACCATTCATAGACCTCTATGACTTTTTTTTTAATTTAGTCGATGTTATAAATAATAATATATTAAATCGTGCATTAACTCTAAGTTAAATTGATTTAATCTGTTTTACTATTTAGCAGGAAATCCTGTTGAAGGTTTATACCATATTTAATTACATGGAAACCTTTCTCAAAGTTAGTTAATAGTAACATGACGTTTAGTTATCCATTATCATATTAACTCTCTACGTGTGCTTGGCACGTATAACCTACTTCGTTTTGAAGGGAAAGGGCATGATTGGGCTTCATTTATCAAATTTAGTATTCGAGTTTCAATACATTTAAGGCAAATCATGCGAAAGATCTTCGGGCCAAAACGGAGACCAGATGGAAGCTGGAAAGTCTTACATATATTTTTATGAGATAGGAGCGCAAACAAGCAGGGGTGTCACCTGATGGAAAGCAATCAACACCGCCCATAGACATCCGCAGCGCCATAGGCATTGCAGAAGCGTTGCCGACCTTCTAGGAAAGTGTCATTATGGGAGTCGGAGTGGGAGGGGATGGAGGATGTTGGGCCTACGGAACTCAGTCACTCAGCCGCCGGTTTTCTGCGGGAGTGTGGTACTTTCCCAGGCGAGCCGGCCCGTTCATGCGACAGACAAATATTATGCCATTCTTGACAAAGTATTCGTCTGCAGCGTGGCTCTACCACTATTATACAAAAAAAAATAGAAAATAAAACATAATAAAAAGACCACTAAAATAAAATAGAAATGGAAATCAACACACAATTTAGTTGTTTTCGTCAAAATATCTTGTTATGAGATCAATTTACGACCTCCTTTATTACAAGAATGAATAGCTGGCTGTAATTGAATTGATTCTGATCTTATGTTAGTCCATTACATATAATAGAAATAGATCTTAGAAACGTTTCTAAGATCTATTTCTATTATATGTAATGGACTATGTAAAAGATAAGCACAGGCTTATCTTGTTTATTAAAAAAAAAGACTATGTTATGATATTACTCGAATCTTGTTAACCATTCCAACTAAGCTAATAGTGTTTTTGCTGGAAATATATAATTGATATCAATGGTTAATGGTATAATACACGATCTTATTACAGATCGCAACATTTACCAATTGAGCTATTGATTTTTTTAATATCCAAATGAGTTGACAAGAATTTAAAAATGTATAAAAATTGTATTTATAGAAAAAATATCACCGCTATCCATAGAGTCTCTCCAAAGGCACGTGCTTACAATTGCGTTGCCCATCTTATGATAAAATCATAAGAAAAACGTCGTTTTTCCTATATAGCTGGAAAAAGAAAGCACCGAGATCTTACAATAGTTACAAAGATCCGAAGTTCCAACTAATTTCCTTTACTTCCTACTTCCTTATTCACATCCTTATCCCATAGTAGGTAGACAATACGTTTGCAAGGTCATTAGTATTGCAGATGTCATAAGTCAATGGTTGTGATTACTTACCATCAAATGACCCGCTAGCTCACTTACTTATCCGTTCTATAAAAATATTAAATACTATACGGTATTCCCAAAACTTCTTACCACGTACCGCCACTATGCAACCAGCTAGCTACCTTCAGCGGTATTTTTCCAAAAAAGCCTACAAATATCTCAAAGACCAGCAACCTTCCAGCAATGCTCATTTGCCTGTACTGCTATAAAAAGTAATTTAATTTTTTTTAAAGTCACTTCCTATTATTAATTAAATTTAATTAATGAATTAATATTTGAAATAATTGTATTAACATCAAGCGTAGCACTACAAATTAAAAAAATGTATTTGAACTTGAGTGGATAAACAAAAAGAATTTTATTAACGTTAAATTTGAACAAGATATATAAATAAATATATATAGTGAGAGTGTGAACTAATCGTAGGAATTGAAATAAGGAAAGATGTTTCATTTTTCAATATCTTCTATCGCCTTTAGGACAGGGAGTTCCCCGAGAAATTGTTTGGAATGAATACACCACTAAATTCCACTATCGCATACTTCATCAAAAAAAGTTTCAAGTATTTGAATGAGCGTCCATCAAATAAATATTGTAACCTTTACTCTGTGAAATTCAGCGCCATTTCCGGAACAATACAATTTTGATACCTCTCAACAATATACTCACACCTTTCAACAACTCCAGCCAGGGCAATGCCTATGGTGTTGGGATGTGTATGAGTGAGTGGCTTTGGTTACTTCCAACGACACGGTCGTTCGTTTGAATTCTTATTCCATAAAGAAAGCTTGGATTCGACACGTTATTTAACATTGTAACATCAATGAAAAAACATGTTTAAAGAAAGAAAATTTGAACAGTCAAAAGTTTTATTTAGCTAAGATCTGCGACAAGCAAAACAATAACAGAAAATTAATAATGTGTGTTTTCCTGCTGGATGAAGTGGATTTATTTGGAACTTAAACCAAAAACTTACCGAAAATCGACCATCAACTCTCCACCAACCAACCACTATACACAACACCATACACACACTACCACTTTTCCACCTTATAAACGACATGTGTTTCGCCCCAACACGAGGCAAGATTTTGGTTTAAGTTCCAAATATATCCACTTCACCCAACAGGAAAACACACATTATTAATTTTCTGTTATTGTTTTGCTTGTCGGGGATCTTAGCTAAGTAAAACTTTTGATTGTCCACATAGTGATGGATTTCCGCAAAGTAACGCCTGACTCCATTAATAATCGAAAGAAAATATCTTGGTAAACTAGTGTCGCAGTGGAAAATAAATATTCAAGTTTGAATGACGGTCGGAGAACGAACGCTGCTCGTCAAAGCGTCGCCCATTTCCTTCGTCGGGAAACCTGATGCGATGCCCGCTTCCTGCGCGACGGTTTTTAAATCTAATTTGTAGACCGAGACCAAGTTAAGTTACAAATGAAAACTAGAGCATTTTTACAAAAATATAATTCTTCGCAAAAAAAAAACGAAAAAGCTGTAAATGATACAGATGACAAATATTTTTATTGCATTTCGGTATCAGAAAAAAATAATGTATAGAATGGTCTTAGTCTTGCAGCTCTACAACCGATAGAATATTTTCTTACATTTCTTTTCTTGCAGCGTTGAAACTGACTCAGTTTCAACGCTGTACAAAATATTCTCATTTAATTCTAAATATTCAGAAATCTTAAAAGTTTTTTGAGTGGTAAGTTTGCATTTTGTACTACACCTTAGTTTTTTGGCATCAATACGTAAACAATAACTTTATGAACAAGTTTCAAAAACCCCACATCAAATGCTTTATAAATAAAATACAATTATTGAGGCAGAAAGGTGAACGTATAATACAAAAATTCACAAAACTACTTAACTGTATAAAAAAGTAACTTAAATAAGGTTATTATATTTTGCTTGTTTTCGAAATCAATGTTAAATTGTTATTTCCTATAATATATCTAATTGCTTAGAACTGTCTTACATAAAATGTACTGACCGATTTAGAACGCCTGCCTAATCAGGATTTGGAACTTGGTTAATTAAGTTGTGATTGCTGACCAAGAGATTGATTCATATGACAATTAAGCACTACATCAATCAACACGTCAAGTATGGTATCATCGAATATCGGATGTATAGTAATTATTGTAGCAGGTAGTAACTCAATCTGTAAGGAATACGCTTACGGTAAAAGGTCGTAAGTATATATAAGATCTCGGCATATATCATATATTTTTTATTATGACTTATTTAAATTTTGTTTATTTTAGCAGCGAATTTTAAGCATCACTTATATAGTAACATTCAATAACGTTGTACAACCCTAGATGTGATATAGTAGAGAGTTGTTCAAGTGATTGATTGATGTATTATTACATGATATATAATAATAAATGAATATAAATAACAAAAACCTTTATTATCAAAACTTTTATTATGCATGTATAGTTCCCACACTAGTGTGTGGGAACTATACATGCATAATACGAGTTTTTCCCTATATTGTAGGAAGTTAGTCTCTGCACTCTATATTTTTAACACAAAAAAAGAACACAACGAAGGAAATATTTTAACATTAAATAATATTATTTAAAATTAACAAAGGAATACATTAAAAAATGTAATAAAAAATAAAATAAGCAAAATAGAAAACTTTGTCTGTGTATCTGTGTGCGTGAGCATGTGCATGCACGCAAGCACACACACACACACACACACACACACACACACATACACACACAAACACAAACACAAAGATCCACACAGTTTTCTATTTTGTTTCTTATGTTCTTTTTTAATGTATTAATAATATATAGACTGAGTCCAGAGAATTCTGTGTGGACACTTCAAACAGGCACTTGTATGTGTAGCTATATACATGATAAGGATTTTTGTATTATGGCACACACTTATGGCACTTAAATATTTTGCTTTGTTTGATACTTCTGAAATTTCGCCAAATATGTTGTTATAGTTGAATCAGCCGCCTTTGTATTTAATTCTAGTAAGGATATATTATAATACTAAGGGTAAAATTAACTCGATTATTTTATTATTAATTGATTATTCCATCACATTAAAATGTAAATCCAAATTAATAGCCACTCTCCAATCTGTGTTGTCCAACTGAAAACTTAGTTTAAGTTTGTTTTGGCACAAAGTTCCAACGCAAGCTTCCCAAACACTCAACTTGCCATAAAAGCATTTGAATTTTGACATAATAATAAGAAGATTTTTGTAATTAATTTAAATAATACTAATTTATTCAAATATTTTAGGTAAGTAAAGGAGCATATATTCCCTTTTTCATTATTCTTTTGAATAGCAACCATGAAATAACATTTTTTAAATCTCTTAACATCATAATTGGTTCAATGGTGAAGCTCCCGTTTTAAGGTTACGGGTTTGAATCCATCGTTAAGATATATGTGTGTATATATACCTTACTTCCTCTGCTGGCTCAGTGACCCAAAGTGGATCTTGGCCTCCGAAACGAGAGACCTCCATCTTTCCCTGGCCTGAACTAATTTTTTCCAATTGCTGGCTTGAAGTGCTTGCAGGTTAGCATTCGCCTGATCTCTCCAGCTATATCTGGGTCGACCAACTGGCCTTTGACCATTTGGTCGACAAAAATACGCCCTTCACAACTCCTATCCTCGCCCATTCGCAAAGGTGACCGACCCAACGTAGTCGATGCACCTTAATCTCGCCCATGTTTGACTGGTCCACCAGGTCTTTTATGTCGGCGATTTTTCGGATTCTCAATTACCCATCTTTTATTCTGGTTCTATCCACGATCTTACGGAAAATTTTCAGCTCATCTACTCATAGTTTATGCTCCTCTTTAAGCGTGAGTGTCCAAGCTTCGGCTCCATATACCAAAATGAGACGTATCACCGTCTCTTATATTCGCAACTTGGTGCTTCTGCTGAGGAATTTTGACCCTTGCACTAGCCCTCACGGCGTAGAGGTGCGTCCCTCGAAAGGCGCATGTGGGAGTGATCGCTAGTACACCCAAGCTAACTAGACGGTTAAGTCCAAAGGGCTCGCTAACCAAAGTAGGCTGTGGTCATCCAGCTTTTATTTTTTACGTGGAAAGGGGGGAGGGTTGTTAATCTCCGTACGAAAAAAATCTTTAGTTACGAAACCAAATAGAGAGTAAAACCGATTTGATGTATGGCTTACAGATATTTATTACACCTTGGACGCGTAATGAGTTAAGGGTCATTCCTCCAGAAAAAGGGAGGCACCTTACCCAGCAGTATATGGGCAGCAGTGCTAAAGCTACCCATTAAATAAAGATTGTCTTTTTATAGCAGAGCAGGAAAATGAACCAGCGTCTCACCAGATGGTGAGTTATCACTACTGCGCTAAGAGCAATGAAGATCTATTGCCTACTTTAGGGTACGATATGAGCGATAGAGAAATAAAAGGAGAAAATAAGAGGGAAATAAAGGATTTTTTATTTCATTTATATATTTTATTTTATTTATACTATGTTCTATCCAACTTCATTTGTTGGATAGAGCCTAGTAGGTCTCACTAGGCAGGCCCGTGCTGAGACCTTCCAATTCGGTCATTATTCAAATTTCAAATACACATACTTAAGTATATACATATATAAGACATATACATACACACACATACATACAAATAAAATAGGAATAACATAAACACATATAACAGAAATAGGATTTGGCCTCCCGAACTACTATCGTATCACTCCTCGTCTTCTGTTGCGTTAGTATCATATCCCTATCATCCTGTATAAATCCATCTTTTCTTCCCCTGGCTTTTCCTTTCTTCGCTATCCTTTTCCATTCCGCTCCGCTGATCAACGGTCTGCCGTGCCAAAGGATGCGTCGCTAGGGGCGAGCTTAGTCGCAAGCGTGCCGACCGTCCTGGGATCGGGCTCCCCCGGGTACTATAGTGCCTTATCTAAGCATGCGGAGCTTTGCTGGGGCAAACCTCCATCCTCCTCCTCCTCCCTTGCGGGTCGTGGGATTCACTTTGCCGAATTTTAACATACCTAATTCGTTAAAAAATAACGGCTACATGATTCGCCACCCGTCACATCCTGATTGCCACGAGGGCGAGAAGTGACGAACAGAGAGCCGTTTCGTTACGATGAATGTGAGATGAAGGATGGATGAAAAGATGTATGAGAGTGAGGAAGCAAGGTAGTTGTATCGGGATCGTAACGGATGAAGATCTGTAGTCTCTGCCTAACCCTACAGAGAGACAGACGTGACTATATGTATGTATATATCTATGCTTCAAGCAGAAATATACCCATAAAACGACAATATAAATACGTGGCTTTATACCTACCTATAAAATACATTTAAATCTAATATGTTTATATTCAGCTTAAGTGTCTTAAGTAAAACTTATTAGTACAAGATAGTTTTAAATTAATTAGTAGTTTAGTGTCGAAACTTGCTGTGAAGACTAAGTTGCAACGCTTGAAACATACAATCCTATGACGAGGACGGGACAATAAGTTTTGAATAAAGCTTTGGAAATTTATAACTAGCTATTACGGTTGATTCGCATAAAACTTAATCATCTCGAAACCTACCTTCATCGACTTAACTGTTTGATGTTTTCAACTATAATTTAGATGTGCAGAAAATGATTGAATGTCATAAATATAATAAATTTTAAACCCAAAGTACAAATACAACTAACCACAATGTCAGTCAGATCACGGATTTTTTTTTATGGCATAGGAATGCAAACGAGCAGGCGTGTCACCTGATGGAAAGCAACCAACGCCGCCCATAGACATTCGCAACGCCATAGGCAGTGCGGAAGCGTTGCCGACCTTACAGGAAAGTGAAATTGTGGGATTGGGAGTGGGAACCGGAGGGGAAGTGGGAGTGGGAATCGGAGTGGGAGTGGGAAGGGGAGGGTGTTGGGCCTCCGGAACTCAGACCTCTCACCGTACGAAGCGCGGTAGACAAGCTACCACTCAGACGCCGGTTTTCTACGGGGGTGTGGTACTTCCCCGGGCGAGCCATTCTTTGACAAAGTATTCGTCTGCAGCGAAGCTCTATCACTAGAAAAATTTATAGATATTTTTTTTAACTAAATTTTATAAAATGATTTAAATAATATGTTTCTATATTACAAAAGCCAGTTCTCTCCATAGCTCTCTGAGCGACTCTGAGCTTATGAAACAGACGGACTGTCAGTTTCCACGTTTTAGGGCCGTAAGAGAGTACATGTAGGACACACTGGTCGAAAACTTTTGTCTTCAGGCTTTGAGGTATGGGTGACGAGAAGACCTAACGAAGTTTCCTAAATGCTGTCCAGCCTAGCTGAATCCTCCCATCAGCTTCTTTCTCGAAGTTGTCTTCACCCAATTGTATGACTTGCCCGAGGTAAATATACTCCTGGAAAACTTCAAGAGTTTTACCATAGACGATTGTAGATCCAAATGATCGTTGACCATGACTTTAGTTTTATCGAAGCTCATTTTCAAACCCACACGTCAAGAGGATTCATTTAGGCTGTTCAGCATCTCTTGCAGTTCCTCTAGCGATTCTACCAAGATCACGATATCATTAGCAAAACACGGATGTGAGACGTACTTACCGTTATCATGTATGCCACTCCCTTTCCAGTCTAGCGCCTTGAAAATGTCTTCTAGTGAATTACTGGACAGTTTCATTTATAAAGAATGCTTTTCGTACATTTAAAAAGAAATCGAGAGGGAACTTCACAAACCGCAAGGGAGGATAGAGGTCAGCCCCAGCAGAGCCCCGCATGCTGAGGTAAAGAACTATAGAACTAGTATAGTAGTAATTTCAATATACTGAGACAACAACAACAATAAAAATAAGGTTAAATTTTGTTGTTAGCGTACAGTGTCGTAGTTGTATCTCCCTCGTGTTCCGTCGGTTAAACGAAGTGATTAAAATAATCACGAAAGTTCATCGTTGCCTTCCGTGCTGGAGCAAACGCAAGTAGATTACTTACTCGGAGTCAGCTGCATTGGGAATATTGAATAGTGTGTGGTTAGAATACAGAACTCTGACATGGATTTTATTTATTTACTTAAACAAAGTGACGGCGACGTGGTTCGCCACCCGTCACGTCCTGATTCTCACGAGGGCGAATAGCGACTAATGAAGAGCCGTTTCGCTGCGATGATTGGTAGTGGACGGAGCTCTGTGGTCTTTGCCATCCCCTGCGGGAGATAGGCGTGAATATATAGAAAAAAATCTATAGCACATCTGATTTTTTTATCGGACAGGAAGGCAAACGAGCAGGCGTATCTACTAATGAAAAGCAATCAACGCCACCCATAGACATTCACAGTGCAAAGGCGTTCCAGGGGCGTTGCTGGTCTTAAAGAAAGGTGTAGGATTGTTTTTTGAAAGTTCCAATAAGGAATCGGTTTGGAAAGACCGCTGAGATAGCTGGTTCCACAAGGTAGTGTGTAGAAAAAAGTTAGGGAAAAATGCACCGTACTGGATCGCCACTCATCTAGATGGTGGAGATGAAACATTTCTTTGTGGCGAGTTGTGCGGTAGTGGAATTCAGTAGCTGGAATTATCCCAAACAATCCTTCGGAGCACTCCCTACGGTAAAATAGATATAAGATGCTATAAAATTGATAGAGGGACAAGATTTCCCTCCACAGTTTTTAAGAATTTAACCATTGATGAAATTTTGGTCATCGACAATACGAATAGACCGATGTTGTAGTGGTCAAAAGGAAGAAGCTAATACTTGGGTGCCCCTGCCCAGAGATGAGAACAGTATTCCACGTTCAGCCTGACATGCCTTATAAGGCTGGAGGCGATGACTCGACGTGAAATAATGTCTCGCTCTACCGAGAAAAAAGTGCACTCAGATAAAGTCTCATATTTTGTGGATTGGCCCTGTTAGATCTAAGGCGCTTAAAACTAAACATTAACGATTACTTGGTGATGAAGGTAAGTTCAAAGCCGTGGATACGCTGAAACTATGGAAGATAGTTTTATAGTTGTAGAGCCACGCTGCAGACGAATACTTTATCAAGAATGGCATAATATTTGTTTATAGCATGAATGGGCCGGCTCGCCCGGGGAAGTACCACACTACCGCAGAAAACCGGCGTCTGAGTGGTAGCTTAGTTACCGCGCTTCATACAGTGAGCGACTAAGTTCCGGAGGCACACATAGATCACAAAATTAAGGAATCCCCCCCGACTAGTAAATTGAGTTCTAAAACAAATAATGTATTGGATTTCCTTGTTTTTAATACCTTACGGTTCAAAACATTTTTATGACAGTAACATCTTAAGTGCCTTTCTACTGAGCTTTGATTTTCAAGATCAAAGCTCTTGCTTTGAAGCTGCTACGATTTTTCAATCAGTAATTGTCAACCATTAATTAAAAATATTAATTAAACCAGTTTCCATTTTCGTTACTCCCGGTTTCCATGTTAGCTAATGAACAATACGAACTGCAGTACAAAAGCCCCTTCAGACATCTGACGCAAAGTTCGTCGTAAAAGTTGCAAGAAATTCTCTCGCCTCTGAGCTGGAAGCTTAACAAAGGACTGTCATACACTACAACTAGGGACATCAAAAACAATACAAAGTGTAAAAGTTCACGTATCGTGACAATATGAAACACTTTAAGCGCAGTCCACACCGGAAACTAAGCGAAACGAAGCTAATTTCGTTCAGGGTCGCTCATATTGGTCAATTATGAGAGCTAAGCGAGCTAAAGAAAATGGATCCACGTGAGAATTGAAATCAAACTTAGATAAATTGTCCCTACACTTCACTGAGATGCCCGGGTTCAAAAAAACAAAGACATGAGCAAAGCTTAAGGAATTCAGCTTCATTTCGCTTCGTTCTCAGTGTGACTTGCGCCTTTATTCTATTGTATATTTTTAAGGTTAGTTTTTGTTTGGAACAAGATATTCAGTTACCTTATTTATTTATTGATGGTAGAGAAGAACAGCCATTATAGTACAATTAAGTAAAATCATAATATCCAGCAATCGATGAAATTTAGGTGTGGCTTATTTCGACGTGAAATAGGTTGTCTCAAACATATCATTCATAAAATACATGTACATACACGGATGTCCATGATATGTGACACAAAATCTAAAAGAATGCTTAATAAAGGTAATATAATATTAAAACTACTTAATTGAATCAGTAAATAACGGTAGCTTATTTTTAGCTTTCGGACTTATGAGTGGCGATTTCGATTCACGCATCGAGATAAATATATTGGCGTGTGGATTTTCTATACTCAAAACACCTACAATGCTCCTCAGTCCCTAAAAGGGTTAGGTTGGGTCTGTCTCGTTATTGTAGTGCACCTGGAATGTTCGCAAAGGCGCATTTAGATTACGTCTAGACTACAATGCAAAAGAGATGTGCATGCTTGGTGCGAGTAGACTAGACTGTGTCTATGTTCACCATTGCTACGCTGTTGCACATGGTGTAACAGTTTGAATATATACACATAATGATTATATTTGATTTTATAATCGTAATGAGGAAAGTCACAGGCAAAAGACGGGTTGGAGAAGGAAGTCTTGGCTACGTAATATCCTTGTCTTCTTCTACGAATTTCT
Source organism: Baronia brevicornis (assembly GCA_031353405.1). Lineage (NCBI taxonomy): Eukaryota > Metazoa > Arthropoda > Insecta > Lepidoptera > Papilionidae > Baronia > Baronia brevicornis. The sequence continues at coordinate 233,528 of JASFAT010000825.1, forward strand.
CTCTTATCAAAGGTCCCTGTTCATTAGGAAATTATATATTAGGTAATATACGGATATTCTAATATATCATTCCCTAATATAAATCATTAATTAGAACGAATTTGTAAGAACTCACCTATGCATAGCTAGAGATATATTCTTTCAGCTTGCCAGAATCTTACCCTAAACAATGTCTTATTACAGGTTCAAACTTACATAAATAGTAATCTCTGCATTCAATTCAAATACCGCTACTTTCCTGGCCCGACGGCAATCGTTACCGCTTAAACGTACCTGCTACCCATGTGTTACAAAGTAACGCGTTTATGTTTATTACCAGCAATTCAACAACTATGTGTTACAAGTTTTATAATTTATTTATGAATATGCTATAGCTATAGTAGTCCATTCTTTTATAAATAGAGAGATCCGTGCCCAGTAGTAGGACTTATATATGTATAGTATAGGCCGTACAAAAGAATTACTATGATTTCTTTAAGAATGATTAGTTTTAAAAAATTTTAAACTTTTATAAAAAAAACCTGAATTTTCAAAATTCTTATAAACTAATTATATGTTATGAAACATTAAGTACCTACTAACATAACTCGACACTTAAGTGTTACATTTAAATAATTATCACGGTGACATTTATGGCTGCCATTATATTTAAAGACCGTCATAACAAAGCTAGTATGTAGCGCCCACACAGTTATGACATAAAAGCCAAATGTAACATCAATGTATTTACGAGGTTACGATGGTGAGATATTTTAGTACCTATCGATTACATACGTACCATGTACATTACATAACTGTCATATCTGGGTCATTCATTAATATTTTTTTTTATATATATATTCACGCCTATTCCCCGCAGGGGTTGGCAGAGACCACAGAGCTCCATCCGCTACCATGCATCGCAGCGAAACGGCTCTCCACGTCGCCGTCATTTTTCAACAAATTAAGTAGTGAATCTCACGAGCCATAAGGGACAATGGAGGTCAGCCCCAGCAGAGTCGGTACGCTTGCGACTAAGCTCGCCCTTAGCCACGCATCCTTTGGCACGGCAGACCGTAGATTGGCGGAGAGGAATTTGACTCCGTGGGCGGAGGGTTCTTTGTTTGGTAAAAAAAATATGTAGTTATCAAATAATAAAATAACATTATTTACGATGAAATGTCTGAAAAGAAAATAATACATTTGAAAACCAAAGGACAAATGATTTATTGAGTGATAAATATGCGGTAATTCTACGTAATGAAAATATTATTTTAGAACACTCCCAGTTTAAAAAAATAAAACTAGAAATTAGAACAATTCTTGATAACTATTCTTACTAAATTAATATAACTAGAGCATGGTAAAGTGGGATATCTCAAACAGTCATACAAGGAGTTTGCCCCCTGTGTGACTATGGGAAATCCACATAAACAATGGCACATCTGAAATCTTTGCTCTCTGTGCCCTGTCACCTGCTCAACAATTGACCTTATGAAGGCAACGGGTGATGCGGTGTCAGTGGACAAGTCCTCGACTAACAACATCTGATGCCACTGACACGAAGAAGAAGAACTAAACTAGTATGCTTGTGCTAGTTCAAAATAGTTCACATCAATAGTCCAATATAGTCACAAGGACAATCTTTACCGACTGAGCTGAAAATTCAATTAACCTGTAAACCCTCGTTCCTTTATTGAAAAAAATAAACACATCTGTCACTCCATTATATGCCGTAAAAGTTAATATCGGTAATCCTTTGAATACAACCGCCATAAATCAAACTCAGCGGCGAAACCTTCACGACCGAAACAGAAACACGCGAAATAGAACGGGGCCTATGTTGACAATTTACCGAATTACGGAAGTTTTTTTCTAACAGGTCTTCACTTATACTATAGGTATATAATATAGGTACCTTCGCTGGGCACAGGTCCCCATTCCTGGAGGAAAGAAACACGCTTGTTCAAGGTAGATTAGCAGGGTACTGTAGTGATACATTGATAAATGTATCACTAATGTATTCAAACTTTTTATTAAATATAATAAAACATTTTATATTATATTACTTCTTTTTATATTCGTCATTTTAAAATTTGAAATAATAAACAAATAAATTGTTTTATAAAAATAATGATATTCAATAGACTGACGTTTCGGATGTAACATATCGTCTTTCCTTGCACAAGTAAATAATATTGATAAAGTGTGAATAAAGTATGAATAAGATATATATGTACAGTGAATAGAAAAATAAATTAATTTCACTTGGAAGAATTTCATTTTTATCGAAGATAAAACCCCCTGAAGATCCCGTGTGTCACCGAAGTAGTACGGCTGACACGCCACAGTACCCATAGCCTCGAAATAAATACCCGTAGACCTGCGGGAATTCGAATCAGCGACCATTACTTTAGTAAAATATAGCATCGCCAGTGAGCCAATTAAGTCTTTTTATATAGAACGTCCGATTTCAGAATTATTTTATAGGTCAAATAATCAGTAAACGCATGATTACTGCAAATTTTTTGCCAATATTGAGAAAACATCCTACCATCACTTCACGCACGTGGTTTCAACAAAATGGCGCTACGCCCTAAAGTGCTAGAAAGACCATGGAGCTTCATCGTGATTTCTTTCCTAACAAATTTTTTGGCATTTCAGCGATATCCCCTAGCCACCCAGGTCACCGGATCTCATCCAAATGGGCTTTTCTCTATGTGGGAGCCTCAGAAATAAAATCTATGAAACAAACTCGATGGACCATCTCCGCACTAAAATGTTGTAAATATCGTCGGTTAATAGCATCCTGACGTCACTACTTCAGTGAGTGACACAGATACTTTGGCTAGATTCCGGGAATGTACCCGTCATGCCCGTCAATATTTAGACGATATAATTAAAAAATAAAATAAATCCCCCACTTCTCTGCTTCGTAAAAAATATTGAACTTCATTCATATTCTTTGTAGTTTTTTTATTATTTTTGTTTTAAAAGCTAGTTCTGCTGCCGGACCCCTATACAAAAATAAATTATAGCACAGAAATTTGCTTTTAAAGCCTTGCTTTGCTTTCAATTCTTCAAAATTACAAAATTGGTCATTCCTCCAGAAATGGGAAGGCTCGTGCCCAGCACCGGAACATATATAAGCTGTAAAAAATGTCTATGCATACTGAGATTTTATATACAAATTGTTTTTTAAAAGTTTTACCTTACAATCGGTAAGATAAATGATCTTCGGTGATAAATTGTTTCTCTCGCACATTGATTTATCTTTTCTTGTTGAGAAAACTTAGGTGGATAAAACGAAGGATCTTTTAATATTTAATAGGAATATCAGATACTGAGGGTATAATGTAGCATGGATATAAAAGTTTACGTATATAAATTATTATATCCAAGCACGAAAAGTTATAAAATATATGAAATATATCGACGCAAAAAAGTAAACCCTAAAATGAAAACTAAATACCAGAACCAAAAAAACTATTAAAATTTCTGAAAAAAAACTATATCTGATCACTCAAAAACAGTTAGTTTCATTGGTGTACAAAATTTTCTACGTCTGTCGTAGACTTGTGAGAATCGGACAATTCAATGAAGTATTTTCATTGAAATGTCCGATAGTTATAATCATATCGGAAATAATTCATTATTCCCGATGTGATTATGAAGTAATTTTTTGACATCTGTGTCATTTACAGCCTTTTTGCTTTTTTACATCGATACATATTTCCAATACTTCAAAAAAAAACTAACTTTGTTGACGCAGCGACCCAAAATAGATCTTGGCCTCCGAACAGATCTTACGTCACCGTGCCCTGTCCTGCGCCATCTTCTGCCAGTTGCAGACTTGAAGGTTGCGCAAGTCATTCTCGATCATGTCTCTCTAGCGGTAAGTGGGACACCCCACAGGACGTCGTCCAATACTTCATATTTCAATTTTTAATCTGTACTTGACCATTACATTCAAGATGGACTCAAATGGATGACGACATTCAAGATGGACTGACGCTCAAAGTGCTATGAAATGCTGCGCTCGTAGTTTCTCTGCTAGATACAATTCTGAATTAAGAAATACCAAAGCCACCGATTGAGGCCTTCCGACTAGCAAATTAGCGTAGAAATGGGTCACGTTTGTTGGAAAATCGACAGTCTTGGGAGTAGATGAGTACTGGAGTAAAGACCGGATATTGGACAACATGTTTGTGACGCTAATATAAGCTATATGGAAGGATGATATGCGTATAGATCGTATGCGTCGATGAATCTATGTCGAGCAATGGGTTGCCACTGACTTTCGTTTTTTTTTATGGGATAGGAAGGCAAACGAGCAGGCGTGCCACCTGATGGAAAGCAATCAACGCCGCCCATAGACATCCGCAGCGCCATAGGCAGTGTGAAAGCGTTGCCGACCTTTAAGGAAAGTATCAATATGGGAGTGGGAATGGGGAGGAGGAGGGGGAGAGGGAGGGGTGAGGGGATGGAGGAGGGAGGGGTGAGGGGATGGAGGAGGGAGGGTGTTAGGCCTCTGTAACGCAGCCCCTCATCGTAAGAAGCGCGGTAGCTAAGCTACCACTCAGACGCCGATTTTCTGCGGGAATGTGGTACTTCCCCGGGCGAGCCGGCCCAATCATGCTACAAACAAATAAAATACCATTCTTGACAAAGTATTCATCTGCACCGTGGCTCTACCACTACTATAATGATAGTAATTAGGCAATCTTATATATTCCAAACAATATCTAAACATATTAGTGCACTAAAATAGCCCAATAAGATTCTATTCGTTCGTTATTCAATAACCATATTACTCAATTCTTGTTTAGAATACCATTACGATGATTTAAACGTCCATAAATCTGAAAACATATCTTTTGGCGTAAGCACTGCTTTATTTATGACTCTATAATTTCCACTACAGTAGAATATTTCCATAAATTTAAGTTTAATACACTTGCTACAAGTGAACTTATAATTCAAACTACAGTTCAAATATTTAATATTGGATTTTATGATGTTAAAATTCTTCATATAATATACATTCAGTCAAGAAAGTATCGAGAATGGATTATTTGTTTATGGTTCCAAATTCGAATTTTTGTTTTTTTTGTAAGATTGGCACAACTGTTTTCCATTTTGGCGCGGCGTTTGAGTTGCATCTGTTATTTATATTAAATACAGTGCTGTTTTGAGTTACATCATATCTAGTGTGTATTGCGAATTTCATAATGGACAAAAACATCGAACAAAGAGTTTGTCTTAAATTATGCATGGCCGATGGAATTTCGTATTCGGAGTCAATGAAAATGTTACCGAAGGCTTACGGTGAATCGACTTTATCAAAAACTCGTGCTTATGAGTAGTACAAAGCGTTCAAGAGCAGTCGAGATGTGATAGAAGATTTGCCTCGCTCTGGTAGGCCATCAACGTCTGCAACTGAAGTTCACATCGCAAAAGTGAAGAAGACAGTGACTGAAAATCCTCATTCAACTTTGAGAAAGATAGAAAAAAGTCCAGATTTGTGGAAAGAAAATTGTTGGATTTTGTACCACAATAATGCGCCTTCGCACAAGGCCATCATTGTGAACGAATTTTTGACCAAACACTCAACAAACATCATCGAGCAAGCACCATATTCACCAGATATGGCTCCAACCGACTTCTTTCTTTTCCTAAACTCAAATTACCACTTCGTGGCACCCGTTTTCAATCGGTAGAAGACATAAAGGTGAATTCGCGACGAGAACTGAACTCAATTACGGAAACAGCGATTAAAAAATGTTTTGATGATTGGATTATTCGTTGGCCTAAGTGTATCGAAGGAGCATACTTTGAAGGTGATAAAATAAATTTGGATGAATAACAAACAGTGTGTGTATTGTTGATCTTTTCCCGGTATTTTCTTGATAGAGTATACATGGGAATGGTCAATGTGGTGATCGCAGACTTCTCTCGTATCAGAGGTCAAGACACTGGTCGAACTATATTACATAACACGCAACCACAATTAAACAATATAACTGATAATAATATGAGATTATTGAAATGAAATAAAAAGAACGTCACGCATGTAAATTGGCAGGAAAAGTGCACGTCGGATCTTATTTTAAAAGTGTATTCATTATCGTTTCTGTAAAATCATAAAGGAGATTCTCCTTTACATATGTATTAAAATAAAATGTATCTCAATCACATACATATATACTATAAATGCTCAAAAAGACAGCCATTATTTTCTTAGAACTTTTGAATAACGGCAAACTATTCATTCTCGCTTCACGAGAAAGTTTGCTACAGTATGCTAATTTGCAAAATATTTTCCAGACTTGAATTTATAGTTATAAATAAAAATGAAAATTTCTTTTAAGAACTTTCATTTCAAGAGTGAGCTTAAAGAAAATAAACTATATGTACGAGTATATCGCTCTAGGCCATTGTCCAGAAGTGCAGTGATGTAGTGAGTTTTTTAAATGAAGATTAGCAATGTTTTGATATTACTAGAATTTTTGTTAACCATTCCAACTAAGCTTGTGCTAGGAAAATATTATTTAAGTCAATACTCTTATGGAAGAATCGAACTAAATACCTCAGTTCGTAATCGCGATCCCTTCCAACTGAGCTATTACTGCTTGAATTTATTGATTTATAAATTTTCTAAATAAGAAATAAATTAAATACTTTTAATTATGTTCATATTACACTGATTTCTTCTTTGATGGCAATTACTTACAACTATTATACCAGTGTCACGTAAAATACAATAATATCCAATCTCTTGAAATGTATCTAGTCAGCTTATCACGATACGTCTTGTTAAAATGATGGCTTTTCTACCAAAACCTTCTATGGGCTTTTTCAGTCAACTTAAAAAGTCACGATACACGCATTTATTTCATATCACTTCACTTATGCGCCTTAATCGAACTATATTGAATAATACGCCACCACAATTAAATAATACAATTGATAATAATATAAGATTATGAAAATGAACTAAAAACACAACGTCACTGATGTAAGTTGGCGGGAGAAATCTATTATAGTGATTAAAAATATGTATAATAATATATTTTTTTTCTCCCCATTTCTGAAGACATGTCCATTAACCTACCACGCGTATATCCAAGGTTAGATGGAGACTCGAAATAAATAACTTTAATTTATACCAATGTGTAAATTGAAATCAAAATTATTGGCTCCAAAAGCTTAGCAAATTAAATCGTAAAATATAACGCAATACTATATAATGCGTAATATAATGCATATATAACGCATAATATTAGCAATTTAAATCGTTAAAAATAATGCATAATATAATAAATATTATAATTAACAATTATAAAAAGTACTACTTGAATTTGTCGTTGCAAATACAAACTATTTAAGATTATAATAATGCTAGTTTCGCGTATTTGTCACTCTACCCTCGTACCAAACTTAGATTAGTTTAATACCAACTTAATCAAAACTCCAGCTGCTCCTATACGCACGATGTATACTGAATTTGTAACCTTGCTTTTATCTATATACGAACATGTACTTAAAGTAACTTGAAACGTAAAAAAAGAATTTATTATTTTATACGTGGAACTGGAGACTTCATGGAAGCTTTAGAGTCCTTCATGCCCAAATCAAAGAACTTGTGGCCGATACCAATATTATCGGAAAGACTTTTGTCTTTTCGATTAAACTGGCGCATAGACTCCGTTGGCTCGATCACCTGGAGGAGATGGAAGAAGATCATGCGGCCAAAAGAACATACATGGCAATACCGTCCGATTGACAACCGGTCGCTCGCTCTAGGTACCATTGGAGAGACGCAGTGACCGCTGGCCTAAGCGAGCTTCGAGCAAGCGAGCGAATGACAGCCCAGCATCGTGACTAGTGACGAGTTCTCGTTTTGAAGGCCAAAATACACTTTGAGTCGTAGTGCTAGCATAGTACTAGTATAGGCGCAAAATATCATTATCACTATCTTTATGGAAATAGATAGACAAACGAGTAAGCAAGTCCTCAGATGTTTAGCAACCAGGCACTGCAGATCTGTGTCTATCTTAACGACCTATCTCATTGGCTTAGTGGAGAAGCTACCGCTTTCAAAGTCTGTATTCACGGGTTTAATTTCCATAAATTCGGTAACTCTTTCATGGCATAGTTTAGTGTTTAAAGGCCGGCTACACATTTGTGTCATCTCCAGCGTTATGGGCAGTGGTGATTAATTCCAATCAAGTAACTTTAAAAAAAATCTTCATTAAAAAATATAAAAGAGTGTACCTGAGGACATTCATTAGTCGTTTCTACTCTGTCCACAAGAACCTCAGTACGAGATGGTCCTTCTTCTTTTCGACTTATATTTTAATTAGCCCAGTAATTCGCCACTGACATTGCAGCAGCATTCGCCTGGATAAGGTCTTCGAATGTGCAGATGTTAGAGCCTAATGAGTAGTTGAGTAGATTTATTTATTAATTTTGTGTAGCATTATATACCTGTGTACGGAGTCTTTTAAGAGATCTCCACGTAGACCATTGCAGATCGTAGCTATTTTTTATGAGATAAGAATCCAAACAAGCAAGCGTGCCGCCTGATGGAAAGCAATTAACGCTGCCCACAGACAACCGTGACACCGCAAGAGTCACGGAAGCGTTGCCGGCCTTTTTAGGCACGTGCAGGTTTGTTTTTGAAGGTGCTAATATCGTATCGGTTTGGAGAGACCGCCGAAGGTAGCTTTTTCCACAGGATGGTGGTGCGTGGAAAGACCTTTCGAGAGAAGCGCACTGTAGTCGATCGCTACTCCTCCAGAAAATTTGAATTTGTATAAAAAATATATAATTATTTTTGTAAATAAAAGGAATATTGAAGTGAGCAAAAGCCTTCATTTATTCGCTTCTTTACGTAAAGCTTTAATTAGACGGATATTCACACCGAATTAAACTTTCAAAGGATTAGCATAATAAATCAAGCCATCCGGTTGTCCCCCACATTTTCCGGCTTACGTGGGAAAGGGTGACGGACGATTTCCGAGGTCAGCAAGTGAATTAATTCACTAAATGGACTCTTGTATTTTACAAAAAAAAAGACTTTTACTTTAAACCTCTCCCAATATACTGGCGTATAAAGTCGATAAGGTTTAAAGTCAATATAGTGGTGGCCCACATTCAAACGACTAATTGATAATTATATAAGATTATAAAAAAGAAATAAAAACACAACGTCACTGATGTAAGTTGGGGGGAAAATATAGTGCCTGTATAATCCTCTGCCAATATAGTGGTGGCCCATATTCAAACGACTAATTGATAATAATATAAGATTATAAAAAAGATATAAAAACACGTCACTAATCGAATTATTATTATATATTCACTCCTATCCCCCGCAGGAAGATAGGCGTAAATATATAATAATAGATAGGGGGATAGAAGGTAAAGGGGGATGAGGGATAGGGAGAATAAGGGGATAGGATGGTTGGCAGAGACCACAGAGCTCCATCCGCTACCATTCATCGCTGCGAAACGGCTCTCCATTGGTCGCTTCTTGCCCTCATGAGAATCAGGACGTGAAGGGTGGCGAACCACGTCGCCGTCATTTTTCAACAAATTAGGTATACACTGATCTAAGTTGGCGGGAAAAGTCATTTCAATCAAACTATAATTTATATTTCACTGCCGCTATCCTGCTCTAATTAATATTATTAGGTCGGGGCAAAAGTATTTTCGTATAATGTTCATACACAAGGAAAATATCTTTTTTAGGTATAATTTTTTATTTATTTATAATATGTATGTGCCGTTTTGATCGATGACTTGTTGCCATCTCGTGGGTAGTGCCATGATCCCATTCCTGTAGAAATTTTGTTGTTTTATGATCAACATCCAGTTCTTCAGCAATGTCGTAGCTACTAATATGTCGATCTTGCTCCACTTTCTCAAAGATGGCACTGATTTTATCTGTAACAGGGCGTCCAGAGCGAACCTCATCTTTCACACTAAAATTTCCAGACTTGAAATGCTTGAACCACATTTGTGCTACTCTTATTGATACCGCATTAGGTCCGTAAACCGCAAAAATTTTATTCGCGGCGTTCGTCGCATTTTTACCTTTTTTGTATCACATACGTTCATTTTGCTTGCTTGAAAAATGGCGCGAACTAGTTTTCTTTTTATTTATTGCATCTTTAGAGTGTCACATTTAATATGGTATTAAAACCAGCCAGTTACATTCAGTACAGCCAAAGAGGTTCGATTACTAACAATACATTCAAAATATGAAAATACTTTTGCCCCGACCTATTAATATTAGAGCCAATAATTCTAACCAATAAACAATACATTGGAATGCACAACTCCATACTGGATTTGATTCAAATAAATCAATTAATCTTGCTTCGATTCGTAATAAGAATTTACGGGCCTTTGTATCATTATTAGTGAATTCGCAATCTATTTGTGTTTATATTTCAATCGAATTTATTCGTTATTAAAACTAGAAATATAAAGAATAGAAAGAATTAGATTCTTTAATTTACACTTGCACCTGGCTGCCTCTTCTGGAGGAATGGACATTAAACCTTCAACTCTTGTTCAAGGTAGATTGCACCCAGAATTGAAACAAAATGTTTTTAAACTATACATATATTTATCCCCATGCGATTATCCAACTTGCAACCATTGCTGAGTTCGAAGGCAGCTTCGCCACTGAGTCAATTAGATCGTCAATTCATTCACATACATATTAAATATCTACAATCCATACAAACATCGAACCCACGACCATCGTTGAGTTCAAATCATCGTTTGAGTTCTGCTTCGCCATTAAGCCAGTTAGGTCGTCACTTTGACTTTGATCTTACTTGAAATATTTCGAGTATTTTCCGGCAATACATAAAGTATGCCATGTATATAATTTATCAAGCCTTTTAGAAAATGTGAAGTACAGCTAATAACTTTGATATGGTACCTATCAATCTCCGCTTTCATGGATATTTAACGCCCTTTTGTACGGCTTCAAAGACAAAAACCTTTTGTACTTGAAGTGGTTACAGTGTTACATGGTACTCAATGGCCAATTCGTTTTCCGTGTTTTAAATATCATTCAATACATCGTAAAGTTTGGATCCCCTGTTTGGATACTTTAGGTCTCATAAATTAGTCAATACAGTTGTAACAATCTATTGGGTTCCCACAGAATTAAGACAATAGCGCCTGTTTGAACAGACATCCCTGATTCCCACTTTTGACAGGCTTTTACTACTCGGGATTAGTTTTTGTTATTCAGGTAGCCGCTACCCATCCAATCGTACGACAGCCACGGAAAGAAATGACAGCAACTTCTTGACCTCCGATACGAAAATAAGCCACTAGTCCCAGTCTTCTGTGGTTTCTTGCCACTGTCTAATATATTGTACAATTCATTCATCAGCAGCCTGCGGCAGTCCACTGCTGGACATAGGCCTCCCCCATGGAGCGCCGATCTTCAGCTACATGCATTCAGTTTCTGCCAGCCGCCCTGCACAGATCGTCGCACCATCTAGCTGGGGAGCGTCCCACACTACGTTTACCGAGACGCGGTCTCCACTTTAGCACTCGTTTGCTCCAACGATTGTTGGATCTCCGACAAACGTGACCAGCCCATTGCCACATTAGTTTGCTAATTCGAAAGGCTATGTCGGTGACTTAAGTTCTCTGGCGGATTTGTTCATTCCGAATCATATCTACCAGAGAAACTCCGAGCATAGCTCTCTGAGCGATTCGGAGCTTATGAAGCATATATTGTATATGATATGATTTTGTTTCTATTTGAATAAAGAAAGAAGAAAGAAATAAAAGAAACATTTATTTGACTTTATAACAAATGAAGATCTGGCCAAACTCAGTGGCCACTTTATCGCCTTCGGTGTCAGAGATCGCAGGTTAGATTCCTGCATCGAAATAAATATATAGTATGTATGGCTTTAATACAAGTATTTATTCACAGTCTCCCCCGAGTTGATATTTGTGTAATGGAGTTCATTCCAAAGGCACGCTCTTCTTCATAGCACAAACACATTTTTAGTAACATAACTTGTACTTTGAATTATTTTAATTTATACGAAGCTATCTTTAAAAAGAACTTGACAAGAACCACAAAGGGAAGTTAATCAAATCACAAATTCACGACTGTCGGTATTTTAATTTATGGACGTCTTTTCTGTATTTAAGAATTGGACGTTAACTAAATTCGAAGTGTATTTCATTTGAAAAAGTTGTATCGCAAAAATATAAAATAAACGAAGAAAATTTTTAGAAACGATTTCATATTTATCTTTTTTGTTTCAAATAATTCTATTATTATTCTTTTGTAAAGCAATTTTTTTACAGTTCAGTTCATATATATACGAGTATGTATGGTCCACTACTCCTCGGAACTCCTTATTTATGGAAAAATTAACACTAACCTGCCACGCTTGTCGAAGATGGATTGCTGGTGAACCCAGTATTTAAATAAACGCATATATGTATAATTATCTCGAAGCGGAAATCAAATCCGCGACCAATGACTTCGAAGATGGTAATATTGCCACTGAGCCAATTAGGTCGTCGTCTTCGTCACAAAGTCTATTAGATCGCTTATTTCGCTTCTGAGCCAATTATGTCGTCTAGTTGTTTTTTATGGGTTGGAAGGCAAACGAGCAAGCGTGTCACCTGATAGAAAGCAAATATGCATAGCGATATTTATATTAAAAAATTATCTTTACATTTATATTGACTGTAATGCCTCAAATTGATTTATAAAAATAATTTTGAAATTCTCAAGGTTCTCATAAACGTGGTATGCTAATTTCCATTCTTCCAGAAATGTCGGTGCTTCTTATCCAGCGCAATGTATATGATCTGTTAAAAAAGAAGCAGTAAAATTATTTTATAGTAAAAGACTCACGGAAACGATCTTGCGATGAAAGACTAGTCATTAATATATCACTCGTATAAAACATGAAAAGTTGTCAAAAGCACTTTACACAAAGTGAGGATAAGTAAAAAAAAATACTACGCAACAGTGCACTTCCGGAATATGTGGCAATATCACGGCGTAGTGACAGTGATGTATTGAGAATAATTACAGACACTACGTCAACATTTTTTATTTTTTTTTTTTGTAAAAGAAAAGTGCAAACCATCCACAGTTAGTCTGAACGAATTGTCTATTTTTTTTTTGAACAGTCCATATTTGTCCTCACTGCTGAGTACGGGCCTCTCCATTTTTGGAGGAACGGACGTTAACCCACCACGGTTATCCAATGCGGATTACGGGGGTTACCAGACTCGAAATAAATATTTGTAATCCATATATATATTTATTCCGATGCTGGAATCGAACCCGTGACCATTGAATCCGTAGGCAGAGGACCCCGCCACTGAGCCAATTGGTCGCCAATTGTCTGTTATTTGTTTATTGTTTTAGAGGATGGAAACGCCACCTATAGACATCCGAGACATCACAGGAATCACAGAAGCATTGCCGACCTTTAAGGTATCGTGGCTTGTTATTTTTTTTAAGATGCCAATGTCGTATCGATTTCAAAAATACCGTTAGTATGTAATCAACACTGCCTATAGTCAAGATTTAAAAAAAAAAGATTTTTTTCTTCATTACTTAAGAGCCATATAGAATTCATTGTAAAAGGCTTTTTATTTCTATTTCCCTTTGTTTTACTTTGCGAGATAATTCTCAATGTTTTTACAATGGTAGGCAATTCTCATAATGGTTCCTTTTCATTTAATTCCGCGATAAAAATATCAAGCCATTACAGTAATATTCGTAATCTCAAATTAATAAATAGGACGAGACGAAAATGTTACCTCTTGAAATAATATCAACTTAACATGAGAATTTTTTTAAGGCTAGCAAAAAAGTAAATTATGTATAAATCTGTACGATTTTATCAAACGTGAACATAACTATTAGTGATTTTACGGTTGTTTCCCATAGAATGTACAACACCTGTGGATTCCTCGTGTTTTTTTTTATGGGATAGGAGGGCAAACGAGCAAGCGTACCACCTGATGGAAAGCATCAACGCTGCCCATAGACAACCGCGAGAGTCACGGAAGCGTTGCCGGACTTTTAGCTATGTATAGGCTTCTTTTTTGGCGGTGGCAATGTCGTATCGAGACACCGCGTTGTGTTGTTGAAAAATGACATAGTGTGTTTGACATTGTCAACATTAGTGACCGTGGGGAAGTGTAGGAGGATTGGCTGATGCCTGCTTCATGATGAGCAATTCTCTATACACTTCTTGGCAAATATACAATATTATTTTTGTTATTTGTTTTCGAGGATCACAGCAAAGTAAGCTTGATTATTTATCTTTACAACCGTTAGTGAACTGACTCAAACTGATGATGATGAGTTCTTCTCCGACTTGCAAAGGTTGGCAGCCAATTCAGCACAACTTCCCTCCTCCTTCGCGAGGTAAAGCAGTTCTGGAGCACTCGCTATCCCGGTCCACTCCCTGATATTTTTCCAAGACTTTCTTTTTCGACCAACTTGTCTATTGCCCGCGACATTTCTCATCATGATCAGTTGCAGCAACTTGTGCCTGTCATGTCTCATGATATGACCCAGGTAAGCAAATATTCTACCTTTGACGGTTTGCTTAAATTCACGTTCTTTTTTAACTTGACTTATATTAATATTTTTAATAGCAGAACAGGCAAAAGAATCTGCCTTCACCTTATGGTGAATGATGGTACACAACTAGAACGCCGGAGACTTTATAAATGCGTTGACGGCCTTTCATGGAGAAACACACTATACGTACATACATATATATATATATATATATATATATATATATATATATATATATATATATATATATATATATATATATATATATATATATATATATATATATATATATATATATATATATATATATATATATATATATATATATATATATATATATATATATATATATATATATATATATATATATATAGTCATAGTCATAGAAGTCATAGTCATACTTCAGGAAAACTGCAGGTGGTAGATGGTTCTACAATTACACCGTTACAAAATATGATGTTAAAAAAATACTGTTTTCAGCGGTTTCCGAACCAAATAGGACATTCATCATTATCAATACATTACATCCGCGGGTCAGCCTTAGCTTGGTTCAATAAATTTTTCCAGTCGAATTTTAATTAGGCTTTTCATTGGCGTTCAATTTTGATGTTTTTAATGACGCTTGGCTCAACGTACACCTCATAAAACTCATGATTGTAAAGTGTACGCTATCGCTCATTTTCTAACACATGACCAAAGATACACCTTAATTTTTTTTTGCAATATGATATTGGAACCTTCAAAAAATAAGTCGACACATTTCTTAAAGGCCGCTAACACTTCTTTCTGCAATACCTATGGCATTGCGGATGTCTATGGGCGGCGTTGATTGCTTTCCATCTAGTTACACGCGTGCTCGTTTGCCTTCCAATCCCATAAAACAAAATTCAGTGAAGATAATAAAGAACGATTATTCTACAATATTTATTACACTCAAACTAAATGTCATAAATTATTCAAAAACACAAATTAACATACTTTACGTAAATATTCTCAAAGGCTTTATATTGTGATAATTAGACAGAAAGCATTTTCGAATTGCTAACTTTTAGGACTCGGTAATTTAAAATTTGAATCGCCCTCTACGGATATTATCGTACTATACATTTTTTATTAACCTACATTTCGTCGACATAATTATCAGAACTCATAACAACAAAACTCTGATTTCATAGTTTAAGAAATGTTTAATGTTTAATAATTTTATGATATGTTTAATAATAAGTATAAAAAGAGGTATTTTTGAGGTAAACACGAATTATGCTATGTGATACATTTTTACAGTATCTTTTAGATTTTTTCAAAAAGCGAATAGTAAGAAACAATTATTTCAAGTTACGAATGCTGTAGCCAACGATTTAAATAAATTAAAATGAAACTAATCATCATATTAAAATGAACATGTCATTTGAGCACTTCAGTATTCACAAAAACCAAAGTGCTCAAATACATTACATATATTTACATTTTTATATACAGACGTTATTTAAAAATATCATTTAAGTAGTTGGACAAACCAAAAATATTATATTACAATATAATTCATTTGACATTTTGATTAACACGATAATGAATTTCACAAGAAGTTTGAATGACTTATTACATTTTCTAGCAAACTATGAGTTACTAAATAGCAACTTATAAGGTTTTACTTTTTATAAATAGCAGAGCAAGTGAACAAGTATAATAATTTATATCATAATGTCGCAAAAATTAATAAAGAACATAAAAATGAAAGCAACTGCTCTATTAAGGTCGTAAATAAAATTAACTTAACCTCTTTAATGCATACGAAAACACGTATTACACATTTTCGCCATGTACATTGCACATTACGAGAGTAGTTAGGGTGTGGCCACTGAACAAGATTTTTGATGTCCTCCCGTGACATCTGACAAGTCATAGAACATTTTGACGGAAACTTATACTTACTTATTTTAAGTAATACAAAAATTACTTCTATAATTTCATTATCATTTGTCATCATCAGCTATCATTACTACTCACGTAACTTACTTGTCTGAGATTTTTTTAAAACAATAAAAGGTAACTTTGATACAATGTTGAGAAATAAATGCTGTATCACACAAATAAAACATTGCTACACGATCTCGCAATCTAGATCGCTCAAATTAGAGGTGATTGTTGGACTTACCAATAAGAATTTTTAATCCTCCATTAGTATATTTAATCTATGTGAAAGTAATTGATGTGAACTTCAGGTTATCGCATTATGTTATTTATACAGTGATTTGACATATCTAAGATACAAGTATTTCAAATACAAATACAAGATACAAAATACGTATTTTCATCTTGTATCTAAAATACTTTTTTTTGGAAGGATTTTGTATCTTGTATTTGAATACTTTCGTTTAGTATCTTAGTATTTTATAAATACTTTTTCTAATATAATACTATAAAAAAATAGAGATTATTTGTTGTCGTTTTTATAAAATAAATGTATAAAACCGAACGTGCCGTTCTTGGACGTATATACTCTAATCTGTGGTACTGTTATTAATGTGAGGAAAAATGGATAGATGGCGACTCTTTTTTTTTACAAGTTTCACCGGCTATCATTTTTATCCTCTTTGCCGGCTATTATGAATAGTTATGATCGAGTTGAATTTAGTTATTTTTCGTTTGATTCGAAACAATCCAAAATGAGCATATTTTACATGAGTCTGAAGAAGATTATGAAGAACAAATATCACTTGGTGAAAGTAATGAAGGTGATGATTCACTGCTATTACTACAAGCTTTTCCAAATGTTTCATCAGACTTAGAAAGTGATTGCATACTGCCCGAACATGAAAGATGTGCTACACACACTTTACATTTGATTGCAAGTACAGACTTCAAACAAGCTAGATTGAAAAATACTTTGTATAAGAAAATGCATGATACGGCCTTAGGAAAGTGCCAATCTCTCTGGAATTTATGTTCTAGATCACCAAAAGCATGTGAAACATTTTTGGAGATGACAGGAAAGTCACCAACGTTTCCATGCGCAACTCGATGGAACTCGTATTACAATTCTATAAAAGATCTTTTAGCTGTGCAGAACCATTTTACTGAAACCATGAAAATGTTAAAATTACCTCCATGAAAAGAAAATGAAATTCATTTTTTAAGTGAATATATAGACTGTTCAAAGCCAATAGCAGGAGCTATTCAAAGCCTGCAAGGAGAAAAAGATATTTATTATGGTTGTCTATTACCAGAATTAATAAGAATTCAACATATAATTAAAGATCTTGGGTCAGAAAATTTAAAATATTGCATCTGTTTGCTTGATGTCATTCAAGAAAATCTAAATAAACGTTTTAAGAAGTTTTTGCAGTTGAGCCTTCAGCAAATGATGCCATTTTAGCATCAGTATCACATCCGTTTTTTAAAATGAAGTGGGTACCAAAAGAGCTTAAAGAATACGTAAAAGAACTCATCCTGACTGAAACACGAAAAATAAATCGATTTGAAAAACAAAAATCTGAGGCTTTGGACAATATAGAAGGTGATATAAAAAAAAGTCAAAGGATGAATCTTATTACATGTTTTTAGAGGATTCTGATTCCTCTGCTGCGAGTGGCGAAAACACGGGGTCTACTTCCAGCGCTGCTGACTTAGAAACACTGCAATACCTTAATAATAAAGACATAAGCCTAAAGAGCCTTGTTTGCCGAGCTCTGCCCCTGTGGAGTGACTCTTTTCTTTTGGCGGTATGATCATGAGGCCTCATCGAAGGAGAATGAGTGATAAGATGTTTGAAGAGCTGGTTTTACTTAAGTCTAACTTAAAATAATTATGCTTGTGATCTATAATGACGATTTATAAAATAAACAAACTAAAATTTGTTAAAGGTTGTTTTGTTACAAAAGTATTTGTATTTTTAAAAAGTATTTATAAGATACCTATTTTGTATCTAGTATTTCAAATAACTTTTTCGAAAGTATTTTGTATCTGGTATCTGAAATACTTAATTTAAAAGTATTTTATATTTTGTATTCCAGATACTTTGTTCAGGGTATTTTGTACATCACTGTATTTATATTATATCGTTTAATGTTATTTATGTATACGTATATTTATATTACTACGATACAAAACAGACACTAAAGACTATGTTTTAACTTACGATGCACGTGAGTTTTGTGGCCACACATAAATGAAGACTACATAATTAAAACATCTGAAACAACACGTATTGTAGCTGCGACAATGTTTAGCTGTTTATCTTCCAATTTCACTGCATTCACTATTAATTTAACTTAATTACGTCTCTACGATTCTGAGTCGTATAGTGTTACAATTTCACTGCATTCACTATTAATTTAACTTCATTACGTCTCTTAGCGATTACATTATTTAATGTATTACTTCAAAAACTGAATAGTGAGTAGTAGTTATACTTGTAATAAAATATACAAAAACCTGGAATTATTTTATATAAAAAATGTCGACCAAGTGGCTCAGTGGCGAAACAACCATCTTCGAAGTGAATTACTGCGCATTCAATTCCCGCAACAGGAAAATTATATATACAATATACAAATATATTTATTCGGAGTCTGGGTCTCTACCAATCCGTCTTGGATAAACGTAGTGACGATTACTTATATATACATGCATATATTTTAAGAACGTTTTAAGAATTATATAAATTTAGACCGTGATATTCTGTGGATAGTCAAAAGTATTACAATATTATTGACTAAATAGAATCATTACGGAAGACAACCGAAAAGTCTTTCGTAGAGTCTACTATACCTGAAGATGCCTTGTGTTGGGGCGAAACACGTGTCGTTGACAAGATGGAAAAGTGATAATGTGTGTTTGGCGTTGTGTATAGTGGTTGGTGGGTGGAGGATTGATGGCCGATTTTCGGTGGATTTTCGGTTTAAGTTCCAAATAAATCCACTTCATCCAGCAGAAAAACACACATTATTAATTTACTGTTATTGTTTTGCTTGTCGCGGATCTTAGCTAAGTAAAACTTTTGACTATCTATACTGACTAATGATGGATTTCCGCAAAGTAACGCCTGACTCCATTAATAACCGTGATATTCAATTGTTAAGTATGAACTTACTGCTTTTACGGCGTATATCTTTAGCCTGTCCTTCCAATATATTATATGTAATATGTTTATCGACCCAAACGAAATCTTACTACCAGAGCCAAAAAAACTTAAAATTTCTGATAACTCACTCAAAATCAGTCAGTTTCAACGCTGTAAAATATTTTCTATTGGTTGTAGAGCTATTTTTTCTGATTGGAATATTAAATAAAGAATAAAGATTGAAATGTGACATATATATGTGTCATTTCATCAAGTCTTCTCGTCGTCCATACCACAAAGTCTGAAGACAAAAGTCTTCAACCAGTGCGTCCTGCCCGTACTCTCTTACGGTGTCGAAACGTGGACACTGACGGTCCGTCTCCTTGACAAGCTCAAAGTCGCTCAGGGGGCTATGGAGAAGGTTACTCTCGGAGTTTCTTTGGTGGATAGTATTCGAAATGTAGAAATTTGCCGGAGAACCAGAGCCACCGACATAGCTTTTCAAGTTAACAGACTGAAGTGGCAATGGGCTGGACAACGTAGTGTGGGACGCCCCCTGCTAGATGGAGCGACGATCTGCGCAAGGCGACTGGCAGAGACTGGATGCGTGTAATCGAAGATCAGGCTAGGTGGCGCGCCTTGAGTGAGGCCTATGTCCAGCAGTGAACTGCCGCGGGCTGATATTGATATTGATATTGATGTGTCATTTAAAGCGTTTTCGCTTTTTGCATCGATGTTAACAATAATTGAAGATTTTGTGACGTCATTTAAAAGTTACTACGGCCAACAAATAGATACCATTACATTTTATTTTAAACAAAGTCATGATACAACCGTGATAGTCCGCTACTTGACTTTTGCCTCGATCAAAGTGAAAGGGTACTTTAATCCTCACGCTTGACGGGCGGATGGAAAGATGGGATAACAGAACGACTTCTATTACTCAAGTAAATTTGCTTAATTTTTCATGACCATTGTTTAAATAAGGCCATCATATTTAAGCCTTTATAGAACAATATGATTATGATAATTTTATGCAATAATGTTTGTAGAATAAAACACCTAAATTTGAACAAACGAACACAATACTTCTTCTTAGAACCGGAGTTCAGACGAAGTTACTTCCTCACCTTTTGGAGTTCACACCACACAAGTCTCTCTACAATGAAAAACTTTGCCTTTTCACCTAACAAACAATAAGAATATAAAGTTGCAAAGAGTTGATTTACGAAGCGTATTGTTTGAGACATTAATCACTACGATTATAAAATTTTAACTTTTTGAGTCTGTGGTTTGAATTCTCATGTATTTAATGTAAAAAATGTAATTTATTATATTATAAACTGTTTTTGTATCTTTGCAACATTTTTCCCGTTAACTCAAAGGTTGGTAGAGACTGCCTTCCGGAATTAAGTCTGCCTTTAAACCAGTATTTGTACAAAAAGAATAAATAAATCTCATAGGTCATCATAGCTCGATCTAGGCGCGAATAATTATTGTATTTTATTGCTTTGTACGTCGCAAACAAAACGCAGAAAACAAGAGTCCACTGCAAAACCCGTCTTCTCCGACGGTTGTTAGTTTCCCTACGATGCGAGGATCGCCGATTATAAAAAGCTCCGAACAACTTCGCGAAAGGAGACCAATTGGGTCACCGTTTTTGCCAGAAACCATACCACACCGTGGCCTGTGTCTCGTTGTCGTATTTCTTTTTTCATGAAATAGGTAGGCAAACGAGCAAGCATGTCGCCTGATGAAAAGCAATTAATGCCGCCGATAGACATCTACAACACCTTAGGCAAATGCGTTGCCAGCCTTTCGTATCGGAAGCTTTTATATCGGAAGATTATGGTTCACTGAAACAGCAGAGTATAAAAATAAGTGTCTGATCATGATGGACAAAAGACAAGTTGATCGAAAAAGAAAGTCTTTACTACGTAATATCAGGGAGTGGATCGCGATAGCGAGTGCTCCAGAACTGCTGC
The DNA here is from genome assembly GCA_031353405.1 of Baronia brevicornis. Taxonomy (NCBI): domain Eukaryota; kingdom Metazoa; phylum Arthropoda; class Insecta; order Lepidoptera; family Papilionidae; genus Baronia; species Baronia brevicornis. Next base: position 255,165 of record JASFAT010000825.1, read on the forward strand.
ACCTCGCAAAGGAGGAGGAAAGTCGGAGAGGCACTCTTAGAAGAAGATCTTACATATATTGTAGGGAGAAAAAATAGTTACTTTAGTATTACAAAGAAACCTCTCCCAGAAGGCAATCTTTGAGCCATGGAACCAACGGAATAAGTTGGTGTAATAAGAATATAGTAAATATTTAATTCTATAAAGTAACCACCGAACCACAAAATGCCTAAATTAAATTTATAAAGCTCAGCCCGGCTTCGAACGACTTGAAAGATCGCTAAATCTTAATCGTTTATCATTAATTAATCTCTTCCTTAAAACCACCAAACAACCGTTTATAAATTAATTTGGTTTAACGTTAAGCTGCTTTTGTAGTCGCGGTCGGTTACTAAACGTCTTGGGGATGTGGGTTGATGAAATAACAATTTTTGTTAAAGTCCGATAGGAATATCTGACTACACTTGTATCGTTACTTGATGTCACGTTATTCAAATTTGTGGTGTGGATATTTTTTATATTTAATTTTACTACAAGAGTTAAGTTGGTTACTATATTATTAATTATTTAATTTATATATCAATAATTCGAACGTCTCGTTACCTTATGTATTTAAATATAAGAAAATTATTAAAATGTAGACGAACTGTTTTACGTCATTTCTTTAATAATAATAATTCTTTATTTGTATAATGTGAGGTATAACAAAATGCAAAAAACGTATAAAAGCTCCATCACATTGCCACTTATGGCGTACAAATTTCATTGATTATTACATTATATACATAAAGATCTAAATACATAACTAAACTATTATATTGTCATTAAAATTATAATTGATTTATCTATTATATACTTTCGATCGATCTTTAAAAGCAAAAAAGTTCTTAATATTATAAATATTGCCATCTATTAGCCTTTCATATAGTCTTATTTTAAATAATGTTGTGTTACATTTTTTTAATTAATGAGGTATATTGTTGTAGATGCGTATACACATTAACAGGCAGCTTTTGATTTAGTGTAATCCTATTTTGGTTTTTATTGCTTGTTATATTATTTTTAAGTAAGAAGTTGTGTAAACTATTGGATTATCTAATAAATAAATAAATATGTATATTAAAAATAGGTTCCATGAGGCTGTTCAAGCAGTGTGCGATTTATTCGCAGTTTTCTACCACGAACTGTGAAAATGTGAAATAATTTACCACCTGTGGTGGTCCCACGTGATTATGACATGACATGAACGTGATTATTCAAGAAAAGAGCATGTGTTTGTTAAAGACCGGCAACACATCTGCTACGCCTCCGGCGGTATGGATATTTATGGGTGGCGGTGATCGCTTGCTTGTTTGCCTGCTCTGCTATGAAAGTCTTAAGTGGTAGAGCCACGCTGCAGACGAATACTTTGTCAAGAATGGCATATTATTTGTCTGTATCATGAATGGGCCGGCTCACCCGGGGAAGTACCACACTCCCGCAGAAAACCGGCGTCTGAGTGGTAGCTTGTCTATCGCGCTTCGTACGGTGAGCGGTCTGAGTTCAGATGGCCCAACACCCTCCCCTTCCCACTCCCCCGCCGATTCTCATTCTCACTCCCACTCCCCCTCCGATTCCCATTCGCACTCCCACTCCCCATCCGATTCCCACTTCCATAATTTCACTTTCCTTAAAGGTCGTCAACGCTTCCGCACTGCCTATGGCGATGCGGATGTCTATGGGCGACGTTGGTTGCTTTCCATCAGGTGACACGCCTGCCTCGTTTACCTTCCTATGACATAAAAAAAAATCTAGCTCTTTACTAGATAGATACACTATATAGGGTGTATGTATATACTCTTCTTTATTGTTTAACAAGTGTTGACTGGCGATGATAGCGCACTTAAACATTTTTCATGACACATCCCGACATAAAACCAAAAATGCGCTTCAGATCGGTAAAATTTTACGGCACAGACATTATAGAGTCGATATTAATCTATCCGACGTGGCTTGCGTCATTTACATGTTAGACTACATTATAACTAAGTACATACATTCATACATATTTAATAACTTTCTGACCCAATTGTATTTTACTCTTATGTATAGAATCAGCCTGCAAAATTTTATAGCTTAGCATTTTTACATACCACACCTATAAATGTTACATCTAAAAAAATCTTAAATTAAAAACATGTATGAAATAGAAATGGATTTATTTTTTCTTCTTCTGCTTCTTTTTTGATACACTCTTTATTGTCCGAGCGATGGCGATCTTTAGGTAGTATTTACGAAGATATGATTTGCGTTACGGTGCTACGCCACTTCTATGTTAGCCGTCATTTTTTAAGTAGTAGAGCCACGCTGCAGACGAATACTTTGTCAAGAATGGCATATTATTTGTCTGTAGCATGAATGGACCGGCTCACCCGGGAAGTACCACACTCCCTCAGAAAACCGGCGTCTGAGTAGCTTGTCTACCGCGCTTCGTACGGTGATAGGTCTGAGTTCCGGAGGCCCAAAACACTCCCCTTCCCACTTCCACTCTGATTCCCACTCCCACTTCCCCTCCGATTCCCACTCCCACTCCCATAATTTCACTTTCCTTTAAAGTCGGCAACGCATCCGCACTGCCTATGGCATTGCGGATGTCTATGGGCGACGTTGGTTGCTTTCCATCAGGTGATATGCCTGCTCCTTTGCCTTCTATGACATAAAAAAAAATTTAGTACACTCACGCTCATTAAATCTGCTATGTATGGTTTCGTCCACACATAGCAGATTTAATTTAGTCGGTTCAGTATATTGGTGCTTTCCCGTGCGGTCTTATTTCCAGATATTTATAAAATAGACGACCTAATTTAATTGGGTTAATAGCAGCAAATCAAGGGTCGCGGGTTCGTTTCCCGCATCGGTATAAATGTAAGGCTTACATACACTTATTGCGAGACAGTGTCCCCATTGGATTTAGCGTGGTGGGTTAATTTCCTTTTCTCCATAAATAGGAAGGCCCAATAACGGGACATAAATGGACTATGAAAAAAATAAAATTAAAAAAAGCGTTCCTATAAGAGTCGTGCATTTTTATACATACTAAAGCGCACGACTCACGACAAATAACAGAATTATTAAAAATACTTTCCAACTTTTCTTGTCAGAAAAATAAGCAATCTACTACTGCATTGAAATTGTAATTCTAAAAGAAACACGAAAGGCAAAAGCTATAAAACATTTCCGAAGAAAGCATCATCAAAGATTTTAATGAGCTGTCATTTATTAATTAGTGAAAGCTCTTATTGAAAGGGGAGGCTTCTGTTTACAGTTAGATTCACATACAATCAGGCTCAATCATACAATCATTTACTCCTTCTCTATTTTCTTAAGAAATTAAGAACGATACTGAAAACTTAAACAAAAAATAATAGGTCAATAAAAAGCTTCGCTCATTAACTTCATCTTATATCTCATTACATGTTGTACCCAGAAAGATTATAATAGCAATACGAAATTTGTGTCAACTATAAATAACTTTAAAGTAGTAGATAAATATAAGGCACTAAATAAATATCAAACAAAATACATGTGTACATGTATGTACAATAAGATTAGAATTACGTTTTTATTGTATAAGCAGCCTGAAATTATTAAGAAATATATAAGGTCCAACATTGTTACCATAAAACAGCAGATGGTGGGAATGAAACGCATAAGTTTTATACCCACCATTTGGATGAGTGGCGATCCGGTACGGTGCGCTTTTCCCAAAACTTCTTTCCACGCACCACTATCCATCCCATCCATCCATGGAGCCAGCTACCTTAAACGGTATTTCTGAACCTATGCGGCATTGGAACCTTCAAAAAACAAGGCTATAGATACCTTAAAGACTGGCAATACATGAAGGCGTTGATTACTTTCTACATATCAAGCGCCATACCAGCTCATTTGCGCCCCTATCCCAAAAAAAGCAAAGTAACCAAGATTTCTTCCACTCATTGGAAGAAATAAGGGACATTAAAAAATTCCTTTTTCTCCCAATATACCACACTTATTATAAAAAAGTAACACACACTTATTACAGCACACTTTTTTTTTGCTTAATAATACCTTGTCTCTCTTATTACTTTTTTTTTATATATATATTCACGCCTATCCCCCGCAGGGGTTGGCAGAGACCACAGAGCTCCATCCGCTGCCATTCATCGCAGCGTAACGGCTTGTCATTGGTCGCTTTTCGCCCTCGTGAGAATCAGGACGTGACGGGTGGCGAACCACGTCGCCGTCATTTTTAACAAATTAGGTTGAAGGTAACCCCAGCAGAGCCCTGCATGCTGAGGTAAGGCACCATAGTCCCCGGGGGACCGGCACGCTTGCGACTAGGCTCGCCCCTAGCCACGCATCCATTGGCACGGCAGACCGTGGATTGGCGGAGAGGAAGGGACAGGATAGAGAAGAAAGGATGGGCAGGAAAGGAAATGTGGACTGGGGGGGTTACCAGACTCAGAATAAACATTTATATAAATATTTATTCCGATGCGGGAATCGAACCCGTGACCATTGACTCCGCGGGCGGAGGGCCCCGTCACTGAGTCGTCACCGAGCCAATCGGTCGTTATTACTTTTCCTAGAAAATTTTATTTCAATTTTCATTTTACACAAAAGTTTTACATTTTATTCTCAATATAGAATTTGCAATAGATTTATCAAATTACCTGCAGCATAAATGCATTAATGGATATTTTCTATAAAAACATAAGCAGAGAAAAGATAGAATATATTTTCTCTTCATCTATCTTTAGAACTAACTTTTACTAGTATATTTCATTAATAATAGTTAGTTAACGATTATTTTTTCTCCTTGTATACATACTTTAACATTATAAGGAATCTAAAATCAGTTATAATATAGTTGTGTCGTAAAGAACTCAAGAGTAAAAGAGAGATATCATTTATAATATATATAAAAGGCTAAGAACAAATGAAAGAGATAGTGTGTGAGAACGAAAACTTTAACATTGTAATGGCGCAGGTATTCTATAAAATTTCTAAAAAAAAAGCATTTCTATAAAATTCAATAAACCAGAGGTTTCTTAAATATATTATTGAAATATATTAAATAACAATATTAAACGTATGTACTACATATTGTGTGCTTTAGAATACTCTTGGAAAATACTGGAAGAATACTGTTGGAAATTTTCTGGTTAAAATAAGCACGCGCCATGTGAATATAAGTGTCACGATAGACTTTATAGAAATGAAATGAAACTTTTTTCAAATGAAATGAAGATTTTTATCAACAACAAGTATAGACTAATTTAATAGATCGTGCGCAAGTTAAACATATAATCTACTAAAAATTAAAAACCCCATCTGAATAATTTTTAATCACAGATAGACACAGCTATACCCATCTACTGGTATGATCCCTCTATCGCCTTGTACGATACCCATGAGAATGATTATATTATATATCTTATAAAATGAAATCCAAAACTAATATTACTGATTATTAATGGAGTCAGGCGTTACTTTGCGGAAAACCATCACTATATGGACAGTCAAAAGTTTTACTTAGCTAAGATCCGCGACAAGCAAAACAATAACAGAAAATTAATAATGTGTGTTTTTCCGTTGGGTTTAGTGGATTTATTTGGAACTTAAACCAAAAACTTACCGAAAGTCGGCCATCGACTCTCCACCCACCAACCGAAAAGTGACTTTTCAGTTGTCTTCCGTAGAGTCTACTATACCTGAAGATGCCTCGTGTTGGGGCGAAACACGTTCACACAAGATGGAAAAGTGATAATGTGTGTTTGGCGTTGTGTATAGTGGTTGGTGGGTGGAGAATTGATGGCCGATTTTCGGTAAGTTTTTGGTTTAAGTTCCAAATAAATCCACTAAACGGAAAAACACACATTATTAATTTTCTGTTATTGTTTTGCTTGTCGCGGATCTTAGCTAAGTAAAACTTTTGACTGTCCATATAATATTACTGAATTAATAAAAGAAATGTATGGAATAAAATCTTTTTCCTACATAGAATATTTGCATCTTTTTTCTTATTCCCCTGCCAATAATATCAATGACAACTTTTTCTTACAAAATACTTTTTAGAAATATCGTCACGTGCGTTAGAATCTCCCTATCGTACTACAATTTGAATAATAATATTCCATTGAATACCGGTACAAATTGGACGAATTTTTTTGATATTTCTTTTATGATATCAGCTAGTTCTGACTATCGTCGGCCGTGAAAACTTCATTTTACTGTCGCGAGTATTTCAATAAATTATTCATATCCGTTACGCGTGATTGATGACCCGAGTGGCTCAGTAGGAAAATGTTCATCGTTCGATTCCCGCATTAGAATAAATATTTGTATGGCCTAATGATAATTATTGTCAGTCTGAGTTTTTCTTCTATCATTTGTATGTTTATAACGACTTTGTAAACTTAAGTGGCAATGGGCTGGTCACCTTTCTAAGAAAATCGGACAATCGCTGGTAGACGAGTGCTGGAGCGGAGACCGCGTTTTGGTAAACGTAGTATGGGACACTCCCGGATATTTGGTGTGACGATCTATGCAGGGCGGTTGGTAGAAACTGGTTGCGTAAAGCTGAAAATCGGGCTAGATGGATCGCTTCTTGGTGGAAAAGATGACGTGTGATGATGATGATGATGTATGACTTTCAGCACATAGACTATCCTATCCAATGAATATAAAGCTATCTATAATAAAATTTCGGTCATAGAGAGTGCTATGGCATGGACCAGCTCGACCGAGAAAGTACCTCACTCACGACAGGCCTTATATTGTAACATTTTTCTTCATATTGTAAGTAGAGGAATCCGAAAGCTCACCTCGTTTCCCCTTCGTTTATATCTTTCTTACCTTTTTTCTTTAATTCTTCTTATTTTTAAAGAAATTTCAATTAATAACATTAATGCATAAATGATGAGAATAGTATACCAAGTCTTGCATTTCACGAGTTCAATTGATTTAAATTGGCTGCCAAGACGTTAATTTGTAATTTATTGTAGAATCTTGGCACCGCGAGCGGCTTGCGCTTTGTAGGTTTTCTAAGATATTTAAAATTTCACTTTGTGTAAATTTAAAAAGTGTCGCCCATAGACATCCGCAGCGACACAAGCAGTGCGGAAGCGTTGTCGACCTTTAAGGAAAGTGACATTATGGAAGTGGGAGGGGGAGGGGGAGGATGTTGAACCTCCGGAACTCAGCCGCTCATCGTACGAAACGCGGTAGCTAAGCTACCACTCAGACCCCGATTTTCTGCTGGAGCGTGGTACTTCCCCGGGCGTGGCTCTACCACTATCAGGTTACTGAAAAGTATTATTATGTATATTTATCGATGTTAATTGTTTTACGTACTGAAGCAGGACGAAGTGTCGATACGATTTAACGATTTAACCCCCATACTCAAGCGATAAAATTTTTTACATCAAAAAATGAACAATTTAAATTTATTAAATTTATTGAAGACAAATTAAATTCCTTTACATTATAAAGATGTAAAGCAAAACATAAAGGTTTAATTAAGTTTACGAAGAATATTTTATTAAAACAGAGTGAATCTTTAAAGCCACGATTGGCTGAACATAGACAAAGGGCCTCCATTTAGTACTTTAAAACGTTATTATCTCCTTTGAAATAAAATGCGCCTATATGTATTTATAGTTTATTTTTGCTAGATTCTTTGAAATTTTAGTGCATACGCGATAGTGCCAGCTTTTTATTATATACTATATATAGCTTTTTATTTTTTGTGTTGTCTTATTCCTTCACTGATTTTTTTTTATGTGATAGGAGAGCAAACGAGCAAGCGTGTCGCATGATGGAAAGCAATCAACGCCACAAAGTGCTGGTTCTACAAAGTGGTGATGGAGGAAAGAAGTTTCGAGAGAAGAGCACCATAGTAAATCGTCATATCATTCAGATGGTGGGAATGAAACTTTTAATGGCTTAACGACGCAGTGTGTCTTGGCCATCCGATAAGAGAACACTCCAATGGTCACAGTCTTGCGCGGCCTCTTAATATTTGGCAGCCAGTTCTCATGTCGGCGAACACCGCATCTCTCCATCGATACCTAGCAACCCCAAGATAAAGATATGACAACTATATAAATGAAAGTATATATGAGGTTGCTACATAATTTAAAATAAAATGTTTTTCAGCAAAACTGCCTACATGGGTAAACATGAAAATAACATCAATAAAAAAATATAGGTCAGGGAGTATCTTTGCCTAGCCGCCCGTCCGATAGTTATGGTATTCGTACACGGGTATGCAACTTCGGCGTCCCGAGCTACAGCCGTATCACTTCTTGTCTTCCGTTGTGGTAGTATTATATCCCTATCATCCTATCTAAATCCATCTTTCATTTCCCCTGCCCTTTCCTTTCTTCTTTATTCTTTTCCCCTCCCCACGCCAATCCACGGTCTGCCGTGCCAATGGATGCATGGCTAGGGCCAATCTTAGTCGCAAACGTACCGACCGTCCAGGCTCGCCCGGGTATTATAATGCCTTACCTCAGCATTCGAAGCTCTGCTGGGACTAACCTCCATCCTCTCTTGCGGCTCGTGGGATTCGTTATGAAGAATTATTAATAAACCTAATTTCGGTGACATGGTTTGCCACCCGTCACGTTCTGATTCCCACGACGGCTAGAAGCGACTAAAGAACCGTTTCGCTACGATGAATGTCAGAGGAAGGATGAATGAGTTAGGAGGAACCAAGGAAGATGTGCCGGGATCGTAGCGGATGGAGATCTGTAGTCTCTATCTACCCCTACGTAACGATGTGTGTGTGTGTGTGAGTGTGTATGTGTGTAAAAAATATTATATAATTATATATATATATAAGACCTAAATGGCATGACACTCATGAAAATTCTTTAACTCATGGGTTTCATTACAAATTCACAAATTACAAAGACAAACAAACACCCAGACCAGGATAAATACAATATAATATACAGGTATTTATTCCGAATCTGAGTGCCCAAAAAGACCGTCTTGGGAAAACGTGGTTGATAAATATCCGTTTCTCCAAAAATGGGGAGGTCCTTTCCAACCAATGGGACATATATATAAGGGCTACGAAAAAAATACAAATACTTATCCTGAAGCTAAATCGCACCCGAGACCTTTTGTTCAGAATACGAACAATTTGACACTGGTATCATTGGGGTCGTCGATTAAAAAAATGTACAGGCTGTATTAATATCAGTCTATTTAAAATCTAAGTGCTCAGCACTTGTATATACAGCAATTTTTCTCTACATGTCTTCACCCTCACTTTTTTTAAAAAATAGAAATTGCTCTCTTTTCTTGTCAATAAACTTTCTGCTTGGGCTCCCCTCAAATATTTCCTCTATAATGTTTAAAATAAAGCCGCCATGACGAAACAAATCCTCAATGATACAAGCCCTTTTATTATCTATATCCTATAACATTTGGCGTCTCTTCTCTTCAATTTCAACTTCGTAACGAAGTTTTGTCCGGATGTGGACAGTCGTACTCTTCTACCGTTTCTAGTAATACCCCCAAGTTTAACCTCATTTGATGGTTTTTACGAATCTCACACATTATACTCGGTAGAAAAAAAACAACAAATTGAAAACAAGAAAAAAAAATAGTATTTGTATAACGACTGTATAAATTATTTTAGTGTCGTAATAAAACTGTTTAACTTTTTTTTATGAAATAGGAAGGCAAACGAGCAGGCCTGTCACCTAATGGAAAGTAACCAACGCCGCCCATAGACATCCGCAACGCCATAGGCAGTGCGGAAGCGTTGCCGACCTTAAAGGAAAGTAAAATTATGGGAGTGGGAGTGGGAGGGGGGGTGGGAGGGGGAGTGGGAAGGGGAGGCTGTTGGGCCTCTGGAACTTTGAGCGCTCACCGTACGAAGCGCGGTAGCTAAGCTACCACTCAGACACCGGTTTTCTGCGGGAGTGTGGTACTTCCCTAGTCAAGCCGGCCTATTCATGCTACAGACAAATAATATGCCATTTTTGACAAAGTGTTCATCTGCAACGTGGCTCTACCACTAAAGAACTTAAACTTAAACGTTTTTACCTGTTTTTATATTATTTAAAACACTATTAACAGTCTACTAGTTAATAATTAGTACGAATATTGTCAGTAAATTCACTAATGTCGAATTTCAGCTTACTTTTAGCTCGTCCGTCACCTGCACTGACGATTGATTAACATGTCAAATTGCCAATCAATACTGCCACCAGTAAATTGACATCCAAAGCTCTGGTCATTGCCTCTGACCATTAGACAGTGAAATGATGTCTTTATAATCTAAATATCAATCAGTCTTGATAAGTCCAAGCAACAAGCGTCTTTGAAGATGTTTGTATAATGGATTTCAAAACGGCAATATCTTATATTATAAAGAACCCATAGTAAAATTACACAGGCTTAATTTATTTACTTATTTATTCTTAACGTAAAATTTTTGAAACAAAGGCAGACTTAATTCCGGAAGGCATTCTTCGCCAGAAAACATTAAAAGTAGGTACAAAAATTATATAATAAGATACACACAACTAATATATATATGTATGTATATATATATATATATATCATCGAAATATATGTGTGTGCGTGTGTATGTGTGCGCTATCTTAGCCGATTTCTGCCACAACGACTACACACTATACTACTTGTGAGACCTCAAATAAGTGATATAACCTATTTTAGCTATTACGTTCGGGCACAGGTGCTAAATGTGAGGACTCCATTATTATGGTTGTACAATCATGACGGAGGTGATTTTGAAAAAATGTTTTAACTCTTGTCTTAAAGCAAGCTTTGGCAGGGGCTTCTCTAATGTCAAGGTGAAACACATTCCGAAGTGTAATTACTGATACCGCAAAAGAATGCTTGTGCTATAAAAATATTTTTGACCTCAAGTGTTCAATGGTAGAATCGAAATCAAAATCGAACCTTAGATCGATCTGCAATCCTCATTACTGTTTTTTAACTGAGAAATTTAAAGATTAGAAATAAACTATACCAATTAAATAACAAAAAAATAATTTTATCATAAAGTATTGATAAGTAAATGAAGAAATTCAACGTAGAACCAGAGTCACCGACATAGCTCTTCGAGTTAGTAGACTGAAGTGGCAATTGCCTAGATAGTAGCATAGTTTGTTGAAGAACCGACAATCGTTGAAGTAAACAAGTGTTGTAGTGGAGACTGCGTCTCGGCAAACGTAGTAAGACCCTCCTGCTAGATGGAGCGACGATCTCGCAAGGCGGCTGCGTGTAGCCGAAGATTAGGCTAGGTGGCGCACCTAAGATGAGGCCTATGTCCAGCAGCGGACTGCCGCGCGCTGATCATTTGATATTGATTGACAAATAAGTTCAGTCGCGCGACTTTATTACATAACAAATTGTATATGGTTGAGTCACAATGGAGAATTGTTAAATGAATGTAGAATTTATTCATGACTTTAGTGGACAAAAGCAATGGCAGGTGAACTTTTCCCTCATCGTAGCACTCAGATTCTTATTTAAATTCAGCGATGAAATCTCAAATGCGTTCTTTGTGTTTAACTTTAAAGAGAACTGGTAACAAAGACGAAATTATTTCCAGCATTCACCGCGAGCTGTTTAAGCTGGAAAAAGAATGAAACTCACACAGTCCGTGCATTTTTCATTCCGTGGATTCGTTTTGAAGATTTTATTCGTGTTTGTTCTTCTTCGTTTGTGGCAATTAAATAATATAATTTATTCTACTAGTGTCAAGTAAAAATATTGCCTTGAAATGTACAGTTTAATAACTTAATTTACGAACTTAAATGAATTTATTATTTTTAAAAAGTAGTTATTTTATGGAATAGATAGAGAAGTAAGGAAGTCACCTGATGATAAACAACAAACACTGCCCATCGACATTCGCAATACTTAAACGTTAGGGTATGGATAATTAGACCTTAGGGTAATATGAGCGATACAGGGATATTAACATTGTCGCTGAATTCCACAACTGGCCAAAAAGAAGTGTTTCATCCCCATCATCTGGAGGAGTGGCGATCCAGTACGGTGCGCTTCTCCCAAAACCTCTTTCCATGCACCACCACGCTGTAGAACCAGCTACCTTCAACGGTATTTCCTAATCGAACAATTGAACACAAGATTATTTAAATATTAATTAAATAACACTATATGAATGGCTAAAAGATGCCAATATTTATAATATTAAGGACTTTTTTGCTTTTAACGATCGAACGAATGTATGTTATAGATAAATCAATTATAAATTTAATGACAATATAATAGTTTAGTTAAGTATTTAGATCTCTATGTATGTAATAATTTATGTTATGTGTAGGCCATAAGTAGCAATGTGATGGAGCTTTTATACGTCTTTTTTCATCTTGTTTTATCTTACACTATACAAATAAATTAATATTATTATTATCGATATTACTTAAGACCAATAAATAATACATCCATAATACCTATGGTGTTGCGGGTGTCTATAGGCAGTGTTGATTGCTTTCACTTTTATTCTATACAAATTTATTTTATTTTTTATTTTATACATACCTGAAAGGCCGGCAACGATTTCGCGACTCCTGCGGTGTCGCGGTTGTCCATGGGCGGCGTTGATTGCTTTCCATCAGGCGACACGCTTGCTCGTTTGCCCTCCTATCCCATAAAAAAAATTATATATATATATATACATACATATATATATATATATATATATATATACACATATATATATATATATATATATATATATATATATATATATATATATATATATATATATATATATATATAAACTTAAAAAGGGAAGGAAGAGCAAAAGATTTGAGCCCCCTGGTCCCTGCCCCTTCCCACTAAACGCAGATATTCTGTGAGGGTGTAGTACATGTATAACGTAGCTCACGTGACATATACATATATTATTATCATAATATCACTTCTATAAAATATCACTTATTCTTTTCGTGTCAGTGGTTTCTTTATTTTTCCGTTCGAGTAATTCGCTACTGCAAGGGCAGCAGTATTCGGTTCGATGAGATCTAAACTAACACTTAACCCTTATCAGTCGTAAGTCATCTCTCACGTGACAACAATACTTTGTCTGTGCGGTCGTAAATCACGTGGGAGGTGACAAGACGAGACATGTTGAAACTCGCCCTGTGTGATATGCAAGCACTATTGCCTCATTAGTTAAATATCCGTAACAAAGCAATTGACATCTCCAGTTATATATTATGCCTTTTCCAATTTTTTTTTAATATTGAGCCCAAAAATGAATAAAATCCATGAAAACTGTATCTGTAGCTACAACCTAGTAACAATCACGTATAAAAAGTTAGCGACCGATAAGGGTTAAAATAGGAGATATATAACGTGTCCCCTTAGTAACTCTCTACGTCACACTTTCCCGCTTAAGCTGGACCATTCATTCACGGGTCGATCACAACTAAATTTGTCATTTAACAAAATTAATTATATTTAGTGTTAAGTATATTAAAGTATGTGGACAGTCAAAAGTTCTACTTAGCTAAGATCCGAGACAAGCAAAACAATAACAGAAAATTAATAAAAAGACACTTTACGGTTGTCTTCCGTAGAGTCTACTATACCTGAAGATGCCTCGTTTTGGGGCGAAACACGTGTCGTTTACAAGGTGGAAAAGTGGTAGTGTGTGTTTGGTGTTGTGTATAGTGATTAGTGGGTGGAGGATTGATGGCCGATTTTCGGTGGATTTTTGATTTAAGTTCCAAATAAATCCACTTCATCTAGCAGAGAAACACACATTATTAATTTTCTGTTATTGTTTTGCTTGTCGCGGATCTTAGCTAAGTAGAAATTTTGACTGTCCACATAGTGATGGATTTCCGCAAAGAAACGCCTGACTCCATTATTAATATATTAAAGTAAATTATTCAACTTATCTTTGCGATATTATTGTATAAAAGATTTACGCCAGAAACGGTAACGTCCTTATTCTTAGTAATAAAGTTTTAAGAGTCAACGAGTGGCACTAGACAGGGGAAAGTTAAACAAAGTTGTTTTCTCATGTACACACTCCTTTACGAAGAATACTCACGTTCTGAAAGTAGATAAAGGCAAATACAAGAAGTCTTTATAATCAGTTTACTGCAAAGACTTTTCCAGCCGAGTTTTTTTTCAAATTCACTAAATAATTTGCCGCGAATAAAGATGAGAAATTTCATGACAATCCTATGTAATTTAAAAACAAGCAATATAAAAAAAATTTAATTACTACTTTTTCCAGCGATCTACACGCTATACCACTGACGATATTTATTTCTTAATTTATATTCTGCTAAATATTTTATTTAAGATATTTTTTGCCATATAAAATTAAAATTAATTAATTAAAATTATATAATGAATTAATATTTGAAAATAACTATATTAACATCAAGTGTCATCTATTAAATGTTATATCAAATGTCATATACATACATCTATCAAGTGTCATATATTATTGTACTACAAATTGAAAAAATGTATTTGAACTTAAGTGGACGAATAAAAAGTATTTTATTAACGATTGAAAATTTGAATTTCTTTTGATTGTGAATGTTGATGACGTATACCGATACAATCGACAGCTTGTCTAAATGTAAATATTATATAGGCTGGAAATAAACAACATATAATAAATTAAGTAAAAACATAAAAAGTACAGGAAATTTTCCAAAGCAGAGTTTACAACTTTAATCGTTAAAAGTTTAGTACCTTGAGAACTTTTATTATATTCAATAGCTTAGAGCGCAAATAATCTGCTATAGGAAAAATTCTTTGTATTGAACAATTTTATAAATATTTATTTAAATCATTACAATAATTTGACACACAACGACCTAATTGACTGAGTAGAGAGGCTATCGCCTTCGGAGTCAGGGGTACCAGGTTTTTCCGCATTTAATACGAAGATAAATATATACATATTTATATGTAAGGACGTCAGTATCAGGAGTCTGGTTGCCCCCTCCGTAGACGGCAGCCCCACCTATATATTAGATAAGATAAAAACAAGCCATAAGTCTTTCCAATATATAATCTATAAGCATTGCCTTTTCTTTGAATAATATTAATAATTTTAGTATTGACTGTCATTAGCTTAGATGACTAGAAATTTCTCTTTTAGAATTTTTTTAACACTTAAATCTAAGAATCGATTTTTTAGTCAATGTAAACAGAAATCCGGATGAAAATGGGCATTATAAATGGGTATAGTGAAATTAAGTCTACAAGTATTTTTATAGTACTTTGATGAAAAAAAACAAATATTAATAAAAATTAATAAGGAGTATGGCCTCCCCTTGCAGCAATTACGGCATATGATCCTCTTGGCATGCTTTCCACTAGGTGGAAAGCGATTACATGCCACTCAGCCGAGATCACACGTTTAAGCTCCTTGATGTTTTGTGGAGGTGGTTGGACAGATCGTACTCGCCTTTTCAGGAGGTTTCAGACGTGTTCAATGGTATTATGGCCAGTCCAAACGACGAATACCGACCGACTAACAACAAACATTGTAACATTGGCTACACCCCTCTTCCAACAGCGCTATAACTTTACTAACTCTTATTGCTTTTTCTGCCATTACAATAGACACAAATATATCTCTTTTAAGTCACAATAAGGAAAGATAATGCGACAATCAAATTACTGATGATTATTATATATAAATAATTATTATATTTTATTAAAAATAACAAGAAGTTAGTTTTAGTTACCTGACAACCTTCGAACAACACACCCGCGAAAAGTAAATTAAGAGGTAACAAAAGTAAGTAAATTAAAATTACCTGTGGGCACTCTCTGTCCAACAATCATTCGCCAAATCTTTACACACGTGTAAAAAGGGTTTGAGACACCTAGTATTGGAGCAACTAGAGATCTTAAAGAACAAAAAAAGTTCGTCCCAGATACTAAATGATCAAATAAATATTGTAAATTCCCCTCTTTTAAATATATTCTCTTAAAAAAGTTTTAAATTCGTTTAATACAATAAAATAAATTGTCATATTTACCAAATAATAAGTGGTGACGTAATTTTTAACACACCTGTATCGCCCACCAGTTTCTTTCTTACATTGTGGGTGGGGGTGCTGTTTAAATATGGCGCCCGTTGTAATGGCGGGTCACTTTTCGGTTGTCTTCCATAGAGTCTTCCATACTATACCTGAAGATGCCCCGTGTTGGGGCGAAACACGTGTCGTTTACAAGATGGAAAAGTGATAATGTGTGTTTGGTGTTGTGTATAGTGGTTGGTGGGTGGAGAATTGATGGCCTATTTTCGGTAAGATTTTGGTTTAAGTTCCAAATAAATCCACTTAATCGAACAGAAAAACACACATTATTAATTTTCTGTTATTGTTTTGCTTGTCGCGGATCTTAGCTAAATAAAACTGTTGACAGTCCATATAATGATGAATTTAACGCAAAGTAACGCCTGACTCCATTAATAATCCTAAATTAGGAGTCATAAACTAAAAATGAGATTATTTTTTAAAACTTTTTTCATACTTCTTTAATATAACATAGTTTGACTATTAATATCAAAACCTCCCGTTTTTTTTTTCAAAGAAGTGTATGAGTGTTTGTTTGTATCTGTGTAATATTTTTTTTATATTTCTGTACAACTTCTCCATACAATATATTCTCACACATCACCAGTATTCGGTAAAGCTGTTAAAGCTAATAGGCTACTAGCATTACCTTCTTCGAATCACACATCACCGTGCGCGCAATGTGTTGAAAAATATGTGGAAATGTTTTTTACTTATTAGTATATAGATAAAACATAATTCTTTTATGAAATAATATTCAATCGTTCTATATATAAATCTCCGTGATAGATAAAACATAATTCTTTTATGAAATAATATTCAATCGTTCTATATATAAATCTCCGTGCACAGACCAAATGCGGAGCTTTAACTGGCTATAAATTCAAAATTTAGCGACGTGCCAACAGAACTAAATCACTGGAACATTCTGCAATTCCTACCAGTATGCTGTAGTTATTAGGTGGAGCTGACTTTAAGAAAAACGTTTGGTTCTGTTTAATTTATGATAGCGTTTTCGCGGCTTTAGAAAAACTTAGGTGAAAATATTATTCAGAAGGTAAGGGACAGTTTTAAAGTGATTTATAATGTATAATGGTCTCAGTAACACCGTAATATTAAAGATTTAATATTAGAACCAAGAATCGTAAGATCGTGTTGGAAACTGTATCACGTATTTGTATTACTTACGAGTTCTTAAATTAAAAAGTAGTATAATAAACGTGTTGTAAAAACAATAGGTACCTAGATAAATTTCAAGTTAAAAGCTTGAAATTTTTCTAGGTATTGTTTTTATACGAAATTAAAAATAACGTTTTTTTTGTGATAGGAAGGCAAACAAGCAGGCGTCACTTGATGAAAAGCAATGAACGCCGCCCATAGACATTCGCAACGCCATAGACAGCGCAGAAGCGTTGCCGACCTTTAAGGAAAGTTTCATTATGTGAATGGGAGGGGAAGGGGAGGGGGAGGGTGTTGGGCCTCCGGAATTCAGCCGCTCACCGTACGAAATGCGGTAGGTAAGCTACCACTCAGACGCCGATTTTTTGCGGGAGTGTAGTACTTCCCCGGGCGAGCCGGCCCATTCGTGTTACAGACAAATATTATGCCATTTTCGACAAAGTATTCGTCTGCAGCGTGGCTCACCACGAGTGAAAAACATTCTGTATATAAACCATAAATAATAAGTAACGACAACGCTGGATGTGATATGCATAAACGTAAAGCGTTTTGTGGCCGCGCTGAGCTTTTAATGCGCCCATTAGTTGCTGCAACGATATAAATAGCCCGGACACGATTTTAGTGGCTTTGCGAAAATAGATTCCATCATGCACGCGCTGGCTATCTGATTTGTTTTAGTATTTGGAAAAAAAACTTAAACCTTTGCACTCCAAGCTTTTTTCCATCGATTATAGAATATTTTATTTTATTTTTACAATTTTAGGAAAATTAACAGCTAGGTATATAAAAATATCTAAATATTTAGTTTGATTATAAGGCCAATTAATAACTTCTACAGATATTTATAAAAGAACATAATATTATTAATTATCGCCTTATAGTTGGATAATTAACACATAAATATCGATATCAAAAAAAATATCATATTTTTTTTTCATATTCGTATTCTATCTACCTATCCTATATATCTTGATATCAGTACATTGGCACCTTCTAAAAACAAGCCTACACATACCTAAAAGACTGGCAACGATTCCGTAACTCCTGCGGTGTCGTGGTTGTCTATGGTGATTGCTTTCCATCAGACAGCATGATTGCTCGTTTGCCCTCCTATCTATTAAAAAAAGAACAACCAATTGTTAAAGTTTGCAATCAGGGTTCAGATAAAGCAATTATTTTCCCACAGCCACGTATACCTCGTTACCTCGCGGAACGCCATTAAACTTTGGTCTTCCGTCTCGTGTCTACGAGATTAAATTATTACAGGAAAAGCGGGAATATCTGAACGGACTTCCGGCCAATTCCTTCTCGTTTGTAGAACAAAAAATACTGTTTTATTCGAAAAAAGAATACAATGTGCTTAACATTGTATTCTTTTTAAAAAGAAGACTAGCAATATTTAAGATTATTTAACTAAGAACACTATTTAACTATTATTAATGGAGTCATGCGTTACTTTGCGGCAATCCATCACTATGTGGTCATTCAAAAGTTTTACTTAGCTAAGATCCGCGACAAACTAAACAATAACAGAAAATTAATAATGTGTGTTTTCCTGCTGGATGAAGTGGATTTATTTGGAACTTAAAACAAAAACTTACCGAAAAACGGGTGGTTGGTGGGTGGAGAGTTGCTAGCACTCTCCACCCACCAACCATTATACACAACACCAAACACACACTACCACTTTTCCACCTTGTAAACGACACATGTTTCGCCCCAACATGAGGCATCTTCAGGTATAGTAGACTCTACGGTTGTCTTCCGTAACAAAACACACATTATTAATTTTCTGTTATTGTTTTACTTGTCGCGGATCTTAGCTAGGTAAAACTTTTGACTGTCCACTATTTAACTAAGCTAATAATGCTTGTGCTAGGAAAATATGGTTCATATCATGAATCCAATGGTTAAATAAAACCCACTTGCTAATACAATAATGCATTAAGGATGCTGATAGGGCTGCTTCGTTGATGCAGTCAGGTATTTTCGCTGAGGCGCATGTAGATTGCTTTTATACAATAATGCGCAAACGGTGTACATCCCTAGCGCGCAGGGTTCGGGACAATCCCAACGGGATCCTACGGGAACTTGCTGGCAGGTCTGATTGTCAGTACCTGAACTATTGTCAAATGATGCATATGCTGACAAATCAAGCTTGTCTTAGGAAAGGTAGGATTAAGATTACCAACATTAGATTTGTGTGTGTCTACGAAAAAAATATTAACTGTGAAAGTTGAAATAAATGATTGTTATTTTATTTCAATTAAATATAGCATATATAAGTCACAGATTAAGTGTGATGGTTTCAATGTCCTTCCTCTTAACTTATTGCTCCAGAAAAAAATATAATCTGAAGATATTATCGAAGATAGTTTTTTTCTTTGGTATGAATTTTTATTTTATTACACCTATTTTTTAGGGTTTTTTTTTCAGGTTTTTCTTTATGAGATAAAAAGGCAACCGAGCAAGCGTGTCGCCTAATGGAAAACAATCAACGCCGCCCATAGTCGGTTTCTATACGGTTTTTATGTGGAACGTATCCACCGTGTAAAAACGGAATAAGATATATAGCAAAAAATACATAAATTGAATTTGATCAAAAACAAAAGATTTCAAAATTGAAAATAGACATCGAGACCGAAATTGAATCCTTCCCGAGGTTTCCATTTGAATGTTTTGAATTGCTAATATGCTAACCACAGGTGCTCTAACCAAAAAACCACAGAACTATTTCCATTACAATCATTTACTTACTTATGCGGGTTGCGTTCGCCATTCAAAATTTATCTACTTTGTAAATAATATCTTTTTATATTTCACGTAATCTAAATACATAGTATATACACATGAGAGTTATATATATTTTGTCTCGTATAATTTTAATTCGATTATAGTTTTCCTGGTTGCCTATGAAACTACCTTTGACGTTTAATTTGTATACATAAGTGATTTTTAAAATAAAGAAAAAGCAAAACAGAACAAAGAGGATATGTGAAGTTGTTCCCGTCATTTCTTCTCCGTCCATTAGTGGTTAAAGCTTAATTGTTGGCGGTCTGAAAATTGATGCATAAAAAATTTCAAGTAAAGAAGTTTAATTTGAATAAGTGCATCTTCTTTTTCTATGTCGTCATGCTCTGACAGAGCAGTCGTGGTCGTATTTTATAGTTGTTGCCTGTTCAACCAAACACCGCTATTCATCCATCACAGTTGCCTTCTTCATGCATTCATGTAGAGGCTACTGAAAGCGGTGTTCATCTAACCCATCCACCGCATCGGAAATCTGCCACGCTATAATAAAAATAAAAATAAGTGCATAGACGTATCTAAATATCATCATAAACGATATCTAAATATTGTTTTACAAAATTACACATTGAAAAATGGAATTGTATTGATATTTCTTTCGTAATTAGGTCGTAGAATCCATGAATATTAAAATAAACAAATTGTAAGACCTTATTACATTGTGTATTCGTTGGATATTCCTTATAAAATAAAAAAAGATATCTTTTATTTTGTGTAGTTTTTACGGCACATACACGTATAGAAGTGTAAAGCGTATTCACTGTACAAAAATATTCAATTCGGTAAATGGAATCCGTTTACTTACGAGTATATCCAAATTACCGTAACATACCTCACAATTAAGCGAAGCCGATATATTAAGCGAATGAAGTATTCACAATCTAGAGCCGCAGAGCATTCGTGTTAATTGTTGCGATTCGCTTAACTCAAAACCCAACCCCCTCGCTCCGTTTATGTTTCTAGCTGCTTTACATGTATTAGGCGCGAACCACACCGGGAACGAAGCATAAACGATGCTGAGTTCGCTCCGCGTCTTTTTATACTTCGGTTCACACCACGTCGTCGTTTGAATGAAGTGAAAGATTGAAAATACGCGGAGCTAACTTAGGCTCTATTTACACTATTGTACTGTTCACAGTTCAATCTCGGTCCGGTAAAATATTCTTTGCTCGAATCACACTATGATGCTGTTCAAGTTGCAAGCTCGTTCCGGTTCCGGTACGGTCAAGTGTTCTTAACACGTTTACGCTGGAGCCATTTTTCATGTATTACGCTGTGAGACGGCGCTTAATCGCGTCAACGATTGGTATCAAAGAAATCCTTTTAGACCACGTACCCACCACGTAAGGTACCCACCTCCTGATGAGACAGTCTAGTATGGGCTACTGGTGGTACGCGCCGGCGTGAAAGTGTTCAACAAGAAAATATCAGAGATTTCACATTATCGTAGTGTTCTAGTCGTTCTATCAAAGTGTAGACATAGCGGACCTTGATTGGACCAAGATCGGGGCTAGATTGAACATTAAACAGCATCATAGTCTGAATCAAACCTCAATAAGAACGAATCAGAAAATTCGCACTATCGTATCGGTCTAGTACCGAGTGTAGATATATAGCGAGATTCGGTCAGTGCGAAATTGAACCGTAAACGGAATCATAGTGTGGTTCGAGCCTTAGCCTCATTTCGTTCCGTTCCCGGTATGGCCCGTGCCTTAGAAATGCGAACGCTTCAACTTACTCGATTCAATGAACTAGATCAATTGCATCTAGTTTATTAGAATAGAAATTTATCAAAGAAAACAGATAGATAGATAGATAGATATCTATATAGACGCAAAAAAAGCGAAAACGTAGTAAACCACAAAATGAAAACACCACCCGACCTAAAAAAACTTAAGATTTCTGAAAAAATTGTATGGAAACACTCAAAAACAGTCAGTTTCACCGCTGTATAAAACTTTCTATTGATTGTAGAGCTGTGATACTGTGAGCTGTGAGACCATTCGATGCAGTATTTTTTTTTCTCATCTGAATATACGATAATTTTTTTTAATTTTCGCTTTTTTGGAACGAATATTAATAATACATGAAAAAAAGCCTTTGAAGCACTGTGCACACGGAGGATTGTCATATTTGGTATTGTTAAAGTTCATATGAAGATGGAGAACAGAAAGATGAAATTTATATATAATATAATGTATGTCACAAATATATTAAACAAAATAAAATAAAATATTCACTGTTTACGTTCATACTATTAATGTTAAATACGTGTTAGACTGTGGCCAATCAATTAAATAATATAAAACCTTCGACTACCGCATGACTCAGTGATGTGTGTCACTTCTAAGATAGACTTCTTCATAAGCTAAAGTGTTTTTATGGGTTTGAGAGGCCATTTTCACCAGGTGACACGCTAGCTCGTTTAACTTAAAAAAAACAACACATGCAATTATTTTTTGAAACGCTAATTTCATGGCTAACTTATCTTTACTTGCTTTTAAAAAGCTCTATAATTATAAACGTTATCTTAAATGAGTGAATGTACCTAACTTCCAGTTTCGTTCCCACATACAAGATACGATGCATCTCGGCGAATATAAAATTCAATTTTTAAATACAGTTAGTAGTAATATATAAATATAATAATATCTAACAATAATTATAGTCCCAGTTAAGGGTTGAATAATCACAAGCATGTATAGAATAGTCCTACTTTTTATTTAAACACCAAATTCCAAAAAACCGTTTAAATTTAGTGCATGAGTTATGTCCTGATCAAACATTGGTACGTAATTTTTTATTAAGTACACATTTTTTCCTATAATTCGATCGAATTAAAAATATCATAGATAGATAAACAGAAAGAAAATAAAAAAGGCAAATTTCACACCAGTGATTTATACGCGTCGGTTGCATATATTGTGGCCATTAAAACAGCGGGACCAAAAATTTATTAAGTGACTTTTGTTAATTTTTATCGGAACTTTGGATTCCGTACCTGTTTCTTAAAATATACCTTAAAAATCCACTATCGTCCATTAATTTGTGACGAAAATTTTAGAAGGGTGTTTAGAGTATTTTTGTCATTGATAGACTGAGCAGTCAATTAAAATGATCGTAACGATCCACAGCTAGGTATTGACGTGCTTAAAAAATTAAGATTTTTGTCCTATTAAAAACTTGACGGGTAAATTGAGAATTACAGATTGATGGTGACGTGAATACGTCTTTAAATTTACTGCAGCTATATGTTTTCATCATTTACATCCAAAATTTAATAACATCACTCGATAGCTTTCAAAGTTTTCCTAACGATGGTAAGAACTATGACGCATCGCGTGCGGCCGAAGAAAGGCGCCGCCATTTTGAGGCCGTTACGTACACGTCATGTTAAACATACCACAGTATCCACGACACAGGTACATTTTATTTATTTTTTTGCTCAGGAAGACGCCGCTGCATATATATTGGTAAGTGATTCTTACTATGTATCACTTACTTTCATAGGACACCCATGGAAATAAATGTGGTATACTAACACATTTATAACCGTGGGCCATCAAAACAAACCAAAGAATAAAGCAAACAGATATTCGATTGAATAAAAATTTAAGTTACCCGCTTGTTTCATTGCCACACACTAATAGTTTCTGAGTGAGCATTTCAGTAGGCAGTCTTAGAAAAAGTCTTAGAAAGAGTAACGTCAGAGTGTGATACTGTAATAACGATGTATATCGTTAACGGGTACGGAAGCAAACGAACAGGCGTGTCACCTGATGGAAAACACTTAATGCCGTCCAAAGACATCCGCAGTACCATAGGCATTGTAGAAACATTTTCTACTTCTTATTATATAATGGTAATCATATTATATAATGGTAGCTATATAATCGCATCTTCAAGTAACAACCAAAAAACCAACTCCATGTATTTACGCCACTAGGCACGGACCTCTCCAATTCTCATAAAATGGATATTAAACCCCATGGGGCACCGAGACTCAGAATATACGTGTAAGTCATACACACACAGCCACATTTTTGTATGTATGAATCGAATGGGAATTCTCGATTTGGGAATCAAACCCGCGATCATTGATAATCCATATAATTAATAAAAAAATAATTAAGAATAAAAAACTCTTAATTGCACAACGAATTCCAACATTACACGTCTCTAATTAAATCAACTAGAACGAAGACGGTCTGTTTAAAGACAGACTGTCTCCCGCTTGCCAGTACTAATTAAGCTGTCTTACCTATTTTTTAAAAACTTGTTATTTTTTAAATTATTGAATAGTTATTAGTCGCATTTAAACCACTCTTTTTATGGGATTGGAAGACATCCGAGCAAGCTTATCGCGAGATAACTTTTTTTTATGAGATAGGAAGGCAAACGAGCAGGCGTGTGACCTGATGGAAAGCAATCAAGGCCGCCCATAGACATCCGCAGCACCATAGACAGTGCGCAAGTGCTTTTAAGAAAAGTGTCATTATGGGAAAGGGAATGGGAGATAGCATGGGAAATGCATAAGCGTTGTCTATTATTGAGATATATATAATATTTATACAGGCTGCTTTTTTGCTTTCCAATATCGTTTCATATAGTATGAAATATATAAATATTAGTATTATATATGTTTGTTTTAAAACGCACCACCTTACTTAACCAACTGGCCATTAAAACCTATCATTTTGATAGCCTACAGCTCATGCTAAGGGCAAAAGTGAAATTAAAAAATAAAATCTTTTATTTTAGCCATGAATTTTGTTTCTTATATATTTTATATCATTATATGTCATCCTATTTTTACTTCACTTTTTGTTATATTATATATTTCGGGTTTAAAATATATTGCGAGCTTAGTCGCAAGCGTGCCGATCGTCCCGGGATCGAGCTTCCCCGGGTACTATGGTGGCCTTACCTCAGCATGCAGGACTCTGCTGGGACTGACCTCCATCCTCCCTTGCGGCTCGTGAAATTCACTAACACGAATTTAATATACCTAATTTGTTGAAAAATGACGGCGACGTGGTTCGCCACCCGTAACGTCCTGATTCTCACGAGAGCGAGAAGCGACCAATGGAGAGCCGTTTCGGTGCGATGAAGGGTAGTGGATGGAGCTCTGTGGTCTCTGCCAACCCCTGCGGGGGAGAGGCGTGAATATATAAAAAAAATTATATATTTCATATATTGTTTATATTGCGTCACTGGCATATAAACAAATTTGTATTTCATTCGTTATTTCTCAATTCACGCTCTAAATCATCTAATTTATAATCAGATATAATATAATATTTTTCACAAAACTTGAAACGGTACGTAAAAATAAATTTTTGCTTCAAATAAATTTTAACACGAGTTTTTGAACAAACCCGACATTTTTATTGTTCTCATTATGAACTTTGTTTATTACCGCCCTTTCAAGAGACGACAAAAGCAGTGAGGATTTAGCGTGGAGTAATTTTGAGTTTTTAATATTAAAACCGATTTATTTTATATTTTTTTAATTATATTATATTAAAAATAAATTTTAGCTCATCACCTACATGATAACAAATCACCACCGTCCGATTCAATGACAACTTTCTCCCACGAACGGTTCAACTTTACAACGATCTATCACCTGCCGTGTTCTTAAACACTTACGACATCAGTGTATTCAAGTGATGTACATAATTATGTGTCCATGAGAAGTCGTTAACATATTTGACGCCTCTGGTGTTTGCGCGACAGTAATCGCTTACCATTAAGTGATCCGCATTCTCATTTGACTACTCCGCTATAAAAATAATCCTCGACCATTCATCGCAGCGAAACGGCTTTCCATTGGTCGCTTCTCTGCCTCGTGAGAATCAGGACGGGTGGCGAACCACGTCGCCGTCATTTTTCAACAAATTAGGTATATTAATTCGTCTTAGTGAATTTCACGAGCTGCAAGGGAGGATGGAGGTCAGCCCCAGCAGAGCCCTGCATGTTGAGGTAAGGCACCATAGTACCCGAGAAAGCCCGATCCCGGGACGGTCGGCACGCTTGCGACTAAGCTCGCCCTTAGCCACGCATCCTTTGGCACGGCAGACCATGGATTGGCGGAGAGGAAGGGAAAGGATAGAGAAGAAAGAAAAGGGCAGGAACGGAAATGCGGATGGGGTAGGGGGGTTACCAGACTCAGAATAAATATTTATAAATCCATATATATATTTATTCCGATGCGGGAATCGAACCCGTGACCATTAACTCGGTGGGCGAAGGGCCCCGCCACTGAGCCAATCGGTCATCAAATATACTAGTATAGCCGTTATCTTTAAGCCTTGAGGTTAAAATTGACCACTGAACAATGCCACCGTAAATTGAATGAATAAACATCGCAACAGAATGTGACTCGCTGGCTATTTTCTGGTACCACGAAGCGGAAAATTAACAAAAGTGTACAGCTTGTTATCTCGTGTGTTCTGACTCTTGAGGGTATTTACTTGGAAAATAATGAACGTAAAAGAAATAATCTACCGTTTTTTTACCGGCGTATAAAATAGAGTTTCGTACTGGACAATAATGTTGTCAAAAGGCATATTATTTGTGCGTACGGTACCTGATCGAGCCCAACCTCCCTTCCCACTCCCCCTCCGATTCTCACTCCCACTCCCCCTTCCACTCCCACTCCCCCTCCCACTCCCACTCCCACTCCCATAATTTTACTTTCCTTTAAGGTCGGCAACGCTTCCGCACAGCCTATGGCGTTGCGGATGTCTATGGGCGGCGTTGGTTGCTTTCCATCAGGTGACACGCCTGCTCGTTTGTCTTCCTATGCCATAAAAAAAAGAAGCGTCTACCCGAGTTATAAAAACCAATCGATGATCCCTAATCCGCGTACCATGTTTAATTACAATAATAATAATTAAACATGGTAGCTTTATTTGTATGGGTTAAAACAAAATGATAGAAGACGTATAAAAGCTCCATCACATTGCCACTTATGGTGTACAAATTTCATTATTTATTACATACATACAGATCTAAATATATAACTTAACTATTATATTGTCATTAAAATTATAATTGATTTATCTATTACATAAATTCGATCGATCTTTAAAAGCAACAAAGTCCTTAATATTATAAATATTGCCATCATCATTAGTCATTCATATCGTCTTATTTTAAATAATGTTGTGTTCAATTGTTAAGCATTACGATAACACCCTTCATTTCTGAGAGTGGTCAATGCCCAGCAATGGACTAGTTTGATTTTCAGATTAGCATAAATGAAGCCTAAGTATGGCCGAAAATTATTTCATCTATGGATCGGGGCACTTCAGTATCAGCGCCTCCTCTTAATTGCTAAAACTATCGGGCTGTTTGGATCTTCGACGATTAAGTTCTCAAAAAATGGTCTAGCCATTACATGAAAACTTAGACATCGACAATTGCCATTAAAGAAGGATGTAAGGAGAGATGTCACAGGAGCTTTTACCGTGGAGAACAAAAGAAATATTTATCCCTACCGCCTGATTGACTGGTAATTAAGTACAATGCGTTTCTTTCGAAACTTTTTTCCACAAAACACCACGTTCCACCAGTTACCTTCAGTGGTATTTCTGAACATTCAAATCCCTTAAAATACAAACGTACATTGTTTCAAATACCAGCGTCGCTTCCATAATACTTTCGTGTTATACTTACATACACATTAAAATTATTTAACTATGGGCGGCCTTGATTTCTGACCATCAAGCAACACGTTTTTTGCCTTCCTATCTGTCTATATTTATCAATATCTTTCATCAGTCTTGATATCTTACATTTTTGGTCGTCTATGGTTGCTTTTTGAATGAATAGATATGTTTTTTTACTAATGAAACAAAACGCACGTAGAGCGCGCCATTAGATGAGCTTATATAAAATTTTCTTTTCTTTTATGCTAAATCTTAACGTTAATGGAATAAAAGTGTTGCAAAGTGTGGAATTCGAAACCAAATACCATAATGGACCAATGGAAGTTACTTAACAGATTGGGGGGCTGCAGATACTCGAAAGTTTTCAAGAAAAATTAAAATACATAGATAACTTTATAATATTTTTTAGTTCTTCATTAATTAGTGTTTTATAATTATATTAATTGCTAAACAACTACGACAAAAATCACTCCCAACTTCCGTAATAATGATGTCAGAAAACTTGTATATATATTTCTTTCATTTACATATTTCGAATGCAATAAAAATAAAATAATGTTCTACAAAATAAATTTTCTAAAACATAATTTTTTGTTTGTAACAAAGTTCACAACCACATGCGGCCCGGGGGCTGTGCGCTGGACAGCCCTGTTGTAAATCAACACTTCGTTTTTTACAATATCTCCACGGCGCCATAAACACTATCCTACAAAGAAATATTTGTTTTATTTATCTAGCAGCCACTACACGTCAATAAAAAAGATTTTGGTTATTGACATCCATCAATTTAATTAAATATAGTGTTACATTAATACGAAATATATTATTTGTTGAACATTCCAACTGTCTCACTATATGCCCTGATATTGAACGACATAATATGGCTGACAGTAAAAATCGGATTATATCAATAATAAAGATACCAGTTCCATATGTAAAGTTACTCGATATGTATTTATTTATAATAGATAAACTATATACTTATTTATTTATTCAGCAATCTAACGGCCCTCTTATTAACTTAAGATTAACAAATAAATGTGTTCTAGGTCAACACTTGTCTATTTTAACAGTTATCGGTTATCCGTAAACGAATGCTAGAGTGGGGACTACATCTCGGAATCCATTCGTGTTCCACCATTTCGGTCAGAAGAACCTGATTTATGTATGTAGGTAATGTTTATACTTATACACATGATACATAGAATCGTAGTATAGGACTACGAGTGTGAAGTGTTTTATTAATTAATCAATTAACCGTTAAAAATGACTAAATGCATAAATTGAAGTAACATAACTTTCATCCCCACCATCTGGGTGAATGGCGATCCAGTACGATGCGTTTTTTCAGAAACTTCCTTCCACGCACCACTACCATATGCAACCAGCTACCTCCAGCGGTATTTCCGACAATGGCACTTAAAAAACAAGCCTACACATTTCTTTAAGGTCTGCAACGCTTTTGCAATCCCAAATGGCACTGCTGATGTCTATGGGTGGCGTTGATTGCTTTCCATCAGGTGACACGCCTGCTTGTTTTTTTTATGGCATAGGAAGGCAAACGAGCAGGCGTGTCATCTGATGGAAAGCAACCAACGCCGCCCATAGACATCCGCAACGCCATAGGCTGTGCGGAAGCGTTGCCGACCATAAAAGAAAGTGAAATTATGGTAGTGGGAGTGGAAGGGGGTGGGAAACGGAGGGGGAGTGGGAAGGGGAGGGTGTTGGGCCTCCGGAACTCAGACCGCTCACCGTACGAAGCGCGGTTTTGCGTTTTTTACCGCATGTTTGCGTCCTTATCCCATAAAAACAAGAACCACATAAAAGTCACTTAATTAACCCTCACCGAAGAAATATTATTGTACAACATGTAATTCAAAGTTAGTCTAAAATTGCGACTAAAGGTTATGGGGTACACTCAATATCCGAGACTAAAGTTTACAAACCACAAGACAAACTACCTTCGCAACTTTAACTAGTAGAAAGTTCGCTGAGAGGGCGGGCAGGCACCTACACAACACTAAGCGATTCCAAGTTTAAAGAGAACGCTCGCTTTGTTTGGGTTCAAGTTTTGCAATGGTAACAGTTTCACGATTACAAACACTCGGGGGCCAACTAGACGTTAAGTACTATACTCATACAATACCATTTAAACATTGATAGCTCAGTTGATAAGGCTCGGCCTTATGACCTGTACCTCGTGAGTTTGAATCTTCCGCTGGATTATCGATATCCACCATATCCTAGCACAAATATTATTAGTTTTGACTTCTAGTAGATAATATTGAAAACATTGCTAGTCTTTTTCTAACAAAAAATAGCTCAAGATTGGTGTGAGGTGTTCATACCTCATATACCAATCTTGTGTCCACTACTAGACATAGTCCTCATCTTAGAAATGATTTTTTTAAATTTATGTATGGACCATCAAAAGGAGTGACGAAGACTACATAAATTATTCTAATTAATTCGTTCAACATATTGAAATTATACAGATACGGTATAACATTAAAAATTATACAGTAAACTGTATAATTTCTAATCTACTGTATACGTACTGTGTCTGTTTGTGCCAGACTGGACTTAGAAATTATATAACAACTTAAATCCTAGATTTAATATGGAACGTAAATTGTACCACACTACCGTTGTGAATATCTAAATTATCGTTATTTGTGGTACAATTCACATAACGACGTCTTCTAGCCCAATTTCAGTGTAATCAATCTAAAATTATAGCATCCAGTTTATACCAGCCGCCCTACGTAATTCATTGCTTCATCAAGCCAGGGGGCGTTTTCACCTATGTTTGCCTCGATTTCTACTCCAACATTAGTTATACTCAATTCCTAATAAGTTTGTCGGCAATATATATATATATATATATATATATATATATATATATATATATATATATATATATATATATATATATATATATAGGGCATACTCTCCGGCGCCACACCACTCATATCTCCAAACAAGCCCTCGAATGGAATCCGCTGGGGAAAAGAAATATGGGCGCCCAAAACTAACTTGGCGGCGTACTGTGACGGTTGAAGTGCAGAAGATGGGCCTATCCTAGAACGAAAAAAGTTAAAGCGTATGGCCTCCGACAGGTCAAGATGGAGAATCGTTGTGTCTGCCCTAATCCCCACCAGGAGCCTTAGGGCTCAGAGACAGATACTGTATTATGTACATATATGTGTGTACGTATATGTATGTTTATATATATATATATATATATATATATATATATATATATATATATATATATATATATATATATATATATATATATATATATATATATATATATATATATATATATATATATATATATATATATATATATAGGGCATACTCTCCGGCGCCACACCACTCATATCTCCAAACAAGCCCTCGAATGGAATCCGCTGGGGAAAAGAAATATGGGCGCCCAAAACTAACTTGGCGGCGTACTGTGACGGTTGAAGTGCAGAAGATGGGCCTATCCTAGAACGAAAAAAGTTAAAGCGTATGGCCTCCGACAGGTCAAGATGGAGAATCGTTGTGTCTGCCCTAATCCCCACCAGGAGCCTTAGGGCTCAGAGACAGATACTGTATTATGTACATATATGTGTGTAGGTATATGTATGTTTATATATATATATCCATATATATGAATATATATATATATATATATATATCATATATATATATATAGTGATATATATATATATATATATATATATATATATATATCACAAATAAAATTAATAAAAAATGAAGTCAGAATTTTTACTTATCTAAGATCCGCGACAAGCGAACAAAAATAGAAAAATAATAATGTGTGTTATATTATATATGTATGGCTTACAGATATTTATTCTGAGTTTCCCTGCAAATTCGCATTGAACCAGCGTTGTGAGCTAATTAATAATCGTTCCTTCATGGAATGGCTGGCCCAGTGTTGTGACATTATATAGACTGTGAAAAAAAATAATATCCAGCAGAGGAACTTCGAAGAGATCAAGTAAAGAAATTGACTATGTCCACCTTTCGCCACTGTAAAAGGGTATAAATAAAAAACTCATCTTCGGACTTTCAAGTAAGGACGACAAAAATGAAAATTTATTTCTTTCACTATAGTATAAAAAAGCAGATCCCTCATGCCAACCAAATAAAAAGTTGAAATCGATGGTACAATCCAAATAACAAAATTTAATGTCTGAATTCACTCGCTTTCGTGACGTTCATTTCCTTTCCTCTAAATAATTTTAGGAATATTACCAAATTTCGTCCGTGCCCAAGTCGCGTTATTCTGTTTTTGTCATAAAGGCCTCGGTGCTGGGTTTGATTTATGACGACTGTTTCCCTTACAATACCAATATTAAATAAATGCACCCATATAACTACAGATCTATACAAATGTAAATTGTGTAAAGACAACCTGTTTTACAAATTATTTTAGATTTTGTCACTACAAACAATACCCAGAATTTTCTCGAAACGTTTAAGATTGCATGTTGCCACAAAATGCTTTTCTTTTTATGAGATAGGAGGGCAAACGAGCAAGCGTGTCGCCTCATAGAAAGCAATCAACGCCGCCCATGGACAACCGTGACACCGCAGGAGTCGCGAAAGCGTTGCCGGCCTTTTAGGTATGCATCAATTGGAAAAGGAGGTTTTCAATGTGTGCGTATTCCAACATTTTTAGAGGCCAACAATGCCTATGGCACAGCGTATGTTTATGGGTGGCGTTGATTGCTTTCCGTTAGGTGAAAAACCTATTCGTTTTTTTTATGGGATAGGAGGGCAAACGAGCAAGCGTATCGCCGCATGGAAAGCAATCAACGCCGCCTACAAACAACCGCGACACCGCAGGAGTCGCGGAAGCGTTGCCGGCCTTTTAGGTATGTGTAGGCTTGTTTTTTGAAGGTGCCAATGTCATATCGGTTCAGAAAGACCGCCGAAGGTAGTTGGTTCCACAGAGTGGTGTTGCGTGGAAGGAAGTTTCGAGAGAAACGCACCGTAATGGATCGCCACTCATCCAAGTGGTGGGGATGAAACTTTTCTTTACGGCGAGTTATGCGGTTGTGGAATTCGGCTTCGTTTGTCATTATATCCCTTAAAAAAATAATGGTTTATATAATTATAACTAATATTTCATTTGAGATATAAAAGCAAGTTGATTGATACCAATTTTGTCAAAACGTATTTTCTTAAACCAATACATGTCCCACGAGATATGCCAACTCAAACCCCTAAGTACATCCCAATACGCGAATTGAACCTGCGATCATTGACACTCAAAGCGGTAACTTCAAAAGATTGTACGTTCAATGTTAATTGGAAGGAATGCTGGTAAAACTCCACTGAGGGTTCACAAGCGATTAAAAATGTTAATTACAGTCTAAAAGTTACCGACACGCAAATTTGCTTTGCCCAATTATCACAATACAAACCCCTCGAGAATATATTCAAACTGTGATATTAATTTTGTGTTTTTGAATAAAATTATAATTGTTACTTGTTTTAAATTCTAATATTATATCTACAGAGATATGTAAATTCTCTGTACTCTTAAAAATAAATTATTCTGTTTTGTAATTTGAATAAATAGTCATCATTTCTTTGCGAGAGATCTGAATGAGATAAGTTGAAGAAGAAGATAGATGATAGATGTGGTACTGGAGACGAATTTTCCGATGCAAGAACTCGACATAAGCAGCGTGTATCTATGACTATACAATCTCGAATAGTCACATTCTTTGGCCAATGCAGTCGATTGTAGCAAGGTTAATAAAAATTTAATTTTAATATACCAAGAATAGTTTTCAGTTATATTATGTTTCGTACACAGTTAATATTTCATGTGAAATACGATTCGATGTTGATTTTATGAAGGAATAGTGATTATGTAATTGTTAGGTCGCACAGTCTTATTAGTATATAGTAGGTCTTGGTCTAATCAAGTTATTCACCCCTGAAATATGGTGTTACATTTGTTTGTGGGAAGCGTTTAGAAAATTTCGTCAAGTCTTCTCGTCGCCCATACCACAAAGTCTGAAGACAAACGTCTGCAACCAGTGCGTCCTGCCGTACTTTCTTACAATGCCGAAACGTGGACAGTGATAGTCCGTCTCCTCGACAAGCTCAATGTCGCTCAGAGGGCTATGGATGCTCGAATGCTCGAAGTTTCTCTGGTGGATATAATGAAGA
Organism: Baronia brevicornis; assembly: GCA_031353405.1. Lineage (NCBI taxonomy): Eukaryota > Metazoa > Arthropoda > Insecta > Lepidoptera > Papilionidae > Baronia > Baronia brevicornis. The sequence continues at coordinate 289,111 of JASFAT010000825.1, forward strand.
AATTCGCCGGAAAACCAGAGTTACCGACATAGCTCTTCAAATTAGAAGACTTAAGTGGCAATGGGCTGGACATGTTTCAGAACGAACCGAAGAACCGATAATTGTTGGAGTAGACGAGTGTTGGAGTGGAGACTGCGACTCGGCAAGGGTATGCCTGCTAGATGGGGCAACGATCTGCATAAGGCGGGTGGCAGGGACTGGATGCGTGTAGCCGAAGATCGGGCTAGGTGGCGCGCCTTAAGTGAGGCCTATGTTCAGCAGTGGGCTGCGGCGGGCTGATATTGAAATTGATATGTTTATGATGCGTTGCTTGCTATTCATGCAACTAGTGATGTTAAGATGACGTTACACTTGTCGCGAGTTTCGCCGATGCCTACGCACAGTCGTCGAGTGCTCCAGTCTGAATTCTACCTATTATTTGTATCACTTTACCGTATTGAATTTACTTAATTATCCTTTACAAGGTTATTCATACCCATCAAACTCTCCGCTGTCGATTTCTGCCCGATTCCGTTCCATCAGGCGACACGCTTGCTACTTCGTTCATCTCTTCCGCTATCTATAAAAAATAAGTAGTTTAAAAGATGAAAAAAATAATGTGTAACGAAATGTATAACGAACACATAGATGTAATGTCCACTGCTGTTCAAAAAACCGGCCGTTGTGAAATTTTCAGCTTCGCTGGTCCGCGAAATACACTTAGTGTAACATTTTCTTTTCTATTTCACATACCTACATAAGATTATATTATTACGTTTTGGATTATTATGAAACTTTCATAAGAAAACTGTGTTGTGATGCACACAAGTTTATTTTAAGAATATTTGGAAAAATATAAGTAAGTAAAGTTATATCAATAATTATTGATTACATTAATTAAATATTTTTATATTTTCAAAGGAAGCACTAAAAAACTCTGAAAAAATCTTGCGTTTAAGTCTAGCATGAAGAAAAATTGGCATATTTTATTATGGATAAGCTTAAAACTACATGGGAGCATCTTTTCATTGATATTTTTGTAAAAAAAATTACATAACAACATAGAGAGTCCAGAAATTTTAAGGTTGTATTAACTTTACCGTGCCCAGACGCACGTGTACAAAATTTTAGTTTATTCTCACGATTAGAAAAATAGCATTTTTAGTTCCAATTGCCCGCTGAACGATCGACGTTATATGACTTGTATCACAAGTACATAAAAAGTAACAATGACTTGGATATTCACTACAATAGTGTGGTACAATTCACTCACTCAGAGAGGGAGGATGTTGGGTCTCCGGAACTCGGCCACTTACCCTACGAAGCGCCGTAGCTAAGCTACCACTTAGACGCCGGTTTTCTGTGGGAGTGTGGTACTTCCCCGGGCGAGCCGGCCCATGCATGCTACAGACAAATATTATGCCATTCTTGACAAAGTAGTCATCTGCAGCGTGGCTCTATCACTATAAAAATATATAATATCTGATATTGCCCAGTCTGGCTTCAATTTATGTTATGGCTGAGTCCATCTATAATTATAGTTACGTTTTAATATATTGTACGAATTGATTAGAATAGTGTATATTATCTTTGTAACTCGAACTGAAGTTGATGGTCCATAAATCAATTAAAATAAAATACAATTCAATTTTTAAAAAATTTCTCAAACATGAAATTTTTGCTGCGACCGAAAGTAATTAGCATTGTTGTATAATACCCAAATTAGGAACTGTTCATGACATACCTAATGACTGGTAAAGTGAGATGGGATGAAAATTTCTGTATAATAATTATGTACTGTAAATGAAACTCTTTACTCTCATAGCCCCACTCTAGGACTGTGCCATTATAAACACATCAATGATAAGGACAAATATCTAGACTTTAAATGCCTACAGGCTAATGACTTATCCTTATACAGACACCGAACACATGATCCTTGATTTAACGTTTGGGATAAAAATTATTCTATCCTGCTTTTGGTTATTCTTATATTCAGACTTAACCAAATTATTCTAATTAAAAAGCCTCCCAATCCACTCTTAAGGGAAGTTAAGGTAGCATCCCTCTATTTTGATAACAAGTCAAAACTGTATTAATAATGATAATGAACCTCATTATTTTTAATAAAAATAACCTAATGAAAATTGACGACTAATTAGCTCAGTAGCAGGGTTGCTGCCTACGCAGTTAATTATAGCGGGTTCGATCCCTGCCTGCAGAATAAATATATGTATGGCCTACAGATACTTTTTCTGAGTCTGATTTCGGTGCCAATCCGCAGTGAACAAACATGGTAAGTAATGTCTATTCATAAAGAAATAAGGAAGCCCGTGCTCAGCATTGGAACATACATATATGGGCGATGAAAAAAATACATACATACATACATACATATCGTCATGACTGTCTCCCCTAGAGGTAGGCAGAGACCACAGATCTCCATCTGCTACGATCTCAGCATACTTTCCTTGCTTCCTCCACATTCATTGGTCTCCTCATGGAAGCCCGCGGTTTAAGGGTACTCTCGACCTGGCCTTTCTTAAAAACTTCAGCAATTTGGTCAGGGTATGTATTCCGTAGTCTTCCCCTACCGACCCTTCCATCATATACATACGCAACGTAAATTTCTAATGAAAAAAATGACGATCGATTCAACAAACAAGAAATTTAATGACGAACTCATTGCGGTATAATCACCCTGAAGCTAAAGCTAGCCACAAATGCTAACAAACCAATGACACTCAGCCGATAAGTTCTATGGAACGGTTGGATCTACTTTCCAACCTACGTTCTAATGATGAAAAAGGTTTGTGGATTTGAAAAAAAGGTCAGTTCTAATGACCTTTTTAAATCCACAAGCCTTGACTCAAAACTTGGAAATTAGAATATAAAACATTTGCATATACTGAGTGACGATGATTGTTTCACCTTTATTAGATAACCGACAACCATTTGAGTTGACGAGTGCTGAAGTGGAGACTGCGTCTTGGCAAATGTACGGTGCGTTTTTATTTAGAATCCCCTCTAAATAGTAAATAGATCAGCGCGGGGAAGCTAGAAGTAAGTGGATGCGAACACCTGAAAATTAGATGAAGTGGAGCAACTTAAGAGAGGTCTATATCCAACAATGGACTACATAAGACTCATAATGATAAACATATATATCTAAATCGATAAATATAAATGTCCATTATCATTACTAACAGTTTTCAGCAGTTCACTGCTGGACATGAACCTCACCTAAGATATACTACCTTGACGTATCTATTGTAGTTTCTGCCAGTCGTCCTGAATAGATCGTCGCTCCATCTGCCCAAGAAGCGCCTCACAACACATTTACCAAGACGTTCTCCAGTCCAGCATTGATCTTCGCCAGCGGCTTTCGGTTCTCCAATAATAAATGTACCGGTTTCTAATCTCCATGTTCCAATATTAAAGTAAGCTTAAGCGAATTATGTTAATCTAATGTATGCAGCTTATACTCAAATAGGCTTATAATTGCTTTATCTTCGCATAGTAACAAGCAAAGGTACAATTAAACTAGTATACCGGCTTTCATCTCAGGTAGATAAGTTACTAATTACTATACGTTGACAGCTTATTAAAACTTAATGAGGTGCTAATGCACATATTAAAGTCCAATCTTGACACAATCTTAAGATGATAGAATAATTTACTCGTACTAGAATTAAAACTTTATTACTTTTAAAGACATCTATTTGGAGTTTATGGTAGGATAAGACATTTTTTTAAGGGGGTAGAAAGGCAAACGAGCAGACGTGTCACCTAGAAAGCAATCAACACCGCTCATAGAACTCCGCAGTTCCACACTAAATCTAAAAAAAATTTATATATTATAAAATTTTTTTACTTTAACCATTACCGACTAAATAAAATTTTGATAATAAAAGAAAATAACCTTAGTAGACTTTACGTATGTACATAAAAACATACATTAATTTAGTGAAAAACACATTGCTACAAAAGAATATGTTTGCGGAGTACATAATGAAGTGATAAGCTTCACAACAATAGATTGCGAGATAAGCACTTGCTAGCTCGTTGCTGGTGAAAGCTTAATTAAGATTGTGTCACGAAGTAATTGTGTTAAAGTTGCCGCGCATACATTTTTTTCTTTTGTTCAAAGATAGTTTCGTTCATCGGAGATTTCGCCTCGATTATCTACAATTATCTACCGTATCACTCCTTGTCTTCCATTGTGGTAGTACTATCTTACCTCAGCATGTGGGGCCCTGCTGGGGCTGACCTTCATCCTCCCTTACAGCTCGTGGGATTCACTATGACGTATTGTAATCAACCTAATTTGTTAAAAAATGACGGAGAGCCGTTTCGCTACGATGAATGTGATAGGAAGGATGGATGAAAAGATGGATGAGCGTGGAGAAAGCAAGAAAGATGTGCTGGGATCCTAGCGGATGCAGATCTGTGGTCTGCTGCCTACCTCTACGGGACACAGGCGTGACGATATGTAAGTATAATCTAAAATCATCAATGAATCAAAACATTAATAACAGACCACTAATAGACATTGATAACCTTGGAAAGGATGGGTGTAAGCATAATTCATACGCTTGCAAACGAGCTGAGAATCTCAGAGTGTATACAGGTATACAATGCCACGCAAATTCTGGTATTTGCACTTACTATATTCACCTCTTTGGATAACCACAATAAGAATTGAAGTAAAGATGGATAGCAAACTTTTATTTGCAAAGGTTGGTTTCATTTCTTATTCTATCATTCTAAGTTACACTCTTCTTCTAAGAGTGCCTCTCCGACTTGCGAAGGTTGGCAGCGAATTCAGCACAACTTTCCTCCTCATTCGCGAGGTGCAGCAGTTCTGGAGCATTCGCTATTCCGGTCCACTCCCTAATATTACGTAGCCTTATAGTAGTTACACTAATATTTAAAAAATGTATAAACAGTTTTCATATTTTTTTTAGAATTGACAAATAAGGACGCATGTCGAGCCGAACAACATCATGGAACATATGACGCCCATATCCCATATCGATAACACAGAAAGGTTTTATCGTCTACAACAAATATGTTTCCCATTTTATTTTTTTACCTAGTTTTTACGTATTTTTTTATTGCATGACCATTTGGCTGTGCGATTAGTGTGTCTGATTTATTTATCCAAAGTTCCAGTATCCCATACTATCCAGTTCTGTGTTAAAAGACCGAAAGATTAATAATATATTTTGTTAAGATCTGTTTCTATCAGAAGTCAGTATTCTTTTTTTATGGTATAGCAAGGCAAACGACGAAGCGTGTCGTATGATGAAAGCAATCAGTGTCACTCATAGATATCCACGATACCATAGGTATTACGGAAGCGTTTAAATGATCTTTTTGAAGGTTCCAATATGCTATACATTTCTTTACTTTCTATTTTTTAGAAATGTTTGATGTCATAACAAGCTTCTTTGAATTTCTTCTGAAATCGCAACAACGTGCAACAATGGCAATTAGTTATAACTATTATGCCAGTGTCAAGTAAACTATACCAAAACATTCTATGGATCTTTTAGTCAACTTAAAAATATACGATACACACACATATTTCATATCATTTCACTTATAAGCCTTAATACTGATACTAAGATAAGATTATGAAAGTGAAATAAAAACACAACGTCACTGATGTAAGTTGACGGGAAAAGTCCAAGCTCGTAATTTATATAATTATATTTTAAGTAACATAATTTTCTAGACCTATTGATGACTAAAATTTTAATTTTAACATATTCGTTTTGTGAGAGAAATGTCGTGACTTCAATTCTTACTTCAGAATAAATTATTCGGTCAGAATCAAATTCTAAGTAATTAAAAAAATGTGCAATGCCAAACAAGACTACAATGTGTAATTCTCAGCACAATCAAAACCTGAATTACACTTCAGCTGTATTTGCATTCGCATCTAAGTTAATTATACAAGCGCTCAACAATGGGTAACACAAGCATACAGTAACAGGAAATGTCACTGCAACACAAAGACCTCGCATCCGTCACACTCTGTTGTGACACAACTTCACGAGCATGTCCTTCCGAGATTACTCTCGGCCGTTCCTGAAAAGATCAACGTTAATATAACATTATAATAATAATAATAATATAAAATTAGAGCATACAATGCATGGCTGATACCAATCCTTACGTACACTTTTGGTATTTTAAAATGGACTCAAACTGAATTAGAAACGTGGACTTGGACTTGGACAGACGTGTACGTACGCTGATGACTACGAATAGATTACACCATCCTCGTTCATCTATCATGAGATTGTGTCTTCCACGAAAAGAAGAGGGCCGAGGCCTGCTCAGCATTAAAAATATCCATAATCGTGAAGTAAACAATCTCAGGTGCTACTTTCTAAATAAAAAAGAATCATCCTGGCTTCACCGCGACGTAGTCGTCAGCGACAAATCGTTAACCCCGCTTAATATGGCAGCAGAGAACTGGTAACCACCTCCTGTAATGAGCAATGCAGATCGCGTCGGTGTATGGAGTGGCAAGCAGTGCATGGCCGTTTTCGCCGAGTTCTAGCTAGTGCTGATGTAGACAAACCAGCTTCGGTACATTGGTAACAATTCGATGATCTCTTCGGTGAGACCGAGGGTTTTGTCTGTGCAATACAAGACGAAGTTATAAAAACCAACAACTACCGGAAATGCAAGACAGCACGGCTGAAATATGCCGAGCGTGCCACCACCCGGGAGAGTCACTGAGACATGTTATTTCCGGTTGTTCCCAGTTATCAAACGGGGAGTATTTGCACAGACATAATCAAGTAGCCAGAATTATGTATCAGCAGGTTGTCATTAAATACGACCTATGCGAGCAGAAGGTGCCTTATTATAAAAATACGATCTAAAGTCAGTTCTCGACAACAGTCGTGCAACATTATACTGGGATCGATCTATTATCACGAATCGGCACATTGTTGCCAATAAGCCTGATATTGTGATAGTAGATCGAACTACACGCGAGGCAACGATAGTTGATATTAGTGTTCCGCATGACGAGAATCTCATTAAAGCGGAAAAAGATAAACAAATAAAATACATAGACCTCGCCCATGAGATTTCCGCCATGTGGCACGTCGATTCAACTGTCATTGTACCCATAGTGGTCTCTGTGAATGGACTTATCGGTAAAAATTTGGACGCCCATTTGTCCAAGTTAGGTTTAGGTAAGTGGGTTAAGTTCAAAATTCAAAAAGCAGCCATATTGCATAATCCTTCGTATGCTTGGTTTATCCCGCCACGAAGGATTAATAACCCTAGTAATAATATTATTTTTATAGAGATTTTTTTATATAAATAATATTGTTATTGAGAAAAATATGTAAATAGAGGATAATAATATATTGTGATAGTGGATCGACTTACACGCAGGGCAATGCTAATGGATATTAGTATTCCACACGACGAGATTTTATTTTATGGGATAGGAGTGCAAACGAACATGAAATTGCTGTTTCTTTACCAACATATACTAATTCTAGTACATAGTTAATAATATATAGTTGGGTATAAAAGTTTAATATTCAGTATATTACATTTACTACCACTAAGCACTTTATTTCTTACCCTTTATACACAGTAATGGTAAATGGTGAAATGAGGAAAAATATTACACAACAGTGCACTTACAAGAATATGTAGAACTGTCACACCCTGCGGCGGACAGTGATATATTGAGATTAAACACAGTCTAGTGTGGCACTGTGTTAATATTTTTGACTTAATGTTGAGTGGCAAACTAGTTTGAATATAAAAAGTTGCTGATGTCTATGGGCGGTGTTAATCACTTACCATCAGGTTATAAGCATGCTTGTTTGGACTTTTCCCGCCAAGTTACATCAGTGACGTTTTGTTTTTATTTCATTTTCATATTGTCTTATATTACTATTCAGTTATATTGTTTAATTGTGGTGGCGTATTATACAATATAGTTCGATTAAGGTGTATAAGTGAAGTGATATGAAATAAATGCGTGTATCGTAACTTTTTAAGTTGACTGAAAAAGTTCATAGAAGGTTTTTGTAAAATGGCCACTATTTTATCAAGACGTAACGTGATATGCTCACTTGAAACATTTCAAGAGAGTGGATATTATTGTATTTTACTCGACACTGGCATTATAGTTGTAACTAATTGCCATCAAAGAAAAAAAAAAGAAAAGCATGCTTGTTTCCGCTCTTGCTATAAAAAAACTAATTAAAATTCATTCTGTGGAACTCTACTATAGCGATGGCAAAGCACGTTGTTGGGATCTTTAGGGACTTTTAAATTAAAAACCATATTTAAACTTTATCACTTTTACTACTAGCGTTTCGCAACCGCCGTGTCGCGACACATTAGTGTGTCACAAGCCCCTGTCAAGTGTGTCGCGAGATTTACAAATATGATATTTGGATATTTTTTTACTTTATGTGTTTAGACATATGCTATGTTATTACACAGTAAAAACAAGTTAAATAGATTAATAAGCTATAATTTAATTAATGCACCTATACCTACCTTCACTTTAACTATAAAAAAACTGGCATGTAAGTACGTAAGGGTGTCGCGAAATTGTAAAAAAGTATGTTAGTGCCTCTCTGAATAAAAAAGGCTGAGAAACGCTTCTCTATACAATAGCTACTTCTGATGTTTTGAAAAAACAATTATTTCTTTTTTATATCAAATTTTCAAATCAATAAACTTCTAAAAGATAAACGTATTTAAAACGATTGTATTACTTTAACAAAACAAATAAATTGAAACATATCTCTGTAGATAGTGTAGTGATTATTACACTACACTATCTACAGCGATATGTTTGAATTAGAACTGTCAAAACATGAGCGGCATTGATTGCTTTCCATCAGGCAAAACGCTTGCTTGTTTACTTCCCTATGCCACGAAAATACGTTGTTTGGAATACTTTCAAAAAATTCCAATCCTTAGCTAATTCTATTACAACTTTACGTCATCTCCTACGCAGCATACGAGCATGCAGACGTGAGGGAAATTCACTAACATGTTCGCAATGAATAATGTATTAGATGTCGTGTACTTCAAACAGATTTTATTAGTCATGTGTAGATTTTAGTACGTGCACTACATTTTTCTTGTTTATGTAATATTTGAACTTTACTAAGTTCGATTTCTTTATTTCTTTGACATAAGAAATTACTATTCATTTTTTAGACGTAAAATAAATACATATTAAAAATCAAACTTACACTACAGTTTCGCAATGAGATTCCTCTGAACCTTTGAAGAAGTATTGAAGTCAAAGGGCTTGCAACGCTACTGCTATGCCTTCGACGCTGCGGATGTCTATGGGCGGCGTTGAATGCTTACCATCAGGTGACACACCATCTCCTTTGCCTTACTATCCCATAAAAAGAGAATATTATAAAAGTTAACCTTATTTACCCCGAACAAAGAAATCTCATTTTTCTAATTACATGCAGTATTAATAATGACATATTATATTAGACCCAAAGACAACCAGAAATGATTCTCAGTAATATAGAAAGAAACATGATGTAAAAAAAGAAGGAATTGAGTAGACTGTCATTCACCATATCACACCAAACCACCACACCATATCACCACATAAGCAGCACCTATCAAAATTTCAAAACGCTTAACAAAACCTAAGGGTTTGTCAAAAACTCAGTAAATTTCAGGCCATTAGGTTGATTTTGAAAACTTGAATATGGCTGCCACATGCGTCAACTTGTGAACTTATTTTTTCTAATATTATATTACGTATATATAATATGAAACATAACATACGAAATAATAATATTATTTGCTCAAATAACCCACAAGAGGTGGACACACAGATTGGTCGAATGGAGACCTAGAGCTTATACAAGACCGCTAGGTAAACCATCTACGAGATGAAAAGATGATGTCATCCAACACGTAGGACATGATTGGATGTCGATAGCTCAAAGCGGAGAGAGGTGGAAGAAATTGGGAGAGGCCTCCGTCCAAAGTTGGACATAAAGGAGGCTGTTATACATATACATATAGATAGATGTATAATACAAACATGTATATATGCAGTAAATACAATCTACACTTTGGATATCAATTTATTCATTTATTTATATATTTAAACTTTTTTGCACAAAATGAACATAACAGGCGGACTGCCCTTTTTGCGGTTGGGCATTCTGTTCCAGTCTTTAATAAAAATATTTCATCTGTACAGCCGTGAGTAGTAGTGCAGCTGGTAAGCCTCCTTCAAAATTAAGAAGAGTGCCGTAATCCTCACGGTTGGCGGGCGGATGAGAGGTTGAAATTTTTTTCAATACTCAGGAAGACGATGCTGTCCATGATCTACTAGTAAATACTCTCTTATAATTCTAACTTTCGCTAATTGTTAATTCTGTATATAACATATTTTTTCACAGCCCAAATACATACATATGTTCCACTGCTAGTTCATAGGCCATTACTTCACGGGACATTAACCCACCACGCTTGTCCACTGCGGATTACCTTACCAAACTCGAAATAAATATCTGTAGGCCACACATATTTATTCATATGTGAGGATCGAACCTTGAACATTGGTTGCGTAGACATGGGCATCGCTACAGAAACAATTGATCGTCATATAACATAATATTGTACTTTTCGGCGATTTTGGCGACGGTTGGAATTAAAATGAATTTCGCCCTGACTGAATTGCGGCTTTTATAGACAAAATATAGAAGGCGAACAAAGACAATAAACAAAACAAAATCTAAAAATAGTTTTTCTTCAATATTGCATAACAGAAAAGATATTGTACCTTTTTTAACATACAAATAAAATTACTGCAAAACAATTATTTAAATATAGCACAATATTCAATATACATATAATCATTTTATATGTACCAACATTACTCTTATATAATCTGCCACCAGGTGACGCCACAATACATACAAAATTAGTTTTATTTATTTCATAAAATAATGATATTAATTCTATTATGCCGAGATACTCTATGTCAAAACCACTTAATACTAACCTACAGAAAAATAGGTATAGATAGATCAAAGGATATGGTCCTATAATTTTAAAAAAACTATTTTAAAAAGCAGTAGAAAAATGAATATTTGTAAGAGGAATCTTTATACTACCCTTTCACTGTATTGTCCACAAAGCTCGGAAGTGAAGAATTCTCTTATAGTGCAACATTTTTCAGTATTTCGCTTTGCAGTACGATAGTTTACTATTTTGATGATGCGGGTCGAGGTGAAATCTACAATCAATGTTCAATACCACTACTACAGATTTCTAATCGTACTCATTTCTCACTCGAAAATAGGTTATTGTTATTTAAAAAAATCATAGTACCTATCTCTTACAATGTCACACATGTTGTACATGGCATGCTCATACCACGGTTTAATGATCGTCATCGTGGGACATATTTAATATAAAATATTTAATAAGGTCTATAAAACACAGTCAATATTGTTTGCACGCTTAAAAGTTGTATGTAATAAAAATAATCTTTACTTTTGAACATACAGCACATTTAAGTATTATTTTTACATATATATATTTTACACAGATTTTTAACCACTGATATTATTTTTATAGATATTTTATTTATTAATAGCAAGGTTTAAAATATTCATAGAAAATAAAATTTTAAAATAAATTAAAATTTTAAATTTATTCCAGTTGATACTATATCGTATAATATTATTCGTAAAACTTTTCCCGTTCAAATCCTAAATACGAAGTTATGTATATTCATTATACTATAGAAATCTAAAATTCTTTTCTAGTTCTCTTTTTAAGAACAAGTTCCATAAATCATTAATCGACGAATGATATAGACTCTTATGACATAAAATAAAAAACCAAATAATTCTTTTTTAAATATCATAAGAAATTACAATAAGAATATCGTGACAAAAGTTGAGAAGGGGATGCTTAGATAATTTGGGCACATAAAATAAATGGATGAAAAACGACTGTTTAAAGAAATTTATGTTGCAGATGTGGATGGAAGGGTCTGTAAAGAAAGTCCAAGGAGAATATACCTTGAGAAAATCGCTGAAGTTCTAAATAAAGGTCAGTTCAATAGTACCCTTAACCAACGAACTAGTATGAAGAATAGTAAGAAGAGCGATTAGTGTAGATGAAGCAAAGAAAGTGGGCCGGATCGTAGCTGATGGAGGTGTTCTGTGGTCGCTACCTACCCCTATGGGAAACAGGCGTGATTTTATGCATGTATATATTTTCTTGTAAATCAGAAAATAGTAGGGGACTAATACCTATATACCACAACTTCGAACTTCAATACAATTTAAAATAAGTTTTTTTTTTCTATTCGAGTAAACGACGAACTGAACAGAACAACTGAAAATAAATCCTTTTCGCAAAATATAAGGGTTTAGAGTTTGGGAATAGATTTTGCACGTTCTAGTTTATTATTGGAAATAGTCTTTCCTCATGATGCGCGACTTAGACTGATCTTCAGGTACACCCATCCAGTCTCTGCCAGCCGCCCTGCGCAGTGTATAGTGGTTGGTGGGTGGAGAGTTGCTGACGGCCGTTTTTCGGTAAGTTTTTGGTTTAAGTTCCAAATAAATCCACTTCATCCAGCAGAAAAACACACATTATTAATTTTCTGTTATTATCGCGGATCTTAGCTAAGTAAAACTTTTGTCCACATAGTGATGGATTTCCGCAAAGTAACGCCTGACTCCATTAATAACAATTTTAACAGTCCATTGCTACACATTATTTTCCTTCAAAAATAAATATTTCCATAATGCACACATTTGGGGGGGGGGGTAGTGGGATTTGTAGTTATATATCAAAAAAGATAAAAAAAAAACAAATGAAACACTAAGGGCTATATAATTTAAATTAGACTTACCATTTTGCATGTATTTTGTTTTATCCTTTTAAGCTTCAAAAGGAACATCACGTCCGCCAAGATAAATCCCGGCAACGTCTGTAACAGGTGCGTTAAGATGACATTGACAAAGGATTACTTATTCTTAGAACTACCTCTTTAGGCCCATTTTAAGTTAAGGCGTAGTCTACGTTAAAATTGATTTTATTTAACCCTTAATTTGATATTGTCCGCTAAACCGAACACAAAGTTTAAAAAAATTCAAGTCATTCAAATTTGTCATTTATTTATGGCAATTAAATGTAAATTAATTTGCAACTCAAATATTTTTAGTAGAAAAAATATATTGAATTGGAAACACTATAAATGTCACTGGTGACTTAAAAATGCCTGCCAAGCCATGCATCAATCTTCTTTTAAAATCAAACTAAAATACGACAATGTCATTTTCTCTAGACTATGGACGAGGGTCGTTGCAGGTACTGCGAAAAAAAACGTATGTTTTATAACGGGGAAAAGCTAAATAAAGTTTAATTTTGCAATATTGTTTTATTGCCCTACTTCAGCAATATCCGCCACAGAGGACATGTATTTTCTCAAAAAGGGGAAGAAGATGATTTTTTTATTATTTTTTACAAGGTCCTTAAATATCCTTAAACACATATTATTCACAAAATTTAAAAAAAAGATATTTTTTCTGTCAAATTAAGGGTTAAACAAATTAAGGGTTAACATATACCTATTATATTTATGCCTATGGTACTTTTGATAGTCCACTGGTGGCAAAAAATCTATACTGAAGGGAATCATTTAGCCCCATCTAGCATACAATTATTACCAGACATTTCGAGTGGATTCAAAATTTCTTTACATCTGTGTAAGAGTTCACGCGACTACTTATTAATTGCTCAGTTGGTAAGGCACAGGCTTACGACTTGTACGTCGTGAGTTTGTATCTTCCACTGGACTATTAATGTGAACCATATCCTAGCACAAGTATTATTAGCTTAGTTCGATTAGTAACAAGAATGCTAGTAATATTTTTAAAAAAAACGGAATGATTGTCAAGAATTTTAGTAATGTCAAAGCGTTTCTAATATTGTTTTAAAATATATACATATATTAAGCATTTTTTTTACTGTATGTATATGTTTACATAACGACCCAATAGGCGGTGGCGAAGTTAGTGCTTTCGAAAAATGGTTTTAAGTTCAATTTCGTGCCGTTATAAATAAATATATGTATGGTCTAGATTATTTATTACAAGTCCAGATGTTCCGGCAACCGCTCTTAGAAAACAGAAGTGGGTATCTATACATTCAGATATGGAGAGGCCCCGTATTCAGCGGTGAATCCAAAAGCGGAAACTTTACACATACATAGTACATACAGATCGTCACGCCTGTCTCCTATAGGGGTAGGCCTATAGAGGTAGGCAGACCACAGATCTCCATCTGCTACGATCTCGACATACTTTCTTTGCTTCCTCCACACTCATTACTCTCCTCGTGCAAGCCCGCCGGTTAAGGGTACTCTTGACCTGGTAAGTTTATGTCTCCAGCATATAATTGGGTTCTCTTAAATTAATATGATTTTAAGGTTATCGCGTATCCAAAAACTTAAATCGGTTGCAGAAATATATGTTAATAATTTGTATTTAAAACCATTATCCTTACTTTTAGAATAGAGTTAAGGACTTTTAAAATCACTGCCTCCCTGATTCATTCTACTCCGTCATAATTTAAAAATATATATAGTGTATACAAATAAATAAATTGAACGATATAATAAAAAATATTTGAGAGACTCAATAGAAATATAATTTCTTAAATGTATTAAATAAACTTACTTTGTCGGGTAGCTAGACTGTGAAATATTTTTTTTAAATAGAAACAATAATTTGTATAAAATTATTCCATTTTCGTGTACTCATTTATTTTCAGAGAGAATAACAAATTAATTTACGCATTGAAAAATGTCACTAGACAGAAAATATTTTTAGCAAATTCAATCAACTTTCATTACTGAGAACACTGGACGACGCCATTTAAAATTATTTTTTTTATGTTAAATGTTTTTTTATGTTATGTTTAATGTTAAGCAGTGATTCTCAAATTCTTGAAGTGTACTGCCAAATTTTAGAAACGTAAACTGTTTTACACAGTGTATTTTAGGTGGATAAAATTCTTTTAAACTTGTTTCATTCTGTTTAATGTGATTATAGAGTCGAGCGTTAAATTGCGGATATCAAATATTATATAAAAAGTCAGAATTTTATTTTTAGCTAATCCGAGAACCGCAAAAAGACTAGAATAAGAGACAACAAAGAGATTATAATAACTAATATAATTCTTAATGAAAAACGACCCTCAAAACACTCCACCTCCTCATTGTTGTCACTAACACCAACAACAACAACCAATTATTGCGTCCAAATTCTGTAATTGTTAAAAATGTACCGCAACAAAAAAAGGTTGATAACCAACGCCTACAGACTTATTACACCCACTGATGGTGACCCCGACGTGATTATTACAATAATCACGACGGTCAACCTTTTTTTGTTGCGGAACACTTTTAACAATTACAGAATTTGGATGCAATAATTTGTTGTTGTTGTTGTTTTGACCCCGACATGATTATTACATATAGATAATCACGTCGAGGTCACCATTATTTATTTTATTAATTATTTATTGTATATATTAACTATTTATTATATGTATTAATTATGTAATGTATTCATTATTTATTATATTTCATCAACCCACAAACCACTATGCAATAATCTTTAAAATTGATACATAATAATATGTAAAACCTAAATTAACGATTGATACAAAATCTTTTCTAAAAATAGATAATACTATCAAATTTTATTATATTATCACGATGAGTTAAAATATAAGTGTAGTTTGTAAGATTTTTTTTTATTTATATTATTTATATTTATATTATTCACGCCTATCCCCCGCAGGGGTTGGTAGAGATCCATCCGCTACCATTCATCTCGGCGAAAAAGCTCTCCATTAGTCGCTTCTCGCCCTCGTGAGAATCAGGACGTGACGGGTGGCGAACCACGTCGCCGTCAGTTTTTCAACAAATTAGGTATATTAAATTCGTCGTAGTGAATCCCACGAGCCGCAAGGGAGGATGGAGGTCAGCCCCAGCAGAGCCCTGCATGCTGAGGTAAGGCACCATAGTACCCGGGGAAGCCCGATCCCGGGACGGTCGGCACGCTTGCGACTAAGTTCGCCCTTAGCCACGCATTCTTTGGCACGGTAAACCGTGGATTGGCGTAGAGGAAGGGTAAGGATAGAGAAAAAAGGAAAGGGAAGAAAATGCGGATACGGGGGGTTACCAGACTCGAAATAAATATTTATAAATCCATATATATATTTATTCCGATGCGGGAATCGAAACCGCGACCATTGACTCCGTGAGCGGAGGGCCCCGCCACTGAGCCAATTGGTCGCAAGTTTGTAAGAGTTTTATAATATTCAAAATATTTTAATATATTTGAAACTGCAATTTTTACCTAATGATATGTATGTTATATGGGCTTTCTTTTAAAGAAATAAAATATAAAAGGCTTCATTTGTCAATGAACCTTCAGGCAAAACAAAGAGAAATATTAGAGTGGTAGTTATACTTTTAAATTTGTAGCTTTATTTGCGAGAAACAAATAAAAACTCATCCGTTAAGCGAAACTATCACCGCACGCCGTGCGGCTTGTGTTTTAATCCTTTATATTTGTTGGCGCGCCGCTCAATTTGTTATTTATTGGCAAATCTTGGCACCGGTAACTAACTCCCAGTAACTTTCTTAAAGAAGATATTATAGACTTTAGTTAAAAGAATTTATTTAAAAGATATTATAGACTTTAGTTACGTATAAAATATCTTATTATTATATTATCTTAGTATTAATTCGAAGACGTTAATGCTGGTAGCCTATTGGCTTTAACAGCTTTATCCAATTCTGGGCCCGCGGGCAAGTAATATATAATTGGGAATCTGCGCAAATCGCATACTCCATCGGCTTGACACCGTGTCGGAGGTACACATGGGTGTGTGTGTGTGCCGATTTTAAATTCGTCATGATGCTTCGTTAAACATGCAGGGGAGGATCGGACTGAAGTTACTATAGTCCCTATTAGATTTTCGTGTAAGTGGCCGGTTTAGAAGTGTTTCCTACTCTACGTGCTCAGCTAGAGCCGGGGTGCGTTTGAGTTTTGGTATCGTGGGTCGTATATATATAAATATCTTAAACGTGACGAGCTAATTCAACATTTAAAGATACTTGTTAGGATAAAGAATGTATTTACTTGATACTGGCATAATAGTTAGAGTCGGGTCCGGTCGAGTGGTTTTTGTGGAAATATAGTTTTCAGTTTCATGTCCTTTTAGTTTTATATGTGATTATTGAAACATTTTTAATAGTCATTTCATATAGCGTATTTATTTTCTCTCCCGCTAACTTTATTAAATTCGTTTTATCGTATGAATAAAATGTTTTTGATGGCTTTAAATCTATTATCTCATCCAATCCTTATTTATTCAATGAAAGGCTTTTTTTAAAGTTTTCATTGGTAAATTGTAATTATAAGCAGTCTTTGTATTTTATTTAATACTTTATTGTACACAAAACACGAAATGAAATGACGACCGATTGGCTCAGTGGCGGGGCCCTCCGCCCGCGGAGTCAATGGTCGCGGGTTCGATTCCCGCATCGGAATAAATATTTATATGGATTTATAAATGTTTATTCTGAGTCTGGTAAACCCCCCAATCCGCATTTCCTTTCCTGCCCATCCTTTCTTCTCTATCCTTTCCCTTCCTCTCCGCCAATCGAGGCGAGCGAGTCGCAAGCGTGCGGATCGTCCCGGGGTCGGGCTCTCCCGGGGACTACGGTGCCTTACCTCAGCATGCAGGGCTCTGCTGGGGCTGACCTCCATCCTCCCTTGCGGCTCGTGGGATTCACTAAGACGAATTTAATATACCTAATTTGTCGAAAAATGACGGCGACGTGGTTCGCCACCCGTCACGTCCTGATTCTCACGAGGGCGAAAAGCGACCAATGACGAGCCGTTTCGCTGCGATGAATGGCAGCGGATGGAGCTCTGTGGTCTCTGCCAACCCCTGCGAGGGATAGGCGTGAATATATAAAAAAAAACACGAAATACAAAAAATAAAAGGAAAGAAGATGTACAAGAGCGGATTTAACTCAAAATTGAGTTTTCTTCCAGCAAACCCAGGAGTGAAAGAGATATAAGATAAACTATGAGGATGGAAATATGTGTACAACAACAAAATATAATAATAATATACATAACAATACATACTATATAAAACCATACATATATAAACATATAAATACTAATAATATATAATATAATATTTAATAAATAAGTGGATACATATATATAATATACACATTAATATATACATATATAAATATTTTATACTGAAAGGAAATGTTCTTTCATTCTTCTCTTAAATACATCCAGTGGAAGGCTATCACGTATAGTATGTGGGAGAGAGTTCCACAAGCGCACTGCGTGTACAGTGCATGAGCCACCGTAACGGCTGGAAGAATGCGGAGGAATATGAAGGAGAAGGGAGGAGGACGTGCGACAGGGCTGATCGCTGGGGACAAGAAACTGGAAACGCTCTGGAAGATATGCTGGAGATCTGGGATTATGTAGTACAGAGTAAAGTACTTTGGGATTATGTAGTACAGAGTAAACTTTTTGTTTTTTCTATCAACTCAAAGGTTGAATGGTTGAAAATGCCTTTCGCCATTAAATTCGCCTTTGTACCAAAAATGTATATTAAGAATAAAATTTGTTTTCTACCATCTAATTAGTGGCCATCCGTGTAGGTGCGTTTTTCCTAAATTTTCTTTCCACTCAATCCCATTTTGTGTAACCGGCTAACTTCAGCGATTGTTGACAGTATATATACAATTATTTTTTTGTTAATTATTTAGCTTGATAATCAATGTGATAAGAATTGATTTAAAATAAGTTCAGAGCCTTATAATTATAAAAACAGAATAAACAAAAAAATTCAAAAGTTCAGATTCATTTTCAATGTTTATATTAATATTACCTAGGTTCAAGCCAGCGCAAAATTAGTTACACCAGGTGGTTGTAAACATTTTCGAAACGATATGTCATTAAAACTTTTAAAAACTACATATTATATTTCTTACAGGTCAGCTACTCTTCTGCAATGCGTCTAGTTTTGCAGATGTCTATGGGCGGTATATTTGCTTCCCATCAGGCGACAAGATTGCTCGTTTGTTTTCCAATACGATAACAAAGTGGTAAAGCCACGCTGCAGACGAATACTTTGTTAAGAATGGCATATCAATTGTCTGTAACATGAATGGGCCGGCTTGCCCGAGAAAGTACCATACTCCCGCAGAAAACCGGCGTCTGAGTGGTAGCTAAGCTACCAGCTTCGTCCGATGAGCGGCTGAGTTCCGGAGGCCCAACCCCTCCTTCTACCAATATAACACTTTCCTTAAAGGCCGGCAACGCTTCGCATCCGCACTGCCTATGGTACTGCGGATGTCTATGGGCGGCGTTGTTTGCATTCCATCAGGTGACATGCCTGCTCGTTTGCCTTCCTATCTCACAAAAAAACAAAAAAGGGATTTTATGAAATTCTGGTTCTTCATCAGAAATGTCGACCTGTTCATACTTTAGATACTTTGTCGTAGTCGTATCGGTGATAATAATTTTTCAATTTTTGATTTAATATAAGATAAACATACAATACTCCAAAATCCACTACATTTCCAGTAACCGATTGATTGAAGGACTAATTAAATCCTTAAATCGTTGATATTGCCATTTCCGTGACAAATCGATCGCCCCTCCGTCAACTCGGGTCGGAATGATAAATCTTACTTCAAATGCCGCTTTTAGACCCCATAGACGTAATTTATCACATTTGATGTTTTCACACCATACTCAAAGTTCTCTTTTTTTAATGCTCTCCGATTATCAACTATACGCAGCGGACAAAGAGAGCTTGCTTTCAGGATCAGGATACAATGCTTTCAGGATACTGTTTCGTCTTCCACCCTGGTGTAGCCCATCTACTATGTTTTCTGAAAGACGAACTGATGATTTTTAGGCAATCATTCGGGCTCGATGCGCATCTCTTCTGTGTCATCTGCGCTGCAGCACAAATAGCGTCTTGAGCGCATTGGCTGACAGGTGGGACTGTCCATTGCTAAGTGACTGGGTAGTTAGACCACTGGGTGGTCCTCTATACTGATATCAAGTAATATTGGGTTGTCTCGTTATTTTATTATTATTAATCTATTATTATAGATATACTAAATCTAGCTTATAAATCTTTGTTACGAACAAATATTAATGAATCACTTTTCTGAAATAAAATAAAATTATCAAGATCTCATATTATTTGGTAGGTTAAAGTGGTCTACTATTGCTTTTATTTGTTTTTTTTTAGGGATAGGAGGAAGGCTTGCTCATTTACGTGTCGCATAATGGAAAGCAATCAAAGCCGCCTATAGACAGACATCTACGAAATCAAAGTTATTGCCAACGCGTTGTTTATCTTTGAGGAATGTGTAGAATTGTTTATTATAAAACAATTTCCAATTTTATATCAGCTCTGAAATACCGCTGAAGGTAGCTGGTTCCACAGTCATAGTGCGTTAAAAAAGTTTCGGGTAGTTTTCATTGTACTGGATCACCGCTAATTAATGGTGAAAATGAAACTTTTGTTTGTAAA
Organism: Baronia brevicornis; assembly: GCA_031353405.1. Taxonomy (NCBI): domain Eukaryota; kingdom Metazoa; phylum Arthropoda; class Insecta; order Lepidoptera; family Papilionidae; genus Baronia; species Baronia brevicornis. The sequence goes on from JASFAT010000825.1 coordinate 309,766, forward strand.
GAATTATGTGGTTTTAGAATTCTTCAGCAGAAATTACCCTGAACAATTTCTCGAAGCTGTCCCCATAATAAAAGTCATATAATACTCCGAGACGAGACATCCTTATACAAACTTCTTTAGCTAGGTGTTTTTTGAAAAAAAAAATAAACATCAGCAGCAATATAGACACGTAGCCAAACTTCAGAAAGATGTATTCTTATTTCTTGAAGCCCACAATATTGTTTAAAATTTTGTATATTTATATATATATATATATATATATATATATATATATATATATATATATATATATATATATATATATATATATAGCTATATCACTTGACTGAATACGATTTCTGCTATGTAAATTGTTCTTATCCAAAAGTAAACTATTATGTCAGTGTCAGGTAAAATATAATAACATCAGGTAACTTGAAATGTTCTAGTCTAATTTATTCTAGTGGTAAAATAACCAATACCTTTTATGGACTTTATCAGTCAACTTAAACAGTCACGATACACGCATTTATTTCATATCACTTCACTTAAATGCTTTAATCAAACTATATTGCATAATACGCCACCATAATTAAACAATATAACTGATAATTATATAAGATTATAGAAATGAAATAAAACAATACAACGACACTCATGTAAGTTAGCGGGAAAAGTCATCCCCACCTAAAGTTACATTTTATATATATTAAATTTTTTTAGCTTAGGCACAAGTCGCTAACCATTGAGCCAAACTACAGTTATAATATTAACACAGGAATATTCTTCACATTTCATATTAAAAACGTTTGACAATAAACATTGCGTTCAATTTTATTTTTTTACTTTTATTTCGACCACGCTCGAATTATCGCTGTCGGCAAATTGATCTCGATATTTGTGTAAAAATATTTAAAAGGTAAACTTTATAGGAGTGCCCGAATACTTTATTTTGGTCATAAAGTTTGTTTGATAATCATTATAATAGTTATATATATCATAATATTTATATCTAAAATTTAGAATATAAAGAAATTAATGTTTTTTCGAATTATTATTTGATCGTTTGATATGGTAGTTATTGAACATATCCTTACGTGCACAAATGAGTAATATGTTTTGTTAAATTTGTGATTTAACTCGATTACGAGAACACTATTAAGTTTACAAGAAATAAATTAATAATAATGAAATTCTCCGTATTAGTACGGGTGGCCCTATAGCCAGTCAAATAAATTTTATTGCAACATATACATAATATATGCAAAGAGACTTTTTCCCCGAATTAGAAGTTTTTAAATAAAATATATTTTGAACATCACCTAATATTTCGTGGCCCGTCATCAATCTCTCTTCACGTAAAAGCAGACGTATAAGTGACGTTATCTGTAATGAACTTCTGACATAAGCCTGCTGCGAAGAACGTAGAAATAAGTTTAAGAAGTACCCCTTTTACGTTTATGGCACACCCGTGTACATTTGCTAAGAAGTTAATTTCAGGTGTTGGCGAATAATACAAGTAATATACATTAATAAAATTGAAATATCTGTAATTTTGAAAGAATAACGGTTTTTTAAACTCTTTTTCTAGAACTAATTTCAGAATGTTTGTCGATTTAGTTTTTTTTTCTGTAGCATGCATAGCATATTTATCTATAGCTTGAATGGGCCGGCTCGCCCGGGGAAGTACCACACTCCCGCAGAAAACCTGCGTCTGAGTGGTAGCTTACCTACCATCCTTCGTACGGTGAGCGGTTAAATTCCGGAAGCCCAACCCCCTCCTCCCTACCCCTCCTATAATGACACTTTGCTTAAAGGCCGGCTACGCTTCCACACTGCCTATGGCACTGCGGATGTCTATGGACTTTCATTGATTGGCTTCCATTAGGTGACACGCCTGCTCGTTTGACTTCCTACATCATATAAAACTATATGGAACCAGTTACCTTCAATGGTACTTACGAACTGATATGACATTGAAATATTCAAAAAACAAGCCTACTCATATCTTAAAGGCCAGCAACGCAACTGTGATGCCTCTGGTATTGCAGATTCTATGAGCAGCGTTAATGCTTTCCATCAGGAGTCAACAATTATAATCTTTTTCATTGACGTTTCGTGTCTGCTACACTTGCGTAAAATAAAAAATAAATAAAAAAGTGTTATCTTTACACTGTATGAAAACACACTTTGTGTTTTCACACAAAATACATAGAAATTGCTTTTAATAACATCATAATAGCACCAATTAATCTAATGGTATCAAGGCAATAAATTTGATTAATGAACAACGTTCGGTCGATAATGAACTTAATGACGCAGGTATTACAGTTACATTTTAATTATTTGAGCATTGAATGGGCGTTTCGACTAATGAAGATGCCATCGAAGTGCTATTATGAAGCGCTATTAAACATCGAATTTCTGTCAGTTCGATCTTATTGTATTACATAAAACTTTAGATAAGTAAAATCCTACAGTAGAGTTACTTTCTTAATGTCGATAAAGTGCTAATTTTCTTCACACTCCGTAATGAGATGGTTAGCTTTGTTGAAGAACGGATAACTACTGGAATATACGAATGAGACCGTGTCTTGGCAAACGTGGTGTGAAACGCCCCTGCTAGATGGAGCGACGATCTGTGCAATGCAACTAGCAAAAAACTAAATGCGTATAGCTGAAGATTGTGAAGCTCATAGTGGTAGATCCACACTGTAGACGAATACTTTGTCAAGAATTGCATAATATTTGTCTGTAGCATGAATGGGCCAGCTCGCCTGGAGAAGTACAACACTCCCGCAGATCGTACGGTGAGCGGCCGAGTTTAGTAGGCCCAACGCCCTCTTCACCCTCCCCCTCCCACTCCCACTCCCATAATGACGCTTTCCTTAAAGGTCGGCAACGCTTCCGCACTGCCTATGACGTTGCGGATGTCTATGGGCGGCGTTGATTGTTTTCAATCAGGTAACACGCCTGCTCATTTGGCTACCTATCTCATAAAAAAAAGATTGAACTAAGTCGGTAAGGGGTAATATGTTATGTTAATTAAATTCAGAAAAATATTCCAAAATTAATTCCACAAAAATATTACTGCAAAAGGCACTTAAAGTAATAATTTATCTGTACACTTTTTAAATCCATGTTTACTTTAACACACGGAATGCACTACACGTAGTCCCCATACATCATAATGCATAAGCTGTCAGTTTGCGTATGCATTGCCTGTACATATTTTCCTATGCAGTTATTCTACATCTTGCAACTGGTTGTATAAAGAGGCCGGCGACTACAACTCATAACTGCAATGCGAGGCTAGTTTAAAAATTGAACGGAATATCGCATTTCTGTCTAACGCGCAACCAAAACAAATCGTCTGTCTCGTTTCTGTTCTATGCCATTTAAATTTATGTTAGAGTATTTTCCGTAATATCAAAAAAAAATGAACAAAAAGTTTATACGATTTTTTTTTGATAATCAATAACTTCACTATACAAGCACTATTCTTATTATACGAACCTTATAAATAAATGTTGCTGTTTTTAATAAAAAACAGTTAAATAGAAAACATTAGAGATTAACACCGTAACAACACACGAAATACAATCGCTTGCATTAAATGTTTTGCACAAATAGTTTTTATAACTCAGTTTTATATTTAAAGAATTATTAATCGTGAATAATAATTGTCTTTATAAAAATCGCATTCATAAATCTCCCTGTACTCTCATACGGTGTCAAAAAGTGGACAGTGAAAATCTGTCTGCACAGAGGGCTTTGTTCGGAATTTCTCTGGCTGATATGTTTCGGAATGAATAAATCAGCCAAAGAACCAGAATCACTTTGAATTAAAAAACTAAAGTGGAAATCGACTGGACAAGTTTGTTGGACAACCAGCAACCGTTGGAATAGATGAGTGCCAAAGTGAAGACCGTGTCTCGGAAAACGGAGTGCAGGATGCTCCCCAGCCAGATGGTGCAACGATCTGCGCGATGAGGCAGAGACTGGATGCGTGTAGCCAAATATGAGTGTAGGTGGCGAGCCTCGGAAAACACAAATCGTAAATGAATCGTTAGATAGATAAATCGAAAGATTGGTGAATAATAATTTTTAAATAGATCGTTCTGATGGCAGGTATAAAATTATAGTTTAATGGTATATATGTATTTAATATTATGTTTTGTTTATGGGATAGGAGGGCAAACGAGCAAGCGTGTCGCCTGATGGAAAGCAATCAACGCCGCCCATAGACAACCGCGACACCGCAGGAGTCGCGGAAGCGTTGCCGGCCTTTTAGGTATGTGTAGGCTTTGTTGTTTTTTGAAAGTGCTAATGTCGTATCGGTTCGGAAAGACCGCCGAAGGTTATAGTAGGTTTTCGTCATAAATATAATTGTCAATTATAAGGATGATTAATGAAATCAGGCGTCAGAGTTGCTGACGGCCGTTTTTCAGTAAGGTTTAATTTAAGTTCCATGTAAATCCACTTCATCCAGCAAGAAAACACACATTATAAATTTTCTATTGTCGTTTGCTTGTCGCGGATCTTAGCGAAGTAAAAGTTTTAACTGTTCACATTTCAATTATTATTCTATCGCCGCATAATGCAAGATACTCGCCGCATAACAAACAACAATACTTTACCAAAATTGTGTGATATCAACGCTGGATATAAATTACGCTCCATTCTGTCGAAAAATTGCTATACTCAACGTTTTACTCCGTACCAGACGAACGGCGTTGAATAGTTACTCTGAAAATGTGTTATATTTTTCAACGACAGTTTCTGTGTCATTTTTTCATATGTGACTAATCCAGCGTTATCCGACCGCCATTTAAAATAGTGTCAAGTTTGTTTTTCTTTCTCCCTCTCACTCTACATATTTCAATTTCTAGTTGGTCGGTTCCGTCCGCCGCGCGCACGTTGGTTGATGTGTAGTTTTGAAATTTATAGCAGGCAGCTTGAAAATGTTCACTCTCTGAACTTTTGAATTATACTACGGTAGAGATTTAGTACATTTCCATCGTAGTATGATTCAATAGTTATGTACATCGTATTTAAAATATAATATAAAGTTCTCTGTTACGTGCATAACGCCTTGTCTGAAGAGTATAGAAAGGTATACAGTAGTTTGTTTTTTAAAATACTTTTTCTTTTTTATAGAAAACAAAAACAATCGAAGCATAGCATAGCAACCAAAAACGCTCTTTTTCAATCATAATAGCATAAACTAAAATTTTGTACATGTTCATGTACTCTGTATATATTATGTATATACAATTCACAACATTCTAGAAAAGAGGCAACAAACTAAAATATTGGCTTAAAAATAGCTCAGTGGTTTCAAAGCTATACATCTCAATCTATGTGAGGTTCTCAAACTATAAAACGGGGTAAGTGCTGGCGCTGTTCTACGCTTTTCATGTAAAAGCTCCCTCTGATATAGCGTTGGCATTAATTCTATTTGTCAAGTGACTGAGAACCTTTTTAAACTTGCGCTTAAAATAATAAAAATATAATAATAAAAAAAAATAATGCTTGTATATTGTAGCGACCGACGACCGATTGGCTCAGTGGCGGGGCCCTCCGCCCGCGGAGTCAATAGTCGCGGGTTCGATTCCCGCATCGGAATAAATATTTATATGGATTTATAAATGTTTATTCCGCGTCTGGTAACCCCCCCAATCCGCATTTCCTTTCCTGCTCCTTACTTTCTTCTCTATCCTTTCCCTTCCTCTCCGCCAACCCACGGTCTGCCGTGCAAATGGATGCGTGGCTAGGGGCGAGCCTAGTCGCAAGCGTGCCGATCGTCCCGGGGTCGGGCTCCCCAGGGGACTATGGTGCCTTACCTCACCATGCAGGGCTCTGCTGAGCTAACCTCCATCCTCCCTTGCGGCTCGTGGGATTCACTAAGACGAATTTAATATACCTAATTTGTCGAAAAAATGACGGCGACGTGGTTCGCCACCCGTCACGTCCTGATTCTCACGAGGGCGAAAAGCGACCAATGACGAGCCGTTTCGCTGCGATGAATGGCAGCGGATGGAGCTCTGTGGTCTCTGCCAACCCCTGCGGGGGATATACCATCTCATATATACCAAACTCAGAATAAACATTTATAAATCCATATAAATATTTATTCCGATGTGGGAATCGAACCCGCGACCTTTGACTCCGCGGGTGGAGGGCCCCGCCACTGAGCTAATACATAATACAACATAATAGTTTTATTGTTTTAGATATGATTCTATGCGATCCGATTAGAGTTTTTATAGATTCTGGTAAGTCTGCTATTTTCGAAAGATGGATGAATGTCACAATTATAATAAATACATATGTCACCGGAAGGTAAGGCTAGATTTTTATTTTGGAAACAATTATTTTTTTAGCTTTTTAGTACTTTCGTAAAAGTTGTTTTGTTGTATTGTTGTGTGCTAATTTTTCCATATAATTCTATTTTTTATTTTTTGAGTTTACATTTGATTGTGTGACTCCCATGATTGACTTGACACTAGCAGAATTCACTATAGTTGCCATAATCAAAGAATTGAATTGAATTGTATATAAATTGAGAAACCAGTAATACCTACTCTATAATACATCTAGGAGGCAAATACAATACATACATACAATGTATAAGGTCTACTTATCCGTGCCCAAAATTTTATTATATTTACATAAATAATATTTTTATTTTATTTATTAGGCATTTTTATGCTCTCCTTTGCAATAATACTACTATTGCGTTTTTTATTTCTATATATTGCTTTTGTTAACAGCCCACATATATCCCACTGCTGAGAACGGCCCTCTCTATTTCTAGTAGAACGGACGTTAACCCACCACGCTTGTCCAGTACAAATTCGCGGGGTTGCCAGACTCGGAATAAGTATTTGTAGTCCATATATAAATTCATTCCGATAAGGGAATCGAACCCGCGACCATTCACTCCGCGGGCAGAGGGCCCCGCCACTGAGCCAATTGATCATCATATTGCATTTAAAAGGGGATAATGTTTTATTATCATAAACAATAAAGCTGTCGCCGTCGTTGTATTCACAGCTGCACTTAACATGCATTAAGATGTTGTTTAGTCACAGAACAGGTGCGATAGTGTTTGCCTAAGAACTCCGTTGTGTACCGGGGTCGACATGATATTCACTAAGAACCTGCAGTCGTACGAGGATTTAACGGAGAAATGTAAATGTTAACTTAAGGAACAAAGCTAATTATGTGAAGCTGTCTAACACCTGCACTACTGTTGCAAGTACACTGGTCTTAAGCAACCTTTATATTCGTTATCCAATTATAATGAATATAAAGGTTACTTAAGACCAGTGTAGAGTAGATACAGTGTAAAAGTAGATACAATTATCTACTATGTCAAATATATTAACTATGTTACAGTGGTAGAGCCACGCTGCAGACGAATACTTTGTCAAGAATGGCATATTATTTGTCTGAAGCGAGAATGGGACAGCTCGCCCGGAAAAGTACAGAAAACCAGTGTCTGAGTGGTAGCTTAGCTACCGCACTTCGCACGGTGAGAGGCCTGAGTTCCGGACTGCCGAGACCCTCCCCCCTCCCCCCCTCCTCCCACTTCTATAATGCCACTTTCCTTAAAGATTGGCAACGCTTCCGCACTGCCTATGGCATTGAGGATGTCTATGGGTGGCATTGATTGCTCTCCATTAGATGACATGCCTGCTCATTTGCCTTCCTATCCCATAAAAAAATCTTCATATTATGATTGTAGTATAAGATGTTGACTGTATTCAAATAAAAATACTAATTTTGCCGCAAACAGCAGTTTCCATGTAAGTAAGCTCCATAATAAGTTAGATAGATAGATATACTTATTTATTTCCCTCTGCAACAATACACATTCAAATTATTACAAAATCATCATCCACAGCCCACGGAAGTCCACTGCTGGACATAAGCCCGTGGATATTGATGCCTTTGTTGTTTTACTTTAATTTTTTTTAGCTCTTTATTTTATATTTTGCATGCAATTGACTGTATTGTTATATATGACACAAGAATGTTGTAGTATTGGATTTGGTGCTGAATTTATAATATTATGCTTTTAAATGTCATTCTTTTGTACATCAAAATACATTGCAAACAGTGATTTCGCTCTAAGGAGATTATATTTCAAGTTGGATTTATTTAGAGATTAGCAAGATAATTTCGCTCCTTTAAACCAAAATTTCATTAAATTATAAAAATATCCCAAGCGGCTAGGCATCAAAAATCTGTAATTTAATGATGATTTTACTAATATTAGCAAGTCACTATCCTTGAAAGTAATTAGTGGTCTGAAACACTAATTGTGCAGTGCTCCCGACGCGTCTAATGGCGGGGAAATTGATATGGGTGCGAAGGTCGGAGAGGTTGACTTTCATTCTAAGGTGCGAGCCACGCCGAGAACGAAACCAAAAGAAGCTAAGTTCACTCCGCGTCTTTTGTATACATCGACTAAAACCACATGTACGTTATGGTGTTATGAACCAAGCGATGAAAGTCGCGAATCGAACTTAGCTTTGTTTCACTTCGCTCCCGGTGTGACCCATGCCTTAATTTTAAATGTTAAATGTATACCATAATTAGCCACCATTACCAGTTTTATTTTCTTGGAACGGAATTGTTTCCACAGCTGGACATGGGCCTCCCCATTTCTGAAGCAATGGCATATTACCCACAATGCTTGGTTAAGACTAATAATGGAGTATCCAGACTTGAAATAAATACCTGTATATCATAAATATATAACGATGCGAAAATCAAAGCCGTTACCATTGATTTTTAAAGTACCACTTGGCCACTGAGCCAACTATGTCGTCCTAGTGCCTTCACAACTTCGGAAGGTCTAACGAGCAGGAGTCCCAGAAATTGATACCAACTCTTAGTCTTCGAACTCCACTGAAACCATGAAAGAACACAACAGCGGGATAGGGGTTAGTAATCCAATGGTTTGAAGTAACATCGAGCCTTAATTATGGGACCTCTGCTTAGTTACTTATGAGGTTGGATCGATCTGTTAAAAATGGTCTATTCCTAGTTTACGAAAATAACTCGTGTATGTCTCCCACGACATGTTAAATAAAATATAATAAAAAAAAAGTATCTTAAAATGTTCCAGTCAGCTTGTTGTCTTGTAAAATGGTGACCATTGAATTGCAGACAATTTAAATACTCACGATACGCGCATTTATTTCATTTAACTCCATTATGCGCCACTTTCGAACTATGTGGTACAACTACTTTATTTTTGTGGGCAGTTAAAATTTTTACTTATCTAAGATCCGCGACAAGCAAACAACAGTAGAAAATCAATAATGTGTGTGTTTTCCTGCTTTCCTGTTAAGTACTTAATGGCTGTTTTTCAAATATATATATATATATATATATATATATATATATATATATATATATATATATATATATATATATATATATATATATATATATATATATATATATATATATATATATATATATATATATATATATATATATATATATATATATATATATATATATATATATATATAATACTATATAATGAAAAATAAAAAAATACAGAACACCACTAATGCAACGCAACTAAAGCCAAATATGAGGTTATTTCTTACTACATCCTACACTGAAATGTCACAAGCTCGGTAAATTGAGATTAATAATATTTTTTGAAACAGCCATATATCCCACTGCTGACCACGGGCCTCTCCATTTCTGGTAGAACGGACGTTAACCAACCACTCTTGTCCAACGCGGATTGGAGGCGTTACCAGACTCGGAATAAATATTTGTAATCCAAATATATATTTATTTCGATGCGAGGAACGAACCCGCAACCATTGACTCCGCAGCGAAATATAATTATTTATATTTGTGTTATTTCTAACCGTTTTTAATGTAAAAGCTTAATAAAAAGCAATTATTTTAAGATTATAAAAAGACTCTTCACTTTTTTTTCTATCAATCGATTTTATATCGAGCTCTCGTCATTTCGTTGAAACGACATGATTCGACGTCAATATCTCGCAACTTAATTACAATTCTGACAGATGTGCCACTCAACACGTTATTTATTAGAGTTTATTGCTGACCTGAATATAAATTGCTTCATTTTGAAACAGATTAATAATAATGAAGAAATCTTCTTTTTATTACATCATAATAAAAGTATCCCTTTTTATGTCAAGTCTTTACTTACAGTTGACAGTTCAACCTTAACCTTAAATGTTACAAGTGTAGATTAGGCGTATTTAAAATACGACAATATTGTCTGTTCGAAAAGTTATTAGTGAAATGAAAAATACTACGAGTATGAAAACTCTTTGTTTATAGCTTTTCAAAATATTCCTCTCCAACTTTTATGCACTTATTTCGGGTGAACCAGCGTTCAAAACATTTTAAAAACGTCTCTTGCGGGATGCTGAAAAATAACTGCGGTAATTCTTTAACAGCTTCTTCTGTGGTGTTAAGTTTTCGCCCACGAAGCATTTTTTTACTGTAGGAAATAAAAATAAATCACTTGGAACTAAATCAGAGCTGTACGGAGGATGGGGTAACATTCATACCCCAGATGCTCTCATATAATAGATGGTTCTAGCAACTGTTGTATGCTAACGTGAGCGTGGTGGAAAAAATGGCGCGGACACTGGCATTCTTAAAAAAATTTTAAAAAAAGAACTACACATTTGTAAGTGGCCAACGATTTTCACCAAGGAGTTTTGTAGTGAAATTTGTCGTGAATTCAAAATAGTTTCAGGAAAATAGGGATACATTTACTTTCCATTTAAAATTTCTGGTACCACCTAAAACGGTATCGGGACATTCAAGAGATGAGCGTATGTGTTCACAAAAGGCTGGCAATATGGTGGGTGGTGATCACTTACCACCCACCATATTAACTTACCAGGTGATTCGCATACGCCTTTGCCTAATAAATAAGTTATATAATAAAAATTCAAGGCAATTTTTTTCGCGTGAATTTTCAACTGCGTATTGCTACTGATGTGTATGTAGAAATTACTTTAAATTTTAAACTGATAGCGAGTTCAGTAAACAATTATATAATGACAAAAGCAATTACTGTGATAAACGTGTCATCACCATCTCGTTAAGTTTAACCGACTGGTAAATTGAACCGCTTCAGGGAAACAGTTACGGTGATTGCTTATTTGAACACATTTTTGTGATGCAAAAATCCGTAGTTTTTTTTACGATATTCCAGTAGCATATGGAAAGCTGAGTTAATCTTCATACCAAGAGTCCGTACAGTTGTATCAGTAGAGCTTCACCAGTTCAGAATTTAAAACTGATAGAACATATCTGGAATCCATCCAGTCAGATGAAGCTAAGGTTTATAGTGGATAGGTGGCTGGAAGAAACAGGATGCGTGTAGCAGAATATTAGGTAAAATAGTGCCTTGAGAGCGACCTATTTTCTGCTAGTTGTACAGCCACGCCGCAGAAGAATACTTTGTCAAGAATGGTATAATATTTATCTGTTGCATGAATGGGCCGGGTCGCTCGGGGAAGTACCACACTCCCGCACAAAACCGGCGTCTTAGTAATAGCTTAGCTACCGAACTTCGTACGGTGAGAGCCTGAGTTCTGGAGACCCAACTCCCACTCTCACTCCCATAATGACACTTTCCTTTGGCAACGCTCCAGCTCTGCCTATTGCGCTACGGATGTCTATGGGCAGCGCTGATTGCTTTCTATCAGGTAACACGCCTGCTCGTTTGCCTTCCTATCTCATAAAAAAAAAGCTAATAGATAATGATAAGATGAGAAAAACCCCAAGAATGACCATTCGGCGCTACAATGTACCTTCTTTAATTTCCTTTCAATTCTTAGTCTTGATGACAAGACAAGATAGTTTCATATAAATTTTGAAATCCCACTCTACAAACATGTGAACAAAATTGTTGCCCATAAAAAATTAATAATACACACACGCAATAATACATGGAACCATACTCAGAGCAAATTGCTTTTATGTACAGGGTAGAACACGATTTAGAAAGCTAGTGTTTCCCAGACAAAGTGTACAATTTTCACAGAACGTTTTCCTGGATTAATAAGGACGAGGCCAGGAAATCGGTAAATTTTAAAAGTTTTTTCGCAACTATCTGGCGGTATATTTTGTCAGTATCAAGTAAAATATTATAATAACAAGTATCTTGCAAAGTAAATTCAGTTATTAGAGATGCGTCTTGATGTACTGTTATACCAAAACTTGCATAGACCCTATTGGTTACAAAACCCATTGGTTAACGTTTATTTCCCCGGAAATCGAGAGGCCTCATTCCTAACAGTAGGGACATATGGACCATAATGTTTGGACAAGTTTGAAGATATCAATTAATAACGGTAAATATATTATATTCCACTTGGCGACAAGCTAGCTCGTGTCCCTCCATCGTTTGTGAGAAAAAAAATCTTCTTAATAGCAAAATTTGTATAATTTTATTATAGTGAAAGAAAATTTCGTGGCCATACAGGATCAACGCTTCAAGCATACCTATCTGTTGTATAAAATTATTTGTGTTACTTTCGACGGTGTATGTTACTCTGCGTGTTTAGGATAAATGTTCAAATTCTCTTCATTACTTAAGTAAAATGTGTTTTTCTTGTGAAACTCAACATGTAAGTAACCCGATATTTTTTGATTAGATACATGTTTACGTATTATTTATTCCTTAGTTACTACCTTACCAGATATACAATATCAATATCAAAGCCAATTAACAATTAATTCTATTTCCAATTAATTTGTAAGGTACTAGACTAAACCAAACCTGTGTACGATCGCTCAAAAAACAAGTCAATTCTTTTTGCTTTTTCTTTTTGAGTCACTAGTAGTAGAGTCATGCATGAATGGGCTGACTCGACCGAAAAAGTTCCCTCTCAAAATATAGGTAGGTACATAGATTTCTTAAAGGGTCATCTATAAATTACGTCACACGTTAAGGGGGAAGGTGGTCATTAAAATGTGACATTGTGTGACAAGGGACAGGGGGAGTCAAAAGGTTTGTGACGTCACATGTCAAAGTCTAAAATACTAAAACTCGAAAATTATATGTAAACCAAAACTTTAAAAATATTACTTACTCTATCATTACACAACAATATATCTGAGATTAATAATATCCAAAACGATGACAAAACGCCTGATATTAAAGTTTGAGTCCAAAATCTATGGACACAAGATAATTAAGTTTTATATCTTTTATTAAGATTATAAATGGTTTATTGTTTTATTAGTCTTTTGTATTGCCAATTACCTAAACTATTTGACTTTATCTTAATGTGTCACGTATGTATATATAACTACCTATGACAAATACGGGTAGGGGGGTTCAAAAATCATAAAAATTGTGTGACGTAATTTATGGATGACCCCTAAGCATAAACATTTCTGTATTCTGCCGCGATTCTTAAGGTAAGTACAGGGATCCAAAGTACGCCGTGATGGTTGCCAGGTTTAGCAAGTTGGTTCTCTTTCGAGGTGCTAAATCTTATATAGTTTTGTAGACGTTTTTATAAATGGTACGAGGAGAGAAGAAAGAAATGGGTCGGAAAGAGTGAAGGGAAGACATTTCCAACCTCCAACACTCGACGCTCACTGTACAGAGACCGGTAGCGAAGTTTCTATTTAAAATATGAATAGTCAGTTTTTTATGAATTTGATAAATTTTTCCAAATATCAAAAAACAATTCCATGTTGCATATAGAGTAAAATTTGGTAGGAATTTACCTGCAACTTGCAGTAGGTCTACCGCTTAAAACCTGACTCTATCATAAAAGTAGCGTTAATCCTTTGGCGCGATATTCTATACAGAAGTTCACTTTATGTGAAATAAAGATCAGTTTGAGTCTCTTCCGCTTTATTATTATATGACCTAGTATTAAATGAACCAGTACAATTGTACACTACAGTGGAAGTCAAGACCGTCCAGAGTACGCCTTGGGGCTTTACGTTCTTGTTTTGTTCAAATGTACGTAAGATAACACCATGGAAACAATATTATTTGTAAAAGTACATTTCGTGTTTCGTTTTAATTGAACTCGCGCTTTTTACCAAGGGAATTGAAGTAAATTATTTCAGGACTTTTCCCGCCAACTTACATTAGTCCCGTTGTGTTTTTATTTCATTTTCATAATCTTATATTGTTATCAGTTAGATTGTTCAATGTTGGTTGTTTATTATACAATACAGTTTGATTAAAGCGTATTAATGAAGTGATATGAAATAAACGACCGATTGGCTCAGTGGCGGGGCCCTCCGCCCACGGAGTCAATGGTCGCGGGTTCGATTCCCGCATCGGAATAAATATTTATATGGATTTATAAATGTTTATTCCGAGTCTGGTAACCCCCCAATCCTTATTTCCTTTCCTGCCCCTTCCTTTCTTCTCTGTCCTTCCTTTCCTTTCCGCCAATCCACGGTCTGCCGTGCCAATGGATGCATGGCTAGGGGCGAGCCTAGTCGCAAGCGTGCCGATCGTCTCGGGATCGGGCTCCCCCGGGTACTATGGTGCCTTACCTCAGCATGCAGGGCTCTGCTGGGGCTGACCTCCATCCTCCCTTGCGGCTCGTGGGATTCACTAAGACGAATTTAATATACCTAATTTGTCGAAAATGACGGCGACGTGGTTCGCCACCCATCACGTCCTGATTCTCACGAGGGCGAAAAGCGACCAATGACGAGCCGTTTCGCTGCGATGAATGGCAGCGGATGGAGCTCTGTGGTCTCTGCCAACCCCTGCGGGGGATAGGCGTGAATATATATATATATGAAATAAATGAGTATATCGTAACTTTTTAAGTTGACTGTAAAAGTCCATAGGTTTTGATAGAGTAGCCACCATTTTATCAAGACGTAACGTGATAAGCTGACTGGTTATATTTCAAGAGATTTGATGTTATCCTATTTACTTGACACTGGCATAATAGTCATAACTAATTGCCATCAAAAAAAAAAGAAAAAAGAAATAATTCAATCAGTACTCGTTTACGAGTTACGGCAATTTTATTTCCGTGATGAACGTACGAGTATAGTTTCAAGTATCAAAACATATATTTATTTATTTAAACTTTTGCAGGAAGTTTTTGCAACAGGCGGACTTAATGTCATTGGACATTCTCTACCAGTCAATCGCTTGTACTAAAAAATTAAAAACTAATTATAAATCTTCTTCTGTCTAGAGCAATGATACTCAAATTTTTTTGATTCGGCACACTTTTAATAATTTCAAAATTTGGCAGCACACTAACAATAATATAAGTTAAAAGAACTTTATTTTTCTAAATACAATAATTGTCGAAATACAAATTAATGTATTGTTGTTTACTCCAGCAATATAGGCAATAGAAGTGTGTATTTGACATAGAAAAGGAGTTCAAAAAGATAAATAAATAAATAAATGTTCCTTAAAGTTTTACCTTTTTATTAGCATTTTAAGATTTAATTTCATATCTGCAGGAACCGCAAGTTAAAGTCTCACTGCCAACAAACTCAAACACTAAGTGAAACTTCTAGAGACTTCTAGGTACGATGTTTAGTGATTTAGCACTTAATATTTTAACTTCATATTCCAACGCTTAACTTTTAAAAGAAGTTATTTATATAAATTACATTACTTCAAATCTCGATGGAACTTAATTATAAAATCTTTAAAACGACTTAATTACTCAGTGGTAAGTTACCTTGGCCTTCACAGTCAATAATGGTGGGTTCAATTCTCATATCGGGATAGTATATCGCGTGTTGTATTTACTCCAAGTCTTACCGATCCATTTTACAAGCGCGTGGTGGCAAGCATCCATACATACATATCACCACAGATTAGGTTGGCTATAATGTTAGTATGAAGTTAAATATAATACAAGTATTGAAATGCGCTAGTTACCTTTTCACATGTCTTGATAAAACGGCGGCTATTCTATAAAAACTATCTATGGACTTTTGTAGTCAACTTAAAACGTCACGGTACAAGATTTTATTTCATTTCAATCCACTTATACACATCGAATGACATTGTATATATATACATCACCAGAATAAAACAATACAAATGATAATATGAGATTTCTGTAGTTTCTATAGTGGTAGAGCCACGCTGCAGACGAATACTTTGTCAAGAATGGCATATTATTTGCTTGTAGCATTAATGGGCCGGCTCGCCCGGGAAAGTACCACAATCCCGCAAAAAACCGGTGTCTTAGTGTTAGGTTAACTACAGCGTTTCGTACGGTGAGCGGCTGAGTTTCGGAGGCCCAACAACCCCCCCCCCTCCTCCCCCTCCCACTCCCACTCCCATAATGACACTTTCTTTAAAGGTCGGATATTTCGCACTGCATATGGCGCTGCGGATGTCTAAGGGGGGCGTTGATTGCTTTCTATCAGGTTACACGCCTGCTCATTTGCCTTCCTATCCGATACAAAAAAAGAGATAATTAAATAAAAACTCAACGCCACTGATATAAATTGGCAGAGAATTTCAACTCATATATTTATCAATTTTAAATCAAAATAAAAATTATTATAGATTTTTGAGTATTAAATTCTTTCCTGGCTAGTAATCTAAGTATTTCGTGGCTCCCGTTGCGTGTCTTTAAAAGGAGTAACATGAGTGACGTTATCTTAAATAAGTGTCGGCGGAGCTTCCATTTACGAAGCTTCCGTTTACAGACTAAATAAGATGCAATTTATGTGCTCGGAATAACTTCAACGTTTTTAATTTTTAATTCGTACTATATTCAATGTATGAACTAAAAATATTATTAATATTTAGTGATACATTGATAAATGCATCACTAATATATTGATATATTATTCGTAATTTTAAAATTTCAAATAAAAAAAAATTGTTTTATATTAAAACAAAAGCATTAATTAGTTCGTCTTTGGATAGACATGTCACCCGTCCGGAATAAGAAATTGAAATTATATACATATTGAGATACAAAATGTAAAGTGAAAAGTGTGAATAAAGTATGAATAAAATATTATATAAATGTACGATGAATAGAAGAATAAATTAATTTGACTTCGAAGAATTTCAATTACATCGAAGATATAAACCCCCTAAAGATCGCGTATATCGCCGTAAGCAGAACGGTGGGCACCCTATAATACTATAATATATTCAAATCATTAAGGGTAGAGTATTACAAATTCTCGTCATTTGTAAGAAACCATATTAATATGACCCTGGCGATTCGTTTGCTTTATAAGTTCAAAGTCTCATCAAAGTCTCTCAGAGGACAATAGAAAGGAATCGGCTTTCACAATGGGAAGGCTCGGAGTTCCTCTGGTGGAAATGATTGAGAATAAAAAAATCGGCTGTACAATCCAAATCACCGACATAGCTTTTGGAATTAGCAAACTGAAATGGCAGTGGGTTGGTCACACGTTGAAGAACCAACAACCGTTAGAGAAGAAGAGTTCTGGCTAGATGAAGTTACTCGTCTTGGAGAAGCCAACCTTATTGCATTTACCAATCGGCAGCGATAGATTGATGACGAATATAAAATAATAAATTCGACAAACATTCTTTACTGTTTAATAAAAATAGTAAATTACTAAAAGCGTGAACAACTAAACAAATTCGGTTTGTTTACTGTATGGTAAGTAATGAGAGCATCTTTTCATTATATTATAATATTATACTATTTCTAAGTTTCAATAGCTTCTTCAATATTTAGTTATTAAGAATTAGCTCTCAAAGTCAATAAAATTAGTTTACGTGCTCTTTCTTTCTACCTTTGTTAATGCATAACACTATATTTAACGCAAGAGTAAAATTACGCAGCTTGAAGGAAAGCTGCTCATAAAAGATGCAAGGATTTCTTTCGCCTTTGAGTCGGAAGTAAAGTAACAAAGCATTGCCATACGTTACAACTCTTGCCCGTAAAAAAACAAAATAAAGTGAAGAGGCTGAACTACGTTTTACGGCAATGAGTCTTCTGATGTCTGCTTATTTTTCTTATCTACTAACATTATACAAGATTTATATACATTTTCAGTTATGTGGTACTGTATTATAATGTAATCTACGCAAGTATCGCTATGAGGCCTTAAAAGGTGGTGTGGTATAATCAATGTTATTTTGCTATATGTTTTAAGTTTTACCAAAATTGTATGCTCTTTCTGTTTCAAATTAATTACTCATTGGTTCTTCTAATTTCCTTCTACTATGTGCTTGCGCGTCGTAATATCAAACTAGCCCGGAGCAATAAGTAGGTTCCATTCCCTACCATTCCCTATTCGATATAACAGATAGATCACACACTAGTAATACCGACTACAAAGATAGGACTACCACAAGTAATAAAAGGGAGCGATATTTCCACACCAGTGACTTATATGTGTTGGTACGGCCACGAAAACAGCGATCAGCTAATAAAAATATATTTCACGTTATTTCAAATATAGTTTAATGAATCACTTATTACTAGGGATATTATCGTAGCCAAAATGACTACGACAACGTCTTCTGAGATTCCAAAAATATCAATTACTTAGAATTTATGTGAAATATATATGGTACGCAGTATGGAATACACCCCGAATATATTAAGCGATGTTCTCTGAACTAGATGCGTGTAGCCGAATACTAGACTAAGTCGCACGTCGGAAACTAGTTATGATAATGAATCTTGTTCTCATTTATTCCTTCAATTCATTCCTGAAGATTGTGATCCACCAAGGTAAGTGGCTCAGTCTTAATGTAGATTAATCATCCTTCTCACAAATCGCTCGCATAGATTCTTGCGTAAAATGACAAATATAGATGCCCACAATGTATTTGTTATTTGGTCTACTCAATGTGTCGGTCTTTGAGTATACGATTTTGTGCCATCTTCCGTCCTTACTAGAATAAGCGTTCAAGATTTCTTTCTAATGATATGGCTAAGTATCTTAGGACGCGACGAATAAACAAGGAAGAGCTTCGTGACTGCTTAAGTGTCTGAGGATAAACAAATCTTGAATCTGAGATATATACAAATGTAAATGAAACTATTAATAATATAAAGCATATAGGCGACTACAAAGTACTGATGCGTTGTTGAACTGGAGCAATTTACGCGCTATGTTCACGCGCTGTCAGGCCCACTGATTTCCGGGCCCCACAGCAATAGTTTTCGCGTAAGCGCTTTTGCTACCCCTACAACGTGTTAGAGTAACGTAACAAAGCGCGTTCAGGTTTAATATCAGTTTAAGGGTTGCCCTACAAACTCTTTTTTTATAGATGCGTCAAAAGCACAGTTCTGAACCAAATGACATAGGTTTACCTCCCATTCGGAGCTAAGATGTTTGTCTATGATATTTGTGTGTTTAAAATGCCACGATACAAATCCACTTAATCCAACAAAAAAAACACACATTGTTAATTTTCTGTTATTGTTTTGCTTGTCGCGGATCTTAGCTAAGTAAAACTTTTGACTATCCATATAGTGATGGATTTCCGCAAAGTAACGCCTGACTCCATTAATGATTTTATGAAATCTAAATATAACAACGGATTGGTTCTAACGGTTGCTTTTTTTTTGAAGTTACAACGCACATGATATTGTTGGTAACTAAAATGTTTAATTTTTTTCATGTCTTTATGTTGTTTTCACTTGCAATTACACAATATTGCATCAGATTCCAAAACACGTGAATTTCCGTCATCCAACTCCAACAGTTGAAAAATATAAGACGGGAATTCCCATCTCCCGTCTCCCGTCTTCAATGTGTTAAGAACACATACATATATGACCCACTGCTGGTTACGGCGCGTTCCCATTTCTCGAAGGTTGGACATCGCGCGCGGACTCATCGCGCTTGTTCAAGCAGATTGGTGGAATACTTAGACTGAGAAAATATAAATTCAGACCACACATCCATACACTAGGTAATTATCCAAATCGAACCCATGACCAATGAGTCTAAAAGCAGTAGCTTCACTACTAGCCAATTAAGTCGTTAATATCTACATACTTTGATACGTAATAGCCTGAAAGATTAGCTTTAAGTCCAAACATTTCATTGTATTATCGCATTTCGAGATATAGAGAGTATCTGGATCTGGAAGCCCAATTCCTTTCCCTTTTCTTTAAGTCCTTCTTCCCTTCTCATTTTTCACGTCATTACACTAAGGCAGGCAACACATCTTCAGTGCCTTTAGTACTTTCTTCCCCTATATCTCACTACTGGCCATTGGTCTCCCCAGTGTCTGGCCTGGTCGTCTTGTCACTTGTCTAAGAAATGGCAGGATACCTAGAATCGAAATAAATACTTTTAGACCATACATATGTTTATCCTGATGCAGGTGACGAACCCACGAACACTGACTCCAAAAGCGGTAACTTCACCACTGAGCCAATTAGGTTCTTTTTATATTCATCTTTTATTTAAGATCAAGCCGTAACAGCCTAATTAAACTATGACATCCTCTCACGTTTCAAACTAAACTCAACAACATACCTTCAGGAAACCACTGTATTTGTCAGCGTCCGAAGTTTATGCAAGACGCGTTGTTTTACGCTCAAGTTTCGTAATAGAGCCCAGTTTCACGGCCAGTGAATCGAGACTAGGTAAGACTTAAACTAGTTTAAACTTAAATTGCTTGTTTGAAAATGTAGGTAGTAGTCGAAAACTTTCAAATAATGAACCAAAACTTACTTTGCTAAGATTTTTTTTTTGAAAAGGAAGGGAAACGAGCAGAAGTGTCACCTGATGGAAAGCAATCAACGCCACCCATAAACATCCGCAGCGCCAAAGGCAGTGCGGAAGCGTTGCCGACCTTCAAGGAAAGTGACATTATGGGAGTGGAAGTGGGAGGGAAAGGGTGTTGGGCCTCCGGAACTCTGGCTGCTCACCGTACGAAAAGTGGTAGCTAAACTACCACTCAGACGCCGGTTTGTTTTGAGGTATATAGGTGTATATACCTCTCGTAAATGAAAAGGAAAGAAGTTTGGCATGCGGGTCCTTAAAGATGGACAGTCAAACGTACTTTGTTAAGATCCGCGAACCCAAATCAGAAAAATAATATTATGTGTTTGCGAAGAGGTGTATAAAGAACTATTCACCGAAACACGGCCGTCAGCAAATCCTCCCACACCTCGCTATCTTTACTGACGTCGACAACGTTAAACACACAGTATCAATTTTCACCATAAAAATAATGCATTTCAACTCGACACGTCAAATGTAGTAGACTTTACGAAAGACAACCGTTAAGTGAGGTACCATACGAAACGCGGTAATATAAAGAAATACTATGCTCAACGCCGAAATTCTGTTAAATTGTGGTACTTTCCTAATCGAATCGACCCATTCGTGACGTGACATGGCTCTATTTCGTCTCTCGAAAATTCACATGCAACGTGTTTAACATAAATTACGTTTTTTCTTGTTTAATCGATCCCTCATTACTGAGGATCGTGGTCACTACAGAACCCCTAAAATAGACGATCTCTCCATCGGTTCCGGTTCAAATGAGTCCTCAGCACCAGCTGAACTCTGGAAGACGATGTGGGTTTCTTCACTTGGTCGTACCACTTTGTTGGCGACCGTCCTCACGCTCTCGTTCCTTCGATATTACCAATAATGATCAACTTTTCCAGATTACCATCTTCTCTCGTTTATTATATATTACGTTGAAAAAACTGGAAAGTATTTTTCATATTTTAAACAGAATTTTATTTTCGACCTAGACCGAGAGAACCCTTAACTCCTTATTTCGTCATTTATGAAAAAAATAATGTTTTAGTCACGTTTACATTAGCAAAGGACTCCCAAACTATTTTTTCCATTAATTTAGAGAAAAATACTATACAAATAATTAAAGAAAGTTATCAGCCCCATTTCTAGTACGCGTGTTTCTGTTTCAGTCAGAAAGGTTTCGCCACTGGGTTTGATTTATGACGACTGTATTCTACGCATTACTGTTATTAACTTTTAAACCCTATAACGAGTGGCAGATATTTTAGCTGTTATCATTATTGCACCACTGACATTTCGAAAAAAAAAAAAAAATATATATACATATATATATATATATATATATATATATATATATATATATATATACATATATATATATATATATATATATATATATATATATATATATATATATATATATATATATATATATATATATATATATATATATATATAACAACCCATCTATGTCCCATTGTTGAGCACGGGCCTCTCAATTTCTGGAGGAACGGACCTTAACCCACCATGATTGCCCAATACGGATTGGCGGGGTTACCAGATTTATATTTATATAAATAATAATAATTGTTATGTATTTCACGTCTGTGTATACATATTTTTACTTTTATGTACCATACATGTGCCATTCTATGTACTTGTACCAAACAAGATTATTTCCATTTTCACGATAATTCGGTGACCATAGCTTCGTTAAGATATTTTATCTTGACATAAGCAATGCCTTTACATTAATATTACTTTTATGTAGTTTTTTTTTCTCTTTCTGAATATAATAATATTCTGTAATAAAAATAAACACAAAATATTTATTTTTTATTATTAAGAAGTAATTTTTTTCCGTATTTGAGAAACTGTGTTCTTAGCGTAAAGTGGAAAAAAGTTAAGATGAGTGTTAGAAAAAATGAAATAAAAGAACACCTAAAAGCAACTACGACAAACTTGATAAAATTAACTCAAAAGAGAGTGGAAACAAAAAGCTGTCATTGTAAATAATTAATTCCATTCATTATCTCGCAAGTCTTTTTAAGTGTTGTGTAATTAGACAGGACATTTTTACTTCGCATTGTCACGATATTTTCGTTTCCCTTTTTTGTTTAAATTTATTTCAAAATACTTAATGAAGAGCGAAACTTTTTTGATTGTTTAATGGTTTATGAACATTTTGCAATCTTTATATTTCCGGAACAAAACTTCAAAATTATCTGTTATACTCTGATCGTGAAGCGATACGAAGAAATTTTTAACATTTATCTAGAAAAAAATTCTCTGCTATGTATCTGAAACTAAAGTTTCAATACCTGGGTGTTTCTAATAATATCTATCTCCATGCCACGGATAATCTTAAACTCTTATTCACACCGCACTGGTTTTATCTCTAAATCCTCTGTCATAACGTCTCTAAACCTCAGAAATGACATTCCTCTTGACATTAACCGAACAAACTTCTCTCCGAACATAAAGTCCGAGAATTTTTTAGTCCTGCTCACAGGGATAAGATTACTCGCTGCAAGATGAATATTTTTTTATGTATTATATTTATATAATTGTATGTGTATATATATTTATTTTAGTATGTATTTAAATTTATATTTAGTCTTACATTATTAGCTACAGCACTTCCTAAGCAATTTTCTCAGTTTCGCACGCGGGTCGACTAGGAGAGAATTTTAGCTTTTTATACCGGCCATCATGTATTCCGCCATTTTCAATTTTTCTCTTCCCATCCATGTATTCGCACTTGTCACCATTTTTTGTTCGAGTGCGACCCGTAGGTATTACGGTTCGTGCTGAACGTAGAACAACTTTTTACTAGGATCAGATTTTCATAGTGTGGGTATAATTTGCGTTGAGCTCTATCCGAACATTTCCCTAGAACAAACTTACCCTCCATCTCTTACAATTTCCCAAATAACATGCCAGTCAGTCAGTGGTAATGCAGATTTATATAGTACTGTAGTGATACATACATAACTGTATCACTGATACTTTAAAACCTTTTATAAAATATTAATTTTTTTTACTTTCGTAATATTCAAATTTAAAATGAAAAAGAAAATTAAAATAAATTGTTATTAAAGAAAAATGCTTTAGTTCGACTGACGTCTTTTGGGTAGACATGTCACCCGTCCGGCACAAAACATTGAAATTATAATATATATATTAAGATATAAAATGAAAAGTGTTAATAAAGCATGAATAAGTTGTTATATAAATATACAATGAAACGCAAGAATAAATTAATATCATTTTGAGAATTTGATTTGAAGAAGCCCCCTGAAGATTCCGGATGTCGTCGTTAGCAGAACGGCAGGCACGTGACAGTACCTAAACTATTAATATATATATCGAGATAGCGAGGGCTTAAAAACATCCCTTGGCATCTCTTACTGCAAAGCAGTAGATTTAAAGCTACGCTTAAATTACACGAACTGGAAACGGGCAACAGCGTGGCTAGTTTAGTTATTTAACTCTGCGGTCTCTAACCGGGTAGGTTGGGGATCCATTGTTGTGATTGCAGGAGAAATACCCTATGGCACACTTCATAATACTGAAATATAAACTGCGTCTTTCCAACCATAACCGTTAAATAAGTATTTATCTGTTCCTACATTTAAACTTGTCTATAATTATACTAATATCTGTTGTCTATAATTATACGTAATATCAGGGAGTGGACCGGAATAGCAAGTTCTCCAGAAATGCTGCACCTCGCGTGGAAGGAGGAAAGTTGTGCTGAATTGGCTGCCAACCGTCGCAAGTCGGAAAGGCACTCTTAGAAGAAGAATAAATACACTTAATCATTCGTAGTCCAACGTTTTCCTGTTTATCTGTATATTTCTGTGAGACTATCTATAGAATATATAGTTTAGTATAGTATCTGATGTCAAAATTAGTTTACGACATGGTACCCTTCAAAAAACAAACCTACACATTTCTTATAGGTGGCAACGACTACTTTTATGGCGACGTTAGGAAATTGACTAGAAATACAACCCCTTATGAAAAACGTTTAAATAATCGACTAATAGAGCTATAAAGTAAGATAATCAACTCAATTATCTTATTTTTATTTAATACTTTATTGTACACAAAATACGACATACAAGAATAAAAAGGAAAGAAGATGTACAAGGGTGAGTTTAACTCAAAATTGAGTTTTCTTCCAGTAAACCCAGGAGTGAAAGAGAGATAAGATAAGTTGTGAGGAAAGAAATAAGTGTAAAACAACAAAATATAATAATAATATACATAACAATACATACTATATAATCATATATATATCCATATCATAATATATATATCCATATATAAATATTTTATACCGAAAGGAAATGTTCATTAATTCTTCTCTTAAATACATCCAGGGGGAGGCTATCACGTATAGTATGTGGGAGAGAGTTCCACAAGCGCACTGCGTGTACAGTGAATGAGCCACCGTTTTCTTTCTTCGTTTTATTTCATTTTATTTTCAGTTTAGTACAGTTTGGTAGACGCAGTGCTAATTTTGGCGAATAATGCGATACTCGTTTCCTTCGTCGGATAACCGAATCCTCTGCTACACTCTGAAAATCAAATTTGCAGAAGAAAAGATTAGATGATAAGTTCTGTAATATAATGTCTGCTCTATTTGAAAAATATTTTTAATAGGATAAAAAGTCTTACGTAAAAAATGAAACAAACTCGATCTCAAAAAGAGCAAACAGAGGGATGAGAGAGTTTTTTCTCTCACTTCTCTCTCAAGCAAAGCTTATTTCATTACCGAAGCGGAGATAGTTTATTAGTTTTAATATTGAGATCAAAAAGAACTCCTAGTAAATCTACATACTTTGAAAAAATAAAGACCTATATCACGCATTGTGTAAGATTGGAAATGTTTCTGCACGGAATGTTCATACAAATTAATACGAATTCGGAATTCCCGGTGTATCTGACAGATTTAAGCGCGCTATCACCTCCATATGTTATAGTTATAGGGCACCGTATCTTGTGGCGGAGCCCCGACCATACCTCACGTAAAAAATATTTATGACATTCCGTTCCTATTCTTTGTGAAATAGTTATTTGTCGATAAGTTACTACCTTTCATAACATTCTTATTTCTTGGATTCTTATTATCATATCTTTGGGATGCAAAGATAACATTTTAGTAAATATTTTATCATATTATTTTGTAATAAAGATGAATATTTTGATTGTTGCCAGCCGTCACTGAAAAATAATATATTAATTAATTTGATGTGCTATTTATTTTTTTGCTAAGCTATGTTAGCAAAATGTATTTTTTATATTTGAGTATTTTTATAGTGATATATATATATATATATATATATATATATATATATATATATATATATATATATATATATATATATATATATATATATATATATATATATATATATATATATATATATATATGTAGTGAATTAATATAGTTCAGGAAAACTAATAACAATAGACTGAATTTTTCTACATTATCAGCCTATACTGTAGCAGTCAACTGCTGGATATCGGCCTACCACAAGTCACGCCACTTAGCCAACCTTCGGTTACATGTCTTTTGTGATATATGTAGGCAAATGAGCAAGCTTGTTACATTTTAAATTGATGCAATCAACACCGCCCATGGAGCTTTGAGAATTATGTAAGCTTTGACAGGATACGTGACTTTTTTGAAGATTCTACCAGTTAGTAGTAGTATCTAGTCTCTATCAGCCGCCCTGAGCAAATCATCGTTCCATCTAGCGAGGGGAGCGCCTTCATTTTCCAAAATGCGATCTCATTATCTATCGACTCCAACAATCGTCAGATCTCCGTCAAAAGTGACCAGCTCATTGTCACTTAAGTTGGTCGAACAAATATGTCACTGAATTTTTTTCTCTGGAGGATTTCTTCATTCTGTTTCTTCTTTAGATTTATTTCGGTTAACACTAAATTAAAGTACATAGAAGATTAAGAATAAAACTGAAATAGTAGTTACCAAAAGCTGTGACATGTGGATTGTATAATTATTGTATCTAATGTAGTGTAAAGTATATTTTAATAATGCGTCAAAATTCAAACACCATCTAATTTTATATGTTTCAGGGATGTTGCAGTAGTCTTTAATTTGTCAAGAATGGCATAATATTTGTCTGTATCATGAATGGGCCGGCTCGCCCGGGGAAACCACACTCCCGCAAAAACCGGCGGCTGAGTGGTAACTTAGCTACCGCGCTTCGTACGGTGAGCGGCTGAGTTCCGAAGACCCAACACCCTGCCCCTCCCCCTCCCACTCCCATAATAATACTTTCCTTACAGGTCGGCAACGTTTCCGCACTGCCTATGGTGCTGCAGTCTATGGGCAGCGTTGATTGCTTTCCATCAGGTGACACGCCTTCTCGTTTGCCTTCCTATCCCATAAAAAAGATCCCCACGTTTAGCAGCAGATTTGGATCGCAGATTAGTTTTTCGCACCTAAAGGAAAAAATTGACACTTAATTTCTTCCTTTTGGTGTCGAGAACAGTTATAATGCTTAAGTTTATTCTAATTTTCTAAAAAGGGTATAACACACATTATTTGTCAATAGTTTAATTCTAATTTATAAACTTTATAACACCTTAATTCCATTTTGTAATTTCCAGTTGAAGAGAGAACAGAAATGTTCTCTCTTCAACTCTCCTACCTTTCATAAAAAAAATATAGTTTATCGTTTCCAATCGCAAAATATAACTGTCACAATTTGTCTCCCATGGATTTATAGCGCCTGGAGGTCAAATGTAGAGTCGAACGTTCGTCTTATAAATCACTTGCGCGGACACTAGCTAGCGTCTTTTATTGACAGCCTTACTGTTTTCGGCTGGCATTTTAAATTATTGCTTCGAGCCATATTTTACGAAGTAGCATTAGTACGATTGCATTTAAATAAATTAAAATATGGTTTTGTTTATTTAAAGTTATTGTTACTTGGAGGCAAATGAGCAAGCATATCGCCCATAGATATCTGCAACACGCTATGCACTGCAAATACGTTGCCGGCCTTTGAGTTAAGAGTAGGCTTGTTTTAAAAAGGTTCCAATGTCGTATGGACTCGGAAATACCACTGAAGGTAGCTGGTACCACAGGGTAGTAATGTGTGGAAAAAAGTTTCAGGAAAAACCGACCGCATTGGATCGCCATTCATCAATCAATAGTGTGGTAGTAGAAGCAGGACGCACTGATCGAAGGCTTATGATACTTAACGGCTATTATTGTAGGTAGGACAGGATAATAGCCAAAACTATACCGCCATTAATCGAGTATTTAAATTGATTGTGGCATTTAAAGTCGACAAATATTTTCAAAGCAATAAAGTAAAAGGTGTTAAAAATATGTACATATATGCAGGGAAAAGTTATATGGGAAGGTACACAATATTTTTAATAATAAACATAAAATAATTTTAATTTTTAAAAATTAATTGCCGATTATGAAATTTCAATATATTTCTATTCTCTTAAAAAAATTAAATAACAAATTAAAAATGTAAAAAATTTATGAATATATTTTGTGTACAAATTTGTTTTAAAAGAATGTTATTATTTCTATTGTATGATAGATCTCGATGTTCAGAGGTTTCTCTTCAAACATTTTGATATCAGTGCTACAAGCGTAGCGCTTATATCATCACGCTACGAAATTAGTGAACAAACTGATTTCATAGCACTAATTTTTTAAAGGAACAAATAGGATGGCAATTTCTGGAGGAATGGATATTAATCCACCACGATATATAACGAGGATTGCCACATTTGGGCTGGCGATAGAATTGAAACTAAACATATATCATATAAATTAGTTTTAAAAACACGAATAAAAATAACTAAATCAATATCTGTTGATGAATGATAGACAATAGAAAAATTGAAATTTTCATCCCAAACAAATCATCGAAATTGAATATCGGGTCGAGTTTTTGTTATTCCTATTAGACGTCGGATTCGTATCCGCTTATAAAAAATTGTTCGTAGAATTGAAATTGTCCAGAATGTCGCTATGTATACACGGATATGGGAAGCTAAGGTTTTACGAAAAACAGGACTTTAGACTTTGTATAATATCAGAAATAAAAATTCAAAAATCTTGAAGAATTACATCTCTTTTATCTAACGTCAATCTATTGTCAACAGAGCTTTACCATTATTTCGTAATGAGGTTCCTATAAACGGAAAAAAAACGGCGAAAGAAACTACGCAGATATCCTCTTTTTATTTTTTTATATAACATGTGAATGTGTATAGATCAAACTTATAGTCTCACAGATAAAAATGAACCTGAATATGATGAAAAAAGTTTAAACTCAACATTAAATTAATAAGAAGGGTTATATCTCAATAAACACTAGAACCGTTGCTTTCAAAGTTTTCGACGTGGAAAATTGTTTTGTTTACTGCTAATGAAAATCCAACTTTACCAGCGGTTGATTTTAGTTATTCAAATTTCTTAATTCCGATTCCAAATTAAAATAATATTTAATTACATTTTATGACATTAATTTTTCGCATTTATTTATTTTTATATTAGCCCCTTTGACAGATGTGGATAAAGCAAAAGTTTTTTATACTTATAAGTATAGTATATAATTATAAGTATAGTGGCAAATAGAAAAAAATTGTTAGCTTTTTTGATTTTTTCCTATATTACATTATATAGAAAACATCAAAGCACACGACTTCATTCGCTAATATTGTAGACCAAAATGAACGAACGACACAACAAAGTGAATATACCGTTTTGTTTTGATCGTATAAACATCGCCGTTCAGTTGAATGAACACTCATTCTTTTTTGTGTAGAAGGGTGTTGTTAGCCTTAGGCCTTTACAACATTTTCCGGGAGACTCCAGCAGGCCCGCAAGTTACTAACTAGTTTTCACAAAAATGAATGGATGTGTTGGTGATGACTTATAACAATATGTAACGACGCAAAAATTAAGGCCGGCAACGCTTCCGTGACTCCTGCGGTGTCGCGGTTGTCTATGGGCGGCGTTGGTTCCTTTTCACGCTTGCTCTTTTGCCATCCCATGCCTTGAAAAACCCTTGTAGGGACTTATCCCGCCAAAACGTCAGCGATATTAAGTTTTCCATTTTATAATGTCCTGTCATTATCAGTTTTATTGTTAATTCTGGTGGTTTTTTACTCAATATGGTTGAAAAGTTTACATACTTCAAGATACTTAATATTATTTTACTTAACACTGGCATAATAATTATAGCTCATTGCCATTAAAGAAACAAAATACCCTGTATAAAATATAATTTATATGCTTCAATTTTTATTGCTTAGTAGTACAAAACTAAGCGAATGTATCAATATCAGATAAGTGTTTAGAAACATCTCGGAACTAAAAATACATCATCGCTACTAGTAAAGTAAGTAACCGTGAACATCCAAATCTTAACCTGTGTATAAACCAAAAATCAATACTCCAAACCTGTATTCACATCATAAACAGACGTCGGATATCGTGTGAAGAGGACGTTAATTACCAATCGAGGCATACACCTGACAGTTCCATCGACAGGGGATTGAGGAGGGTATAATTTGTGGAGGCACGTATTATTTTTCACATTCTATACAGTAACACATCGAGATCTCGAGACTGATGGAATCTTCCGTATTTTCAATATTAACGTTTCAATAAGTTTTATATTGAACTAAACGACGTTTTCTTATTCCCCATTTTTCTTTATGGAGTTGAAATGTGGACTACATTAGTTTGAGACAGAGAGACAGGATAGATGCATTCGAAATGTGGTGTTGGAGGCGAGTGCTGAGAATTCCTTGGACGGCCATACGCATAAATGTGTCGATCTTGTCACAGCTAAAAGTGAAAACCCGTTTGTCTACCATTTGTCGCCAGCGCATCCTCTCTTACTTCGACCACATTGCGAGGAAGGGCGATGAAGATTGAAAAAACTCACTGTGATTCGTAATATTCAAATTTAAAATCAAAAAGAAATTGTTATAACACAAGAGACTGATCGACTGACGTCTCTCGAGAAATAGGCATGTATAGTCACCCGACCGGCATAAATAATGTAAATTGAAAAATGTGATTAAAGGATAATTAATAAATGTACAATGAAGAGCAAGAATAAATCAATATTTTTATTTGACGATAAAAACCCCCTAAAGATCTCGGGTGTCGCCGTAAGAAGTACGTCAGGCACGCTACAGTACGAGGGAAGCTCTTTTTGCAATACAGGTCTTAGTGCAAAAATGTAAAGACGTGCAACAAGATATTCTATATCTGTGCTTCATCGATTACGAGAAGGCGTTTGATAGAGTACTACACGATCAGCTCATCGGTGGAGATCGTTTTCGACAACAGATATAAAAATCATTCAGAATTTGTACTGGAATCAACGCACTTCTGTCTGTGTAGACGGTGAAAAGTCTGAGGAGGTTGAAATAAAAAGGGATGTACGTCAGGAGTGCGTTCTAGCAACCCTCTTTAATGTTTATTCGGAGGCTATAATGGCTAAAGCTTTAGAAGATCTAGACTGTGTTGTCAAGGTTAATGGGCTACTAATGAATAACCTTATTTATGCAGATGACACAGTGCTCATATCATTATCAAAGCAAGAACAGAGAATAGTCGACAGAGTGAACACGTGCAGAAAGAAGGCAGGTCTTAGTTTAAATGTGCCAAAAACGAAGGTTATGGTGTTTTCAAGTAGACAACATCCGGACTCATGAATATCTGTTGATGGACATACACTTGAGGAAGAAATCAATATTAATACCTCGGTCCGTGGTTAAATGAATCTTGGGAAAGTGATCAAAAAATAAAATCCCGTATTGAAATCGCTCGTAGCTCTTCCAACAAGATGAAAGGAGAAGTTCGTAATTGCAAACTCAAACTTTCCTTGCACATTAGAATGCTCCATTATTACATGTAGCCCGTTCTTCTACACGAATGTGAGGCTTGGCCGCTTAAAGAAGACCTCAGAAAACGTATAGAAGCGTTCGGAATGTGGGCATATAGACGGATGCTCGCTATTAACTGGACTCAAAAAGTGGCCAATGACGAGGTTCTCCGACAAGTCAAGCTAAAACGTGAACTTTTGCAGACCGTCAAAGGTAGAAAAGTTGCTTACCTGGGTCATATCATGAGACATGACAGGTACAGGTTGCTGCAATACGTCCCACATACGTCATACGTATATTTCCCCCGATGCAGGAATCAAATGATACCATTGGTTCTAAAAGCGGGAGCTTCCAATTAGGTATTATTTTTAAAGAAACCGATACAACAATCCGAGTCGTTCATGTATCAAGTCATACCTTTATTCATTTACGTCCGTCCCACTCGCACGGTCATTACGGGCCACCAAAAACGCATTAGCTTACTAATTTGTGAGTTTTTCAACACCACTAATCGCTGCTTACGGTGCGCTAATTGCTTGCCAGATTAAATGGTAATGTCTTTACGTATGTAATGTTTATTTAACCGATTTTAAACAAGAGTTCTATCAATGACCGCTTTTACCATGGGGAGTGCTCTGAGGAACTTCTTGAAATAATTCCTGCTACAAAAAATAAATATTAGATATATTTATTCTTCTATATACAACTAAAAAAAACAACAGTAGTTGATTACATAATATGTTTTTATGGGATAGAAGGACAAACGAGCAAGCGTGTCGCCTGATGGAAAACAATCAACACCGCCCATAGACATCGCTGGAATCACTGAAGCGTGGCCGGCCTTACGGTATGTGTAGGCTTATTTTTTGAAGGTGCCAATGTCGTATCTGCTCGGAAATACCGCCGAAGGTAGCAGGTTCAACAGTGTGACGGTACATGGAAAGAGTTTTGGGGAGAAGTGCACCGTACTGGATAGCCACTCATCCAGATGGTGGGGATGAAACTTTTCTTTACAGCGAGTTGTACAGTTGTGGAATTCAGGGGGCAGGAGTTATTCCAAGACATTCCTCAGAGCATTCCCCATGGTAAAAGCGATAAAAAATGCTGAGATGAGATATAATATATACAAAGGACGGTCATATCGCTAATAGAAATTTTTCCAGACCACCGTTGGAAGGACACGGTGTTAAAGTAGATATCTTTGGTTGTTATTATTTATTTGTCGGAAATTTATTGTGATACTCAAGACTCGTATTAAGTTCCTCTGCTAAATTGCAACACCCACCTGTTAAGATATCTTAATGCATACGCATCGTCTGTCAGTATTACCTTCACTGGATATTTTTAATGGGAGAAATCATTAAATAAAACTATTATCAGTCTTACTTACTCGTACTTACTTTCTTACTTAGGTACACCCTTTGGTGCTATTACCCGTTGTTGGTTTTGGCCTCCTCAACGATTCTTCTTTTTCTTCAAACTATTCTTAATAAAGATATATTGTAGGATAACATTAAATATTTATTAAAAATATACAAGATTTCAAACAATACTGTAAAGCATAAAATTTCATTCAACAAAATAATATACAATCTTAATGAGAAGCTTTATTGTTACATTCAAAAAACAACTTCAGTCGAGTTTAAATCCATCATTCTCAAACATATCAATTACATTTACCTTATAAGCGAGGCTGAAATAAGTACTTGACTAATCTAATACCAACGAAATTATGTTCAAATTTCTTTGACTTAGAAATATGGACTACTCCAAAGATTTAAATCGTTAGATTGATTGATTCGAAGATTGATTCGAAGATGTTAATGCTGGTAGCCTATTGGCTTTAACAGCTTTATCGTATTCAGGGCCCGCGGGCTAGTAAAATATAATTGGGAATCTGCGCAAATCGCAGACTCCATCGGCCTGATGCCGTGTCGGAGGTACACATATGTGTGTGTGCTGATTTTAAACTCGTCATGATTCTACGTTAAACATGTAGGGGAGGTTGAACTTTAGTAACTATAGTCCCTATTAGTCCCATAGACCCTAAGGTCTAGGGGTGAAAACCGACCGGGTACGTGAGAGAATCTCGTGTAAGCGGCCGGTGTAGAAGTGTTCCCTACTCTACGTGCTCGGCTAGGGCCGGGGTGCGTGTGAGTGTTGGTGTCGTGAGTGGATCCGAACGACGCTGTTTCGTCGTCCGGATCGTGTAACACGTTACGCGGGCGTCGTCTTTTCGGGCGCGCGTTTAAATCGGGTGAATAATTTACCGATTGTACCACCAGTGGATTCGGATGGGATTCGGATCTCTCAAAATGTTTCTTAGAGAGTGTTTTAAAGTGTTGTTTGACGCTCGGCAAGTTAAGGTCGCAGTGGAGGTCAATATTGCGCTGGAACCACTGAGCACCGGTGGCTCGACGAATGAAGCGATTTTGTATCACTTGAAGTTTATTTATTTTTCTTTTATGCACGTGCGCGAAGGCAACACTTGCGTAGGAAATGATTAAATCGTTAGATAGTGTTACAAATTACAAAGTACAGTTGACTTGTCATTCGTTCATTTGAATTAATAGTTTTCAATGGTGTTAAAATAGAATGGATGAGTTCGCCACTGTCAAGTAAAATGAAGAAGATTTATTGGTGCCGTTAAGATAAGAAACAAAATAGAGAAGACACGAAGGACCGAAAGTCTCCAGGTGAATTCGTGGGTTCATTTGGAAATAACGGCAAGTGCACAAAAGAGATAGTAGTATTTCCAATTTGTATTTATTATTATATATTATTTAGCAGTATTTTCAATTTGTACATATGTATTTTGTTTCCAAGTAGAATTTCCAAGAAAAAAAACTCTATTTCCTTAAACCCTATTGGTCACCGTTCACAATTAAAAGCAATGCATTTTAAATATCTAACGATTTAAATCTTAGGATTACGTATAAATAAACTATAGCGAACATGTAATATAGCAGAAAATCTTTGACAGCGTGTGTCACAGTATATAAGGCATATGACATCCGCCGTCAAAATGTTTTATTGCTGTCAATGGTTTAAATGTTCATGTCGGGTTAGGATTATTGTGAAAATATGTAGTACACAAAGTAAAGAGAATAATACATTTGAAATAAATCCATTAAGTTCATTTAAATTTTACTTTTAATACTAATCCTATTAACTTACACTATTATAAACATTCTGAACAAAGTGTAAATGAAATGATCTCCCAAATATATTGCAGCATTTTGGGGCACTTAAAAAGTTATAGGCATGGTTATATGTAAAAAAAACTTAATTACTATTTACATTGCAATAACACATTTTTTACTTATATGGTATATTTATTTCTGCTTCAAAAACATATACAGGCGCTTTATAATCGTTGTTAGAGCCCAGGTTCCTTGGTCTGTAAATACATCATTACATATTTCGTCTTAACCTTATATAATGGCAAAGTATTATATAAATTATAATAATATGAGGGTACGGTGAATTGTCTGTAGACTACCTTCAAATTCATTTAATATTTTATTCAAGATGTATAATGGGGTCTACGAATTACTCCAAATTATTATTACTTCATTATTTTACTTTCTTATTAGTATAGTATATTATTTCAATTGAGAATTCTGGTAGCCCATATTAATGAGATGAATTTAAAACAGAAATGTATACAGTCACCCTATAACTAAGATAAAAGCTTTTGAAAAGCCATATAAAAATAAACTGTCGAAACTTGAATGGTAAAGGATTAAGTTCAGACAAATTGTCTACAAGTCTGAAAAATTAAGTAACAACAAAATAAAATTTATTGTAAAAATATGTCTTTTGTTTATTAAAATAAATCTGTTTAAAGATTCTGAACAAATATAGAATGAACAAAAAACTAAACAATTATAAAGATGAACAGTCGTTATACTTACTTTGCTAAGATACGCGAACAAAAAATCTTTATAATGGATTTCCGCTAAGTAACGCCTAGATTCCATAAATTATCTGAACAATTATATTTGCTATGCTAGACAGTATATAGAAATATATTTACCTCCTTGTGTATAGTACCCCATGATTGATTTGCTGATTTCTTGCATTAAGTCCGCTATATCTACGTGTCTATATTATTAGTATATATATATATATATATATATATATATATATATATATATATATATATATATATATATATATATATATATATATATATATATATATATATATATATATATATATATGATATTAATAAATAGAATCATTACACTCTTGCTTTCTTTTCACTTCGCGACTTATGTATATAAAATTTCTAAGCCTGCACTGTACTGAGCAATCATACAGTTATAAAATCTTTAGTTGAAGGGTAACCAAGATAATGATAACACCTGGTTTAGAACCGACTGAAATTTACACATCTATTATCATTCTTATTTTGGGCCTTTAGGTCTCCTTTTCTGGCCTAAGAAAAAAAGGGTCAAATGAAGGCTGTTTTGTTTACCCTTTTTTGATTTTATTATTATTTAATTTCATATTACGGGGCCACTCATAAATTACGTCACACGATAAGGGGATGGAGGAGTTTAATAAACGTGACGTCGAATGACCAGAGAGGTCTGATTCTTATACTTTGCACCACTTTCATAAATTTAAAGTTCTTAAACTCTAAACTTCAACTCGTGTGAATAAGATGGAGAAGGGGCTCCGAAGTCATGAAATGCATATGACGTAATTTATGGAAGGCCCCTAAATTCTCAATTAAAAATATTAAGTGGGTACAGAATTATAGTTAATACAGAAATAATTTTATTATGTTATTGGTAATTTTAGTATAGCCAAAAAATTATTTACCTTTATGAGTAATTAGTGAATTAAAAAAATGGTATTAAAATTTATTATTTAAAATTAAAACTGATGGTATTAAAATAGTCAAGTGTACATAATACGGAGCGTTTTAGGACTAGAGAAAAAAAATGCATAAGAAATTCTGCAGGTGTATTATGGATAACACAATGTGATTTCGTAAGAAACATTCAAATAATAATGTATACATCAAAATCATAAAACATAATTCGAATCATTATTTACGCTTCTCACATTATAAAATAAACTTTAGGTATGTACAATACAACAAAGAAAAAATTTTACAGTGGAGATATTAAGGAGGTTAAAAACACCAAGCATATGTCTTGCTAATGCTGCAATACAAACTGACAAATTTAAAATTTTACCAAAATTATGTACTTTCTATTCGATAACAAGATAGACTGGTGACGATCTAACCAGCTCAGTGGCAAAGTTTTTGCTTAGGCTTTCAATCATCACAAGGTCAACTCCCGCACCGAAAAAGATGTGGGACAGAGGCGACCACGAAACTCAAAGGCTTTCGTCTTTTAAAGTCTTCTTGATTTTATTTTACTTTACACGCGTACACATCGTAACTCAGCCTCCGCCATACTCCATCTTCTAAACCAATTTACATTTATTGCAAGTCTGGATACCCCGCCAATCCGTTGATGTCCATTTCCATTCAAAAATCGGGAAACCTAGATATTCCTACTCAGGCTTCCCGATTTTTGGGAAATATGACCTATAAAAATAAGATAAACTGATTCATAATTCAATGTTATTTATGAAATACGAACTAAATTCGAGTAACGTGATGAGGATTTATTCTGTCTTCGTTGTAGAGCACACCCATCTATGGTCGTGCCTCTGGCAGACGTAAATTAAAAAGAACAGTGCAACCATTAAACAGACGTACCCCCACTATTGTTAATGCAAGACCTGTATATAAGACCGTGATTGTGGGATATATTAATTATTCAATTGGAAGATGTTAATGCTGGTAGCCCATTGGCTTTAACAGCTTTATCGAACACTGCCCCCCCCCGGGCAAGATATATTCATATAGACCTATAGTGAACTAACAGCAGGGCTGTATAATTATTAAGTAGATATATATATATATATATATATATATATATATATATATATATATATATATATATATATATATATATATATATATATATATATATATATATATATATATATATATATATATATATATATATAAATCTACTAATCTATTAATAAAAACTTAAAACAACTTCATATTTTACTAATGGTTAGGTCCAGAAAACCCCCTTATCTACCTGGGTATGTATCAAACCTTTATAAAGATCTTAACAAAGCTGCCGTATCAAAGGGTCACTGATCCCTTCACTTTTAAAGAGGTCATTGATTTCTTAACGCTATTCGTGCCCTAGTTTACGTCATATGTTCGAACTGTTGCTTTCAACACACGCCTGTATTTTTAATTGAAACGTCGTTTCTTTTAACCTGAACCTAATCTATGTATTTTTTTATATGAGGTACAGAACATCTTTGTATTTACTCATGCACATGGAGCACTTGAACTTGGAGAATTAATAAATGAATTTGTAAAATAAAATTGTATTTTTTTCTTTGGTCTGATTGAAAAAGCAACGGTGATTTAATCGATAGAATCTAAAGTCTTAAGAGATTCTATCGATACATATCGATATAGAAAGCGTCATGGCCCTACAGTTTTTTTACAAATTCATAGATCAATCCATTAATTAATTAATTAATTAATTGAGTCAAAAACAAAATTGTAAAAAATATTTATAATTAAAATGTTTTATAAAATAAAAATAAACATGTAATGTAGTGTTATTTTTTTTACCTCGTATAAAGTCTATTACTTTACTTTTGGGGGTATACTTCTGTGGCTTGTCGCCATTGATTGTTTAAAGCATATGAAGCATGTAACCATCTTCATAATCTTAAATATTCAGTGCTCACAAAGAGCTGTACAGATCACATAGTTCATCTACGAGATAATTGTTTATTGTCGTATCTAAATGAATTAAAAACAATAACGATATTACAAAGTTTTGAGACAACTACTCTAGCTACCACTAGCCTAAGCTCATAAGTTACTTTTTTAACGAACCTACGGTAAACATTTCACAGAAAACTGTTGATAATAAAAAAAATTGGACCATATTAAATGGGTGAGAAGTTATTCCTTTTATTCGATATATATTCTTCAAGGTTAAATCAAGGACTCAAAAGAATAGGTTTTCGCGACAATGCATAAGTACCTAAATATAGCTAAAAATATTTAAAATTATATTTTACATAACCAATACTTTAAAACGTTAACTGTCATGCTTACTAATGGCTTTATTTGGTTCGTTTTTTTTGTATTTACAAAACCTACATATATTTATATAAAATACGTCGTAACAAATGCTTCAGCTGCAAAAAGAAAATCGTTTTTCTGTAATGCTCCAAACCAAAAAAAATACTCCAAAAACACTAGACATGTGGTTTGTTAATAAGTAATGCAATGACCGAATGATGATGATGATGAATCTGATTGGCGTTTTCCATCACGTGATTTGAGTGACATGACCACATTTGAATGATTAAATATCCTTTATAATTAAGAAAAAAATTATGGTTTTACGATTTCTGTCATGGAAACCACCGCTTTGGGGCATTTTTTTCCCGAAACTTCGTTCCACGCATCACTACGCCATGGAACCAGCTGCCTTCGGCAGTATTTCTGAACCGATACGACATTGAAACTTTCAAAAAACAAGCCTACTTCATCTCTAAAAGACTAGCAACATGCTTTCCATCAGATGATAAGCTTGGTCGTTTGGCTCCCTTCCAATAAAAAAAAAATAATTTGAATACAGTCAACGTCCCTGAAATCCCTTTTATATAATGTAAAATTGTAATGGGTATGAGGACACAGTGTTGGCAGGTTTCCTTTTGGGTATCTATGTTTTTAGCTGTAATGGATAGTTTATTAACATTGGAGGAATGGACATTAACCCACAACGCTTATCTAAAGCGGATTGGCAGAACACCCAGACTCGAAATAAATACTTTTCAGCCATCTATTTATTTATCTTAATGACGGAATCGAATCCTTGACTTTTAAACGGACATCGGCATCGCTCCTAAGCTAATTAGGTCGTCAGTTATATTCATATTTTATCCCCATCTCTTAGTATCGTCAGAATTTCTATTTATAACAATTCTATTATTATAAATAGAAATTCTGACGATGACATTAAGGCCGTATTGACCTTAAGTCAACTTTTTTATTGACTGTAGTTCGTATTGACTTTGTATAAGACGACGTCTTTGTGGCTGGCGTACAACAATTTGTAAAATTAAGTGCCGTATTACATTTAAGAATAATTAATTTTCATAATTGTTATATATATATAAAATAAGATATACATATAATGTACGTTAAAAATGGATAGCATGCTTTGCATCTCCTTTGGAAAAAACTCATCACTATCCTCATACTTGAAAAATGATTTACGCACTACGTTTGCAATATAAATGTAATGCCTATCAGCAACCCTAAAAACCTGGAAATATGAGTTGATTTTGGGTATATCTCTAACATTACAACATGGGAAGGAACAGGGTGGTACAATTCAAAACCCTCCAGTAAAGTATTATTTTGTTTTGTTCTATTTCTAAGAAGGAAAGCAAATTCAATTTTACTGAACAAATATTCTATGCAAAGTTTTTATACTATAAAACATCTCCACTGTAATATACTTTCATATATAATACCTCAAGGTAAAATATATTCCACTAAAATAAGAAACTTTACACTACCACTGTACACAAAAGAACACGGGTCACCAAAATCTTTGGGGTCTAGGCCCCATCCACCTGTTTTGAGGCCTGGTGCTATTGCGTGGCCAGAACTGTTGGGAGCCAAAGCCCTGAGGCCTGAAATTAGTCCGCGGGACCCAATTCCTGGGGAATCTCTGGTTTATAAATGGCCTAGGACCCGGATTGGGCCACTCATTGTTTTTGAAATCACTATAATCCGGAGGTGAGGGATTGCGAACCATCGGAGAGTCTAAGTTTCTACTTCTCATGTCATCTTCATATACATCTCCTGCATTTTCTTCTCTTTCTTCGAATGTGTTCTGATAAGTTATTCCGAACTTCTGTATTGGCGGTATGGTATCAAATGGGTTCACCATGTTCATTACTGGAGGTGCAGATAGAGGATTTTCTTTTTCTATCCTCTTCTCTGCTCCGCTGTTTATTTGTATGAGGTTTGCATGCTGATCATTAACATTGGTTTTTCCATTGTTGCCACCCACTAAAACTTTATTG
This sequence comes from Baronia brevicornis, assembly GCA_031353405.1. Taxonomy (NCBI): domain Eukaryota; kingdom Metazoa; phylum Arthropoda; class Insecta; order Lepidoptera; family Papilionidae; genus Baronia; species Baronia brevicornis. Next base: position 350,569 of record JASFAT010000825.1, read on the forward strand.
TTGTTGAAACTGTGTCTGCGACTATGTTCTATTTGGTTTTGCTGATTGGGATACATGGCTTCTGTAAATATAAAAAAAACTTTTCAGTATTTATGGTAACAACAATATCAGTCTTTTGCTTGTCTGTCAAAAATTTTAACTAAGCCTTTTTATAATCTGTAGAAGGGATCTTGTATACTTTTTTTATTTATTTACAAATTTTATTAATAATTCTAGTTTAATTGTTGTGTATTAATTTTAAGGGGAATGGACCTTTCTGATACTTCAAATTACTAAGATTTCGAAATGTTGAGATGTAAGTAGTATATATATAAGTAGTATTTATTGAAACATACCAATCACATACATATTTTGATAAATCAGTAAAATTTTTTAAAGAAGTCTGTTATGTTTGTTTGCTTCAAACTCGATAATAAATGAGGTTGATCAATATTTTTTTTTTTTCAAATAATGTGTGCTTAAATGTTCCGTTGTCATTTCCAACCTCACTACTACTGTGTCCGAAATATTTTTCAGTGCTACTTACGATGGTCCTCGTCTTCAGATAAATCCATATCGACACTCTCGACGATATCATTAGGAATCACGATTGCTGGAACTCTGTAATCCTGGAAAAACGACATTAACGCATTAAATAACGAAACATCCAGGGGAACAAAAAACGGAAGATACTAATTCAATTAATGTTTAATTCAGACGCAATACTGCATTGCCAAATGCTGTTTATTTTTTCCATTCGCTGTTGGCCCGTCGAGAGAAACCCCCAAACACCGAAGTATGGAAGCAATTTTAATTGAATTAAAAAAGATTTATTTTACAATATATATAGCCACTAGGCAAACTATATCGCGTGTTAATAGTGCCATCTATCGTACCGTAAATACATTAGGCAACCTCTATTGAAGCAAGAGGAAGCCTTATTGTTGCTGGACTGTCGTTTGACAAATGCAATATAATGTATTATGTGGCAAAGTTAAGAATTTGAAATAGGTAAAATAAACTATTTTTTTTAAATATTCAATAATTGTTAATGTTTGAAACCCATGCAAATTCTAGTCCTATTTCCTACAACATGCATTGAAGAGAACATGCTTCTCAAACTCGAAAGAAAAATTTTTAATAGATCCTCGTCGCAAAACAGAGACCAACCAGAAGATGGAAAATCCTAAATACTGATGAAATCGAAGAGATCTTGACCGATACTAACATAATCCGAGAGATAAGGAAATATAGATTTCGTTAACTTGGGCGCCTAGAGAGGCTTGGAAAAGACCGCGTTGTCCAAAGGGATTATGATCGGGTATATCAATGTGGTACTATCGTATTAGAGGCCAAGACACACTTTGGATCTTTGAGACATCGGAGTAAATATTTAGTAATGGTAAGTCTCTAAGCGTAAACAGTCAGGGAATTACTTACTTGATCACCTTTAACTGGGTTTATGGTCCTTTGGGTTGGCTGATGCGTTAGTGCAATTAAATTTCTATGATCTACATCTGAAAATAATATTTATTTAATATAACATACTTTTATCTTTTCCATCCACCCAACTGTTGACTGGCAGAGGCTTTCCGGCATTAAGTCCGCCTTAGTACCAAAAATTGAACATTGAGAATAAATATATGAACAATATAAATTTATAACCTTATTCATAAAGGGGGGTTGACTGTTAGAGGCATTCCGGCATTAAGTCCGCCTTAGTACCAAACATTAAACATTGAGAATAAATAAATGAACAATATAAATTTATAGCCTCATTCATAAATGTTAACTTTTAAGCAACTCTTTAAACATTATTAAACAAAAATTTCATCCATAAACATTGTTTTAAGTTAATCAACTGCTTAAATGTGTTACTTAAGTAGCTGTCAAATTAAACAATCTCGTAATCTTGTTTCAAAATTTTTTTGTTTAATTTGGTTAATCATAAAATGCCTATTATCTACTCCCTTCAAAATTCTATTGAGGTTGTAGATACGATCGTACCGATTAAACTCATTCGTGTCTTTTCTATTCCATTTCATTGTTACCCCGACCGCACCGTTAAATTTTGTAAGTGCTTTATGCATTCTATTCCTTCCTCATCTCAACAGCACTGATTAATCTCCTTCGTATCTTCCCCCTTCTACGTGACATTGGCGAAATCATCCGTACTATTTTAGCACGATTGAAAGCACCATTAATTCAAATGAAGGAATGTTTCAAAATTAATCAACAAAATAGCGGATAAAAATTACACAATGGAAAGCTGTTTATCATGACAATGTGTTGATAGTATCAAGCTAGCCGGGAAACCGAGTGGCGTGTTTCCGTGTTTTTACACAGATTAATTCAATAAAAAAGTAAATAAATAAGGCAAAACCAATAATAATACCCATATTAGCCAGGTTTTAACCAAAACAATCAAATTCTACCAGTGTTGCAAATGTTAAAATAAATAGGCTATGCTTTACTAAGCAAATGTCAAAGTAGCTTTTATGTAACATGTAACGTTTTAAGTAACGCGGAACCAATCTACCGCGTTATAGGAAACAGGGTTTACTGCATATCTATATGTGTGTAAGGTTTTCGGATGGACCTTACCCACATTCGGACGAACATTTAATATGTGGGTGTTTTATAAAATTAATAAAAATACAGTTTCGATGACCTGGTCTAGTCATTGTATCATCGTGACAAGGGTGGGTTATGAATCCACGCCTCCGAAGAGATTGGTGCAAAACGGTAGATACAACTATATATAAAAAAACAACTGAGACTAAATTTGTATCAGAACTTAGCATCCAAACCTTGGTGTATATTGGGATGCCTCACTGGCGCGGTAGTCACGGGCGGTAGTGGAGGTGGGACGCTCTGTAACAACCTATGGTCTATGTCCTCCATACCTGAAATGAAGTAAGTGCGTTTGAGTTAATAAATTTTACCAAGTAGGATAACCTCAATTGGGTGTGTAGTTATAGAAGTATATTTATAAATCCACCCCGATATCTGGGTATATCGATGGTAAATCTAGTCAGATATACCCAGTGAGCCAATTGTTCCTCCAGCATATTGTGTCATTGCATCATGGCCCTGACCCCTTAGGCATTTGAGTCGAAAGTTGCTTGCGCTTCGGATTTTGTTTACAACGTGTACGTGTTATTAGATCCCTCAGCCAAAACCCGACCTTACACTTTTGGTTCATGGCCAATATTTCCTTACACTCTAAACTCTGTCAGTTATTTATTAATTGCTAGAAAATTCCCAGAGAGCTACTTTGGTGAACAAGTTGTTCTAAAAATGTGAAAATGGTTCCGTTGTAAGTCCTAAATCTTAGGGTCCTAACGGGGGAGCTTCTCATGGGGGCGGTAGCGGGTGTAGGCATAAATAAATTTTTAATTGAACAACAAAAATTTTTCACTTTTGTTTACACCTAGTTCTCTTTTTAGACGATTTTTTTTACACTAATTTATTGGACACGATTTTTTTGGTAACGTGTCTATCGTGTAAAAACGATACTAGGGGTGTTGTTTATATACTTACTGTCAAGCATTGGTAGCATTGGCGGCGGCGGTGGCGGGGGAAGGGCGCCTCTATGGTCCACGTCACTCGATGGACGATCCTGAAATTTACAGTAATTCTAAACGGTTAGTAAACAATAATAAAACGGTAGACTCTTTATAATTCAAACCTTTAAATTTTAAAGTATTTGCTGTGTCCCTGGCAAAGATCTCGTTAAATCAAATAAATTCAATGTACATTCCATCATCATCAGCAGCCTGCGGCAGTCCACTGCTGGACATAGGCCTCCCCCATGGAGCGCCACCTAGTCCGATCTTCGGCTACACGCATCCAGTTTCTGCCGGCCGCCCTGCGCAGATCGTCGCACCATCTAGCCGGGGGGCGTCCCACACTACGTTTAACGAGACGCGGTCTCCACTCCAGCACTCGTCTGCTCCAACGATCGTCGGATCTCCGACAGACGTGACCAGCCCATTGCCACTTAAGTTTGCTAATTCGAAATGCTATGTCGGTGACTTTAGTTCTCTGGCGGATTTGTTCATTCCGAAACATATCCACCAGAGAAACCCCGAGCATAGCTCTCTCCATAGCTCTCTGAGCGACTCTGAGCTTATGAAGGAGACGGACTGTCAGCGTCCACGTTTCGGCACCGTAGGTATGTATATGTAATGTATATTTGTATTGTAATAATTATCAAAAACAAAGTGGTAACTCAAAATTCTTTCACGCAAACACTCGACTAATCGAAATATTGAACTTTGGATACACACAAACGATTATGTAGCCTATGCAATTTATAGTTTAGGTATAATATAATAAATCTTTATTTGTATAATGTGAGGTTATAACAAGATGAAAAAAAAGAGACGTATAAAAGCTCCATCACTTTGCCACTTACGGCGCACAAATTTCATTAATAATGACACACTATTAGAAATAACTAAAACAATTCTAAAAACATAGCTAGATTATTATAATATCATTAAAATTATAATTTATTATTACATTTATATATCACTTTTTACTTTACACTATATATTTATCTATTATATACATTTGATCGACTCTTTAAAGCAAAAAAGTCTTGAATATTATAAATATTGGCATCTATTAGCCATTTATGTAATCTTTTTTTAAATAAAGTTGCGTTCAATTCTTTTAATTCATAATTCTTTCATAATATTAGAATGTACATAAACATACATACATATCTACACACCTATCTCCCGTAGGGGTTGGCAAAGACCACAGAACTCCATCCGCTACAATCCCGGCACACCTTCCCTGCATCCTCCACACTCTTCCATCTTTCCTCTCACATTCATAGTACCGAAACAGCTTTCTGTTAGTCGCTTCTCGCCCTCAGGACGTGACGGGTGGCGAGCCACGTCACCGTCATTTTTTAATATAAACATGTTTCAATAAATACTATTTAAATGAATAACTACTTTAACTTTTTTGTGTTCCTCTTGGTATTAAAACCTTAAAATTGCTGATGTTTTTAGGAATGGCTACGTCAAAAATACTCTTAACTGGCGAGCCTGCATGAGGAGAGTGATGAGTGTGAATGAAGCAAGAAAAATGTGCCGAGATCGTAGCAGCTAGATCTGTGGTCTCTACCAACCCTAACGAGAAACAGGCGTGATGATATGTATGTATGTATTTTGTGCTGTTCGAAATGTGGGCATATAGACGGATGCTCGCTATTAGCTGGGCTCAAAGGGTGGCCAATGACTAAGTTCTCAGACAAGTCAAGCAAAAACGTGAACTTTTGCAGACCGTCAAAGGTAGAAAAGTTGCTTACCTGGGTCATATCATGAGACATGATAGGTACAAGTTGTTACAACTGATCATGATGGGAAAATTCGCGGGCAAAAGACAAGTTGGCCGAAAAAGAAAGTCTTGGCTACGTAAAATCAATCAGGGAGTGGACCGGGATAGAGAGTGTTCCAGAACCGCTGCACCTCTTTGCTACCTTATCTTTTTAATGAGATACAAAGTCGAACAAACAAGCATGTATCTGCAATAGTCTTGAAGCATTGCCGACCTTAAAGATATGTGTAGGCTTGTTTTTCTTTATCATCTAAATTATCAACGTCTGCATCCTGTGCATCCGCTCGAGGCTCTGATGAAAGTATAATCACCAAAAAAATAAGCCTAGTCATAAACACATGAAGGTCATTTACAAATCTTCCGCATATCGTGTTAGTTTTTAATAACATTCTTTTTTTCTCATTACTAGTTATAATTTTTCGAAATCTTTAACAATATTATGAAACAATACTACCCACATCTTAAAATTACTCTCAAATTAAAATATCTAATTCTCTAATTAAAATTTCTAGTTCTCGTGACAACTTTTACTTTTTTAACATTAAAATATCGTCCTATTAAAATAACTAAAAGTGTTTAAAATTATTTTTTGAATACGATTAATACTTTAATATTCAGTGATGTAATTAAATTGGTATTTGCCGTGACGGACTAGATCACATTTTGATTATTAAATAAATAGAAAATTCTTTAAAAAATACATAGAAACTACCGTCTCGCGGCAAAATTGAATTTTTATTTGAATAATCAACATCCCTGTTGATTGAGCTGATGTGTGATTTCAATAAGAACTATCTTATAAATCTCACCTGCGAGTATGTGTCAGTTAGTATGGGGAGGGAAGGTAAGGTAGATATCGCGGGCATGGATGAAACAGAAGCGACGGTAGGTATTGATGCCAATGCATTGGGCAACGTCGTCATAGATGGTATAGTTGACATAACCAGCGTTGGTGGAACTAGCGGTGGTGGCGGTGATTCTGGCGTGTCCACGAAAATGTTCCTTCCCAGCGCTGGACTTGCAGTCTGAACAAGACATTCACCAGCATCAATCAAGTTATTTATAATGGAAAATATTTATCTTAAAACATAGTAATTTGAATCAAAGTTGATTATTAATATTTTGATTTTAATGATATATATATATATATATATATATATATATATATATATATATATATATACATATATATATATATATATATATATATATATATATATATATATATATACATACATACATACATATATATATATATATATATATACATACATACATACATACATATATATATATATAGACCACAGAGCTCCATCCGCTGCCATTCATCGCAGCGAAACGGCTCGTCATTGGTCGCTTTTCGCCCTCGTGAGAATCAGGACGTGACGGGTGGCGAACCACGTCGCCGTCATTTTCGACAAATTAGGTATATTAAATTCGTCTTTAGTGAATCCCACGAGCCGCAAGGGAGGATGGAGATCAGCCCCAGCAGAGGCCTGCATGCTGAGGTAAGGCACCATAGTCCCCGGGGGAGCCCGACCCCGGGACGATCGGCACGCTTACGACTAGGCTCGCCCCTAGCCACGCATCCATTGGCACGGCAGACCGTGGATTAGTTGTGAATTTTAAAGTTTATCGTGATATTTTCATGTAACAGCTATAAACTACATTATAAAATCAAAAATTTACGTACATAAATACATATTGTCACCCCTATTTCCGTAAAGGTAGGCTAATACCACAGATCTCCATCTGCTACGATCTCAACACACTTTACTTGGTTCCTGCACATTCATCACTCTCCTCATGCAAGCCCGTTAAGGGTACTCTTGACCTGGTCTTTCTTAAAAACTTCGGTAATTTGGTCAAGGTATGTATGTATTCCTTGGTCTTCCCCTACCGACCTTACCATCCACATCCGCATCATAAATTTTACATCTCTATTAATATCTGAGATTCTGACTCTTCACTGACACCGCATATACATTGCCTACCTTAGTATGAGAATGTGAATGAGGGAAGAAGTAATTAAAGGGAGGAAAAAAGTCAGTCATTGAATAATTTTTAGTGTTGATATTAAATATGGATATAGAAAATTTATACATACGCTTATGGGTATATTCCATGCATTGTTAATCCATTGAGAATTTCTTTCTGGTACATATTGCTGTTCTGGCTCATCTATAAAAGAAAAAAATATTATAATAAACTATAATAAGTAAATTTCATTGCATTTAAATTCCGCTAGCGCCCATGTGTGCGCACGAAGGTGTACATGTGCATATATAAATATATATATATATATATATATATATATATATATATATATATATATATATATATATATATATATATATATATATATATATATTTATATATATATATATTGTGATCGATCCAACTAAACCAATAATCTACAATGAAGCATTATATACAAAAGAATAAAAACAATACATCAAAATACCAATACTGCTGAAATCTGACAGTTAAAACTTGGTGTAACAAGTTTGATTATTAAGTAACAAATATTATGATGCATTTTCCATTATTTCAGCAGGATTTAAGACAGATATATCGCCGAGTTATCGTCGCCTTCCTTCTCCCCAGTTTCAACTCGCCTTTTGACGAAGTTGTAAGGGACCAAGGGCTAAAAAATGTATTCAAGGCGAAAAATCATAAATTCAAACGCACCATTAATACTCTCCATTGTCCCATAAAAAGAGGTAGGCGGCGCTGGATTTCCAGTGCTTTCCGGCGTCAACAAATCTAATCCTGGCAAAGTGTCTTGAGATTTCTGTGATATCGTTGCGCTCGCCACTGGAAAACAAAAAAAAATATTTACAACACAAAACTAAACGATAAAATTGGACAACGAAATAAAATAGTTGGGATGACAACAACAATTCTAATACATTAACAAGAATTCTAATACATATTAAAAAAATCTCCAAATGGGGAGTGCTTGTTCCGACTCTCATGTACGGTACTGAAAGTTCGGTTTGGCTGGAAAGTAATGAAAGCAGACTGAATGCGATGAAAATGAGAGCATTAAGAAGTATGTGTGGGGTAACTTTGAATGATAGAATAAGGAATGAAGGTATAAGTAAGGAAGAAAGGTAAGGTAGAGAGCAATGTGGAGTGAAAGGTGTCATGACAAAGGTTACACCTAAAGGGTACACCTACCATACTACTATACCATACAACTATTTTAAGATTTAACATACATATGTACATAACATATGTATGTTAAACCTTAAAATAGTTTTAAACTATCACTGACCTGAAACATTATCAGATGCTGTTGTATTATTTTCATTTGGTACTAATGTCTTCAAAAAATCGTTTATGTTGAAATCCTGTTTATCGCTTGGTCTAGAATTTATCACTTCGATTTTGTTTGCTGCAAGAAAACGTTTGCAATATTATCTTACCAAATAGTACTTAAATAACATTACAAAAAAATTATTTACACATTGTACTGTCAATGAAGGATTTATATTATATAATATAAACAAGTATTATAAAACTTTAATGAAAAGTCAATTGGATATTAACTTAAAGCAGAACTTGCACTTAACTTGCACATTGGCGTTATTATGTGAAAAAATGAATAATGCAGTATGTATATGTCTGTATGTGTGTGTGTGTTTTAAGTGAATGTGTGAGTTCACTTAAAAACATTTTTTATGCTTCCGGAACTCGGCCGCTCACCGTACGAAGCGCAGTAGGTAAGCTACCACTCAGACGCCGGTTTTCTGCAGGAGTGTGGTACTTCCACGGGCGACCCGGCCCATTCATGCTACAAACAAATATTATGCCATTCTTGACAAAGTATTCATCTGCAGTGTGGCTCTACCACGGTTAAAGTAAACATGTATTTGTATAAAAATATATAAAATCATTGTCTATTTTCAATGAGTTCTTGAGTATTATTTTGAATATTTTAAAATTCGAATGGAATATATCAAGAGATAAAAAAAATTTATAACAATAATGTTGATCTAGGAGTACAATAAAATTTTTGTGTAGTTTTAGCCCTTGACTTAAAAAATTTTAAAAAATTAGTAACACTTTAAAACTTACCACTGCCTAGTTCCACATCTGATTCGTTGAATATTGATAATGTATTATCTGATGTAAGAAATGAAGACAGACCCAAATTGTATAACGAACCATCTGCTGCCAAAGATGTGTTAAAAGTTTGATCTATGTTGTATGCCACTGTAAAAAAATTATTAAACAATCAAATCTTAATTTTTATATTCTTTAGGTTTAAAAGAAAATTGTATATTCCCTTCAATGCAACAATATATGCAATAACAATTGCCATCACCTGAAATGATGATACTTAAATTACCTAATCTAAGTGTATCCTGATCAGTTAAAATACTCACTCTCATCTTCTGTAACATCTGCTTGGGGAAGGTCTAAATCCTCATCGGGACCCGGGGAAGGAACATCTTCATCCCTCTGAGGGGGCGATGGTGCTGCATTTGGAAGAGTGGGTAATAACTCATCCAATTTACGTTTCAACATACGTACTCTCGCACCGAAATTTTTATACGCCTATAAAAATCATATATGTATTATAATAAAAATAGCCTTTAATCAGAATATATGAATTAGAATTAAAAGTTTTAAAATTATATATTTCTACGATATTCGGATTTCTGTGTGCCTTTTACGCCCAAAAGCCTCGCCACTCTTTTCCAGTCTTTTTTACAATTTCCTAAGCTTGTTTAAGTCCAATCAGCTATTTTGACAATTTCATCCCCGCCTAAATTGCCTACCTCTCTTTCTTTTGTGCCTCCCAGGTACCATGTTGTTATGGTTTTGCTAAACTTTTCTGGATCTTTTTTAAAATATTGTAACTATCGAGACAAATAATACAATTTACTGTATGATTACTGGCATAGAATGAGTTTCTGTGGCAATTATGGAGTAAATGCGAGTAGGATTGCAACACTAGAGGGGTGGCCTAACGCCTGAGGCCGGCACCTTTGAGAAATATATTTTGTTTTTAAGGTTTGTGAACTGATACAACATGAGAACAATGTTGTATCAGTTCACAAATACTACTCAAATAAGTTGGTTCCACAGAATATTGTTGAGTAAAAATAAAATTTGTATTATGGACCTTTTCTTAAGTAAGAATTAAGATTAGTGACTATTAATTTTTATAGACCCTTTATTGTGGTGAGAAACTATGCTGAATGTCTCACGAAAATTTCTTTGAGAGTAACTTGCCTGTAGCATGGCTGAACTCAAAAAGCCAATGACGAGTTTCTCCAACAAGTCAAGCAAAAACGTGAACTGCAACTGATCATGATGGATAAAGACACAGGCAAAAGCCCAATTGGTTGGAGAAGAAAGTCTTGGCTATGTAATATCAAGGAGTGGACCCGGATAGCGAGTGCTCCAGAACTGCTGCATATTGCAAAGGAAAAGGACATTTGTGCTGAATTAACTGCCACCCTTACAAGTCAGAGAGGTAGTCTTAGAAGATAATCATACTTACATAAGCAACGACTTTGACCTCTCCACGCTGTGTAGAATAGTACTGAGTGGCTGATGATAGTAGAGCTAAGAGTGCTTCCCTGGCCACTATCTCCCTTTGTAATGCCTGTGTATACCGCTCCACACAAGTTATTCCTTCATTTAATTCTTTCTCAACATCATCTTTAGAGCTCCTGTCTGTGGAATATAAAATTGTATGTACTTTTTATAGCAGCTATTTACTAATACATAGTATTTATTCACAATTTATTATGTATCTTGAAAACTATCATGTAATGGCAGTATGTGATTGAGGTCAAGTTTTCATGTTGGATACAGCAGTTTTGATAGACTTGGAAAATTTGGGCAATAAATGGTTATTTATGGAATTTGTGGGTACATTCATAAAAGTTTAGTTCTGTGCCTGTCATCTGAACTTGTCATCATTTTATAAAGTTAATTGTAAAATGTGAGTATATAATAGAAAAGAGAGTAAATTAATGAAATAAACATTCAATATGATACAATAAATAAACATGTAACACTCCTAGAGTTCATTACGATTTTATAGTACCATTACAATCAAAAAATAATATAAGCAAACAACTAAATGCAGAACAAATACATTAAGTTTATACAAATATTAATTCCAATAGAGCTATAATGACAAGGGAGAAACAATGAAATAAAATAATGTTATATTTCTCTATCTATCTTTAATGCACCCACAGTACAGCTAACAGATGTACATAGAATTACTTTTATCAGGTAACCCGACTCTCTATTCTCCCACCCTTTTTATGAAAAAAGCTTAAGATGCAACTTCCTTTTAAATACATACCTTTCAGATTAACACACAATGCATCAGTATCAGATAAGTCTAAAGGACACTCGTGAATATATTTCAATCGCATATCTGTATCTGTTTCCAATACAGAACACTGTTTTATTTTATTTACAAGCTGCTGGGGCTGAAATAGAAAAATAATTATAACTTTATTTTGACAGTCATACTTTATATATGACCCAGTGTCAAGCACATGCCTCTCGATTTCTAAGAGAATGTGTATTAACCAATCACACTTGTCAAAAATAATTGGTGCTCAATGGGACTTGGAAAAGACACGATTGAAGGCCATACATACATTTATACTGATGCGAAAATTGAACCCACAACGATTGACTTATATAGCAGTAACGTTGCCACTGCGGCATTTATGGTAACATTATTACTTTATGAGAATGACAAATGATTTACTATTATTATTTCTTGTTTACCAATAGAATAGGGTCACTGAATTTGTTCCTATGGATGTCCACCAGGTATCTATAAGAGCAAATACCAGAAGATGGACAGTATGGTCTATCTGATAATAGAAACAAATCCTCAATTCTCTTCCCATCAAGCATGAGGATTATGGTAACATCACTCAAATTTGAGGCAGGGTTTCATGTGGACAGAGGAAGTTTTACATTTTAATCTTTAGTTCTATAGTTATTTTGATGTTAATAAAATACTGAGAAAGTCAGAAGTAAATCTTTACAATTAAATATATACTTTTCATAGATGCATTTCACAGTATCAATAAAATTTACCAATCTTATAAATGAATGTTCTCTATAAGTTCCATATGGAACATTCTTAAACATATTATGTATCAAAAAACACTTCCATAAAAAGATAAAACTAAACACATTTTTCTTTACATAGCATTGGAACACATGCCAGGTAAAGCAAGTTCAAATATAAAGAGCTATATGTAACTAAGCACCAATTAATTTATTAAAAAAACTATCTATAACTATTATAAAATATTCATACCTGAAAATCTAATGGATCATCATCTGTTTTCTTGACAGCCCCGGCACTTAGTAAGCCTGTCAGATCTGACAAAAACTCTTCATCATATACTGATCTCTGTTCCCAAATCCTGAAGATCCTAAGGATCTTTGGCCGAACTTTATCATCTCTGCAACATAAAAATGGTGTAGTCTAGTCTAAAACTTCATTTTCAATCTATTTAGTTTCAGTGGTAAAAAGAATATGTTTAAAAAATAAACAAAGCACTAATTTTAAGTAAGCAGACACAAACTTGTTTTCGTTAGTTGCAGTAGATTTATTACATGATTTAGTTGTTTTTATGATTACATTGTATTGTATATGTATGTATATATAAGTAGCGGTATATATAAGGAGTATGTGTGTGTTTGCATCAATGTCCTCACTGTGGTCGGGAATCTGACCAAGTTGGTTCTTACTGTAAACCAGCACCAGGTGCCCCAATAAAATGTCTTGTATAAGATAAGTTTTCTATTTATATTTGTATAGTTCTAACTTATTAGAAAATTGATGCCGATCTTATATATCTAATCACCTTAGCCTATGTTATAAATTTCAAAATAAGATACATGTAGTTTTTGATTTGCAGACATCAGCCCATTCTTCTAGAACAGACATACTCAAAGAAACAAACAATGCATTGTTTGTTTCTTTAAATATCTTGTTCACCACCACCCACAAACATATGCAACTTCAGAGCCATAAATTATGATACCAATAACACATAAACATAGTGACATTTTTATCAATGTGAAACATTTTGTTAAATTTCATACTAGATGACCCAGTGAACTATGTTTCACCTGTTTATTTAATTTTATATGGACAGTCATACTGTATACTGCCTGTTATTAATGTCCCATCAGCCCGACTAATGTAACATTGTACAAGCGTCTATTATTTTCAGTGTTCCTATTTAAATTTTACTTTGAAGCAATAAAAGTCTTAAAATTTTCGGATAATGCTTGAATCTTTAGGGACTTTTGTGTTATATGTATTTTTGTAATATTTTTACAATTTTAAAAAATGATTAAATTAAGAGAATAATATGTTCTTCATTGCAAAGTTATGTCGATCAGAAAAACTTGCATCTGTCAAAAAGATCAAGCTAACTTGTACAAGGTATAGACAATAAAGTCGAATGCCATTTATTGAAAGTAAAAGGATAAGAATTTTTCATTTTTCAAGTTCTTTTTTTTATGTTTTCCCTACATTTCTTTATTCATAAACTTTCCCTGTATTATAGTGAACAAAATAAAAAATATTCCAAACCATCAAGCTATTTTTGAGTTTTAGCAAGACTAACAAAATAGCTATATAACCATGTCTAAGGTGTATAAGAATATATACTCATTATTAATATAAATCATAGTACAATTTTATATGTAAACACTATTAGTTACTATTGTTGCTAAATATATATAGTTATAAGAAATAGAATACACATAAGTAATTTTAAATTACTTCATGTTATAAATTTAAACAAGTTATTTTTAAACTTATAATATAAAAGTAAATAATTTAAATAAACTATTTTGAAAGGGTAAAATCCACTTTCATGTAACAACTTTTAAATAAATACATACCTGACCAATGGGGTAGCTTTTTGCAAATTCAATCCCCAACTCTCTACAAATTCATAATTCTTTCTCTTGCTATATTGTATAACATCGTTTGCTAAATAAAATAATACGAGCCTCTGCTCCACCTTTACTCGTTTTAAGACATTCAACCAGCTAGACACTATTTTTTTATGATTCTCTCTTTGTTTAAGACACCAGGACGATAACGACTGAATACTTTCTTGAGTATCTTTCAGTTGCATTAGCTTTTTTTCAAATGCCAATGTATTGAATTCCTCTATTTCACCCATTTTGGTGGGAAATTGTTAAAAGCACATCTCACCGAAGAAGTTAACCAAAACACATTCACAAACAACTACAAATACACACTTTACAACTTAAAAGCCGCTTGTTATCAAGACATAATATAAACACAAGATAATTCACTCGAGTTAACATAAAATAACACAGTTAAAATTGGTAAATAAAAGCGGACGAAACCGCAATTTTAAGATGTTATTGTGTTGTTACATTGATATGTAGGATCTTTCCAAACATTCTTTATATCCAGTTATTACAATGAACCATGGCATTCACCAAATAAATAATGTCGTATTATTAATATCCATTCAAATATAGAAAGAAGTATATGATATCGAGATTTATAATATATTGCTAGATACAACAACCGCCATTTTCTCTTGGATGATATAGTGCTGTCATATGGACGTGAGCGGTACTCCAAAAAAGTAAGAGATAAGGATATCAACTAGGGACAGCACAAAAAAATCGATAATTACATCAACATTCCCCCACTAATGTTGATGCAAGACCTGTGTATAAGACCGTGTATTGGTGTTTTCGAAAACTTAACTTCGATATCGAGTTCGGAGTACTTAAAAAAAATTTTTTTGGCACATTTTTATGGCATACGAAGGCAAACAAGCAGGCGTGTCACCTGATGGAAAGCAATCAACGCCAGATATAGACTTTATATTTGCAGTGCCATAGGCAGTGCGGGAGCGTTGTCGACCATTAAAAAAAGTGTCATAATGGAAGTGGGAGTGAGAGGAGGAGTAGGAGGAAGAGGGTGTTGGGCCTTCGGAACTCAGCCGCTCCCCGTACGAAGCGCCGTGCTAAGCTACCACTCAGACGCCTGTTTTCTGTGGGAGTGTGGTACTTCTACAAAGGATTCGTCTGCATTGTAGAGTTGTAATAAAGGTTTCATTGCTTTATCCATATATTGTTGCAAACCTAAAAAACATTTGTAAAACGCAAACGAAAACGATAAATAAACTTTAGAAAAGCATAGTTTCCCGCTAACTTTCATGAGTGATGTTGCGTTTTTATTTCATTTCTATAATCTTATATTATTACCAGTTATATTGTTTATTTGTGGTGGCATATTAAGCAATATATTTCGATTAAGGCGTAAAAGTAAAGTAATATGAAATAAATGTGTGTATCGTGACTTTGTAAGTTGACTGAAAAAGTCTAAAGAAGGTTTTGGAAGAATATAGTAGGTAATATAAAAGCCACCGTTTTAACAAAAAGTAATATGACAAGCTAACTTGGACATTCCAAAGATATTTAATTTTATTATAAACCATAAATGAAAAGAAATATAAACAGGGCTTTTCCCGCCAAATTACATCTGTGACGTGTTTTTATTCCATTTTTTATCTTATATTATTATCAATTATATTGTTTAATTATGGTGGCGTATTATACAATACAATTCGATTAAGTATATAATTGAAGTGATATAAAATTAATGTTTGTATTGTGACTTTTTAAGTTGACTCAAAAAGTCCATAGAAGTTTTGTTCAGCCACCATTTTATCAAGACGTAACCTGACAAGCTGACTATGATTTATAATTATATTTCAAGATATTTGATATTGTTGTATTTTATTTGACACTGGCATAAAAGTTATAATTAATTGCCATCAACGAAAAGAAAAAATAGTACAAAACTTGATGTTGAATTTTGTTCATTTATTTATCAAGTTCCGTAATGCTGTTTTTGAGACAATAACGTTTCTAGGCCACGTGTAATATTTTAGGTACACGGTTAAATGTTTAATAATTTTGTATAAATGTATAAACGACAAAATGCACGCATGCATAAACGTGTTATTATGCACACGAATAAATTGAATTTATTTCATTTTAAATAATTGAAATTCGAATTGTAATATTTTAAAGATTGCTATTCGTTAGGAATACTCGTATTAGAGTGGAGCAAATATTTTCATTTTCATTTGCCACTTTTTATAGGGCAGCAGAAATTAGAAAATATTTATTAAATTAATGGAAATTATTAAAAAACAAAATTTTTAAACTATTTTATGTAATTCAGAACACTCCATCTCCCACTCAGTAATAAATTTTATGTTTACTTGCATGCTTAAATACCCCGTCTTCTGTATTTTACATCCTTCGTTTTTATTGTAATTTGCACTCTCGGAGAAATAGTACGCTGGGCTGTCGGCCTGCAGCATGAGGATTGGACCAGATTATAAGCCTAAATTCCAATTAAAAATTTAAAATCGTATTGAAATTATCGTATTAAAACAACATAATAAAAGGAAAGAGCTCATAGAAATAAATGTCGTTATTAAATCAAAGAACCAATATTACCTGATTTATTATATACCTCACCTGATTTATTACTTTCTAAATAATATTTCAAGAGGTTATATTGCAAGAAAATAAGTAGGTATATTTTGTTTAAATTTAGAAAAAATTACGTTATTATTTGCAATGTTGTTTTTAACGTGAGGTATTCTGAATAAACAAACGAGAATAAAAGAACAATAATAAAATTAATTTATTCAAATAACATTTTTTACACAAGTGAAGCCAACCTAATGCAGATGAACCTTTATCTCACGAGTCAATGTTTTCTCCCAAAATAATTCTATATAAACATTAATACGAAAGTAACTATATAACTGGTGTACAATTATAACTTAATCTATTTATCTCTGCCCACGGGCCCAGTATTCGATAAAGCTGTTAAATCCAATGAGCTACCAGCATTAACATCTTCGAATCATATCTATTTATTTATTTTACAAATAGTGCCTTACTTTAAAGTCAAAATTACTAAATTCTTGCCACATAAAACTTTGAACTGCATGATTATTAATACTTTTTAATTTTTCAAATACTCTTCTATAATTAAGGTTGGCGCAAGGTTCAGAATACGACAGTAATACATTTAAAACTAGGTAATGTACCTCAGGAATATCGAAATTTTCTAACAAATTCTCACAAAAAGTGACGCGAAATATATCCAATTTAGTGTCAGTAATGCGAGAAAGCACGTCTAAATTGTCTTCGAATGGACTCCTCATATAAGACCAACAACTTGTGTAATATTGTTTTTTGTTAATCAAGTCGACCATCAGTTCTCCAACTTGATTAGAAAATTTACTACACACATCAAGAAATGGTACGTTCTTAAATGTTTCACTTTCCTCATGCGACTCATACTCTGTCAGCACCTCTCTAGTAATTATCTGCAAACGCAGATTCCAAATAGTTAGATACACATCGTGAACAAGAAACGTCTCAAGAACAGACATCAGTAAATTTTCAAATACACATTTAGCACGTATAAAATTCTTATTTATATCCATATAACTGTTTTCAGTTAACGTGCGAATAAAATGAAAGAAAAACTTTCTTATTAGATAAACGTCGTCTTTAACTTCGTACCAATTTTGTGCACAAAGCTTTACAATGGTTTTGATTATTTCTATGTTTTCTTCGCTTGTTTCCGTATTTTCACAAGTTCGGACAAACTTGTCAATAAGTTCCCATTTTGCTTTTTCCATTTGATACATTTCTATTATCTTATAATTTGTTTGCATTTTTTTATTTACTAACATTTCCCGTATGTGCTGATCGATGATATTTGCACGCAAGAACTTTCGCTTAACAAATGAAATTTCCTCTTTAATTTTACATACAACATTAGCTTGTCGTTTAAAATTCACAGCTTTTCCAGGCAGTTTGCTTACAGCTAACCAAGCAGTCTCTAAATAATCACCTAAATATTTTTTTGGAAAATTCCCCTGAGTTATGGAAAATAAATCAAATACGTCATCATTGTCGTCTTGATGTAATTCAGATGTATAGAATTTTAAAACTTCATAAAGCTCTTTTTGAGAATCTTCATCTTCGTGTTGTATTCTGTTATAAAGTGTTTTATAGAGTAACATTCTTAGAGATACGTTCTTTGTTTTCTTCCAAACAGATAATAGAAGCTGTTTTAAAATCTGCGAATTATAGCATTTGAACGCTAAACGTAATCCATGCTTTTGTATAGACAATGGAGCATCTAATACAGCTTCAATAAACTTTATGGATTGTAACAAGGGAAGATTTGAAAGATAATGATTAAACATTGGAAGACAAAAGTGGACATAATCACCTTTCAAATACAGCAGAGTATTTGATAACGAAACTGGTGGACGAGAAAAACACAAAAAACGGCAAATTCCTTCCTGTATGTAAAGAAGTTTTCTATCAATTGACTCATGATCTATTTTAGCTTCCAAAGGTGCATATTTTAACATAAATTCTTCCTTAAATTTTTCATCTGCTAATTGAATAATACAATATACAGACAGATATATTGTGCAATAAGTTGTGTCTGCATCTGACAATAACTGCAAAAAGAAGTTAAGATATTCTTTACCAAGGTCGTTTGTAAAATAAATTCTCAGTTTTCTTGTTAGCTGGTTCAGCCTATATGTGGAGTCATTATTTATCACTGACTTTAACAAAGGGAATTTGGAAATAGTTAATGTTGCATCCTTTTTCAAGAAACGAACTAAATCTTGTTCTTTTAAAGTAACAACATCTTCTCTAAACAAATCATGGTGTTTGTATTCATTCCAATTTAATTTGACAAGTCTTTCTACAATTTGTGGACAGTCTGCTCGTGTTTTTTTAAATGCAATTAATACTTGTAAAACTAGGTATATATATTTTTTAACTTCATTCTCTACTTCTACATTGTATTCTCTTGTTTCGAATTCACTTATCTTAATAACATACAATTTTAGCAGGTCTTGGAAAAGTTTGTCTGCTTGTTCTTCCGTTAGTTTATCCCTATAAGAATGTAAATATATTGGTGAATATAATGTGTCAGTTAAAGTTTCAGGTATATCTTTTTCATTAATAATGCAATAAACCAATTCAAGCACTCTAAACATATAGTTACTTGCATTTCCTGGTTCAAAGTAACCCTCAATACTATATAGCAAATGGGTAAAAATATCCCAACAATTATCATCAAATTCAAAAGGATTATGTCTGTCGATAACGATTTTCAAAAAATCTGCTTTGTGATACCATTTTTCATTAACATGTCTTTCATAGTAGTATTGAATTAATTGCTTTAAATCTTGCATATTTCTTGCCGATTCTATCAATATATTAATAATTTCAGCTCTTTTATTACGATTGGGAGTTATTAAAACATATTTTTTAATCTCTGGAAAGGCTTTGTTAAAACTGACAAATTTAAACCAAATGTAATCTTGATCAGGACCTAGAAATCCTGTCTTGTTTTTTATGTGACACAAAGCCCAAGATTCTCTTTCATCTATTGTTAACATTTCATAACACATTTTATAGTAGAAGTGCACACTCATTTCAAATTCTTCCTGTGGATACTTCTCTCTAAATATTTTCTTTACGAATGTAAATAATTCTTGTTTTGGAATTTTATCCAAAATGTATTTATAAGTTTGACAATAATTATAAGCCCAAAAATCGGAAACCTCATGCGGCAACAAAGATATGGCAAAAAATTTAGCTTCATCTATACTACAATACTTAACAATCATATTATTGTTCAGTACCATCAAGTAAGTCAAAGGTTTTTGTAGAACTTTATCTTTATGATTCTTCATTATATGTCTGGAGATCCTTAAACCTAACTTATCGCAATTTTTGATTGGATCAACTTGATTATATTTTTCTAGTAGTTCCAAGAAATGTTCATTTGAAATAAAATACAAATAACGAACTTTGTACAGCATCCGTTCTGCTTCAATGTTCGTTTTAAGTGATTCTAAGTAGATTTTAATAAGTGAAAAAGTATTTCCAAAGAACTGTTTTAGGTATTCTGTTTCTTTATCTAAAAAGATATGGAAATATAATTTTGTTTTAAAAACATTTATTTTAAAGCTCACTGAAGTATGGCTAAGAAATTTGAAAGCTATGTTGTCCAATTTAAAATTATCACAGTATGTATAGAAACAAGCAGCTCTCTCTTCATTTTGTATATACACAGATAAAACTGTAAGCAGTTTCTTTTTCATTTTAGTTGACATGTAAGGAAATACATTTTCTTGAAGATAATTTGGGTTGATAACATCTGTATATACATCATCATACAACCAGAAGCATTTCAGAGCCCGAGATATATATAAATTATCTCCACATTTCAGTACTTCAATAATATAGTCAGTGTTTTTGTAATGAGATGCCAAATCAATTTTAAAAAATTTCTCAACATCACCAGTTCCATTTTGATCTTTGATATCATTGAAATCAATATTATTCTTTATTGCTTCTTTTACTTGTTCATTTAACTCACATTGTCTCTGAGGCAGACTATTACCGTTTAAAATGAGCATATTGTATTAACCGTTCTGAAAACAAATATTTTAGACTATTATTAACTATTATACTATCGACCTTATTCCTGTATTAATTTAGTAAAATTGTGATGATGATATTGAATGATTTATTATAATTTCAATATTGTAATATATTCCAAACGGACAACTAAAAAATAAGGACACAAAAACATTAATATACTAAACTAAGTAAGAATATATAAATACTTATTTATTTTGTAGCTTATTTTATTTCCTAGTGATACGTATTGACCTTTGGAAATATTATTAAAGCCATTTAGTTAATAAATATATGTAAGATAATACTATCTTTTAAGATAGTATATTTATCTATAAATTATTAGTTATGCTTTACCAAATAAAATACAAAAAAAACATATATTTAAATCACGAAGTTAGTAT
Source organism: Baronia brevicornis (assembly GCA_031353405.1). NCBI lineage: Eukaryota > Metazoa > Arthropoda > Insecta > Lepidoptera > Papilionidae > Baronia > Baronia brevicornis. Next base: position 371,868 of record JASFAT010000825.1, read on the forward strand.
CATAATTTGGATATATAACTCTTTATTTCAGGAATGAAAATTATAACACAAGATTTAAAGTGATAACAATATTTATCGCAAATCTTTTATTCTAAATAATTAACTCATTTAAAAAAAATTAAGGTAAATTTTGAATATAAGCCTTTTTTTTAAATAAAATTACATTAAAAGTAAGTTTTAATGTAATTTGCTTTTAAAATAAAATAAGAACTGACGACTGAACTCACATAATGATCCACGTTCAGACAAATTATTAATACCAATCTGATACTTTGACAGTATACAATACACATAGAAACACTTCTTTGCTGTCAATTAGCTTTAACAATATTATGCCAGTGTCAAGTAAGACAAAATAATATCAAGTATCTTAAACGATAAATTCAGCTTATATATCGTCATAAAATGATGCCCGTTCAACCAAAACTTACATGAACATTTGCGGCAACCTATATTGAGAAATAAGCCACCAGAATTAAACAATATAGCGGATAAAAATGAAATAACTGAATGTCACTGGTGTAACTTGGCGAGAGAAATCTGCAAGTAACAGTTTGTCACTATTATTCTATTATATTTGATAACTCAAGAGTGATACAAAAAAAATTACATCTGTCAAAACCGTTATTATATAAGATGAAATCTAAAATGTTTCGGTTCATTTTAGATTGAAATTGAGGAGAAAACTTATAAAGACGTAGATTCGAGGTTGCCTCAACACAACTACTGTAGGATTTAATTTATCAAGAACATTAGTTTATTTGATAAAATATCAAAAGGTATCATGACAAAATGAATTAATATTTCAATATACTTGTTATTATTTTACTTGACACTGGCATAATAGTTATAGCAAATTGCCATCAAAGAAAAAGAAAGAACCGGCTACTATTAGTACTTGTAATTTATGATCAGGTAATCTATTAAAATAGTGACTAATATGCACTAACTATACATGTATGTAAATTATATATGTATTTATCTGATAAATAATTTTTATCGCATTAAACATAACATTAGATATATCAAACTATAGTAATAATTTCTTAAGCAAATGCTTATGAAGCAAAACTATTGTACAAAAATAAAACTGTGAGATTGATAATATTCCGGTATTCTTTTGAAGGTGAGTTTATGAAACTTAATTGTATTTAAGTGTAGAGTTAAAATATTTATAGTAATGTAAAGTATTGTGCAATTTGATGTTTTTGAGTTGCGCTCGATGAGTATTAAGTGAGATAAGAACTGTTACAATATACATCTGATCAATAATTTATAACTTTATATTGGTATTATGTTCATATTAAAATACTTAGTCGTATTCTTAAAATTAAAAGTTATACAAAAATTAGTTTATATACTTGTGATAGTTATCACATTGTGGTATACATTCATTCAAATTATTCTTTTGATTATTTTTGAGAGGGAGTGAAAGAGAGTGAGAGTGTAAAACTTATGAATAATAATTGATCTCAACACTTTTTTTACTCTTCACAACTCACTCCCTTCTGTGACTGATCTGTCTCTCCTATCATTATCCAACATAAAAGAATGAAAAAAGAAAAAGAAAAGATACAACATAGAAGAAAGAAAAAGAAAAGATATTTAACATAATCCACGAGGTAGGCAATGCACCATCATCATGGTCTTGGCGTTGAAGATGATGTTTTTAATTAATTTGCCATTCAATTTGCATAAAGTAATTGCAAATCTATTAACACATTTCATGTCACATATTTACAATAATTAAAATAAAAATAATAATGTAAAAATCATAACAATCAAGGAAAGGGTGTATAGTTTTAAATGCATAACTCACCAAACCAATGTGTATATTTTTATAGAAATTAGTTTAACAAACACACGGCCTGAATGGAAAATCTTAAAAACAGTCTGGCAGGGTATATGTTCATTATGTACCTGTAAAGCAATCAATCTTCTCACCTCAAATTCTTTATTATTTTGTTGATAGGTTAGCTAGATTCTTACTCTTGTACAGTCTGACTTTTACCAGTGATCAGGACTATTTACATTTTGCTACAGTGGCATAGTGTTTCAAAGCATAGGATTGCAAAAGAAATAAATGTATGGCCCATAGATATTTTTTCCAAGTCTATTTTTTAATATCATTTTACCATATAAATCAGTCAATACAGGTCACAGTCCACTGGAAGATATGGATACCCATAAAGTTGAGGAGTGTCATTGTTATCTCTTAACTTGGTTTTATTATATTTAGGTTGATGTTGCTGCCCATTTTGCTAATGTTTGCTCTGATAGTCACTTCATAAAACACACATATAATTGGGGTGGCCCTATTTCATTTAATGCATGGGAAATACAAAATACAATTCTTACTTAGTTTAGTATATATTGTTTCCATGATGATTAGGAGAATTTCATAAATAATATATTTACTGAACTTCACAAAATGATTTACATTATCATATTTAATGGTGCCATTTCCATTAAATATGATAATGTAATTCAAGGGTTCTTTGAGTGAAAAAATGGATCTGATAGAGATGTGTCGGTCTCTTTATCATGATAGTTTACCTACAAAACTTTAAGTTATATGGTATTAATATTTTTGCCAATGGGCAATAACTTCTATTTGTTAAAAAAAACTAATTATATATAATGTATTCATTTGTTTTGATATGATAGAAAAGTAAATATTTTTGTTCCAAAATTTACTTTTTTCTCTTAGTCCAGCTAGGCTAAAATTGAAATATTATAGTGTGATACATTTTTTCTTTCTTTTCAGTTAAGCAAAAAAGTATGATGTTCACTTTAATTAATAACAGTCTAGGTCAAAGACAAAGGCAAATAAATGAAAAAGTAAAGGAATCGGTAAAGAAAAAAGTTGCCTTTGAAGATATCAAAGACCAATGTGGTACTGATATTGATACATTGTTTAAAGTTGACTTAGCATCTAATTTGAGAAATACTGATTATATTGTTGAAATATTGAGGTCCGGTGATAGTTTATATGTTTCTAGAGCCCTTAAATGCTCATGGTTATATGATGATTTGTATTCTAATATTATCAATGCAGACAGTATTCATCAAAATATATTTCCTTATATGTCAATAAAAATGAAAAAGAAATTCCTTACAACTTTATCTGTGTACATCCGAAATGAGGAGAGAGCTGCTAGTTTCTACACATACTGTGCTGATCTTAAATTGGATAACATTGCTATTAAATTTCTCATCCACACTTCTGAAGACTTCAAAAAAGATATAATAAAAAAAGGCATAAATCATCATATGATTGAAGTAAAAAAAACTGAATATATGAAATATTTCTTTGGAAACTCATTTTCACTTCTTGAAGTATACTTAAATTCACTCAGTAATGAGCAAGCAACTTATCTGCTACAAAAAGTAGGATATTTTTATTTCACCTCAAATGTTAAATATATAGAATTATTAGAAAAATATGTAAAAATTGACCCACATCAAAAGGATAATCGGTTAAGTTTAAGGATATCTAAAAATATAATGAAAAAACATAAAAGCAAGGTCCTTCGAAACCCTTTGGTGTTTTTAACAGTACTTAATTTGAAAGCGCTAGTTAAATATAGCAGTGTTGCAGATTTGAAATTATTTTCTGTCTCTGTTCTACCTTCAAATGCATGGTATTTTTGGTCGGGTGGATATAATCGAACTTATAAATATATCCTAGACAATATTCCGAAAAACGAATTGTTTACGTTTTTGAAAAAAATATTCACAGATAAATACACCGGAGAAGAATTTGAAATGACCTTACATTTCTACCGTGAAGGCTATTACGAAATGTTAACAACGGATGAAAGAGAATCTTGGGCTTTACGCCATATAGAAACCCGAAAAGGATTACTTGGTAGTGAACAAGATTACATTTGGTTTAGATTTGTCAATTATAACAAAGCTGTAACAGAGTTGGAGAAATATATCTTGAGTTCTAATGATAGCTACGAAAGAGCGGAAATTATAAATGTTTTAGTAGAATCGGCAAGAACATCGCACGATTTACAGAAATTGTTTCAATACTACCGTGAGAAACATTTGAATGAAGACCAATATCACAAAGAAACGTTTGTAAGAAAAATTATTGATATACATAATATTTTTGAATTTGACGATAAGTGTTGGAATGAATTTAACAAACTGCTATACAACATGGAGGTGTACAATGATTCGACACACCACATCAACGCTAGTTATAGAATACTTATCTTAATATATTGTATCCTTAATAATAAAATGATTCCCGAAAACATAAGAGAAAATTTATATACGGAAAATTATATTTACATTTATGAATCTTATAATACTAAATTATCAAAAGAAAAACGTGAAATACTATTTCAAAGTTTGATCAAATTATATATTGAAAAGATAACAGAATTTAAAACACAACATAATAATGAAAAAGAGAATCAAATCAAAGGATATATTGATATGGTCATATGTATGTTAAATGCATTCAAAAAGTCAAAAGATGATTGTCCAATAGTTGTAAAAGAATTTATCCACCTTAATTGGAATGAGTACAAAAATCATCATTTATTCAGAGAAAAATTGGAATGCTTCAATGAGAGAAAATTAATTCGCTTACTGAAGAAAGATGCGACATCAACTCTTTCGCAATTCTCTTTATTGAGATCAGCAATAAACATGGACACGACATTCAGATTGAATCAACTAACAAAAAAATTAAAAATTTACTTTAGCAACGATCTAGCTGTAGAATACCTTAACTTTTATTTAAAACTATTATCAGAACCTGATACTACTTATGGAGGGATATATAAATCTATTTATTGTATTTTTCAATTGGCTTCTGAAAGTTTTAAAAATGACTTCATGTTAAAATACGCACCTACTATATCAACAATCGATCGTCAATTGATTGATCGTAGAGTACTTTGGATTCAGAAAGGTATATGTCGGTACCATTGTTTGTCCCGTCCACCAGTTCCGATCTCATATACACTCATGTATTTAAAAGGCGAATATGCTCGTTTTTGTTTAACAATGTTCTATTATTATTTATCAAATCTTCCTTTTCTACAATTTATGAACTTTATGGAGAAAGTTTTGGATGCTCCATTATCTATAAAATCGTATGGCTTAGATTTAGCGCTCAAATCTTACAACGTTAGTAAATTGAACCAGCTATTACTCTCAATTTGGAAAGAAACAAAGGATAGATCCATAAGGTTCAGGCTTTATAAATCACTTCTTAACAGATTACAAAATTCAGATGAAGAGTCACATCAGGAGTTATATGACGTTCTAAAATTGTTTACATCTGATATCAATGAAGAAGACCACGAAGAATTGTTTTCCCTCTTTTCATATGTTACGAGTTATAAAGCGTTCAATATACCTAACAAATTTAAAGGCGATTTGCTTGAAACTGCTTGGACAGCTTTTTGCAAATTTTCGCCAAATTCTCTGAATACCATCCGCCAATCCAATATGATACATAAAATAAGAGAAGATATGTCATTCATTGATCGCAATTTTTTGCGAAGAAATATCATTGATCAACACATCCGAGAGATGTTAATAGATGATAAAATACAATGTGATTACAATCAACGAGATATAGGTCAAATAATAGACGGTAAATGGGAATTAGTTGCTAAGTTCATTGTTACTGGTGAAAGTGTGGAAGCAAATGTTGATAGCGTAGAACTAGTAGACACAATCGTTAAGTTATGTGCAGAAAACTGGGATAAAGTTGTTAACGGAAGGTATTCAGTAAAGGAGTTTTTCTTCATTTTTATTAAGAAATTAATTCATAACAGTAATGAGGGTATAATTAAATATTTCAAGTACGTTCACTGCGTTTTTGAAAAGCTGTTGACGAAAACCATTGAAATGTTACCTGCTCACGAAATATATTTAACTGTGTGGGATCTAAGGCTGTATATTATTGTAATAAAAGTTCTTATGTCATTCGCATATAACGCTAGTGATCGTCCATTTAAAAATATATCAATGGAAAAACTATATAATGCTTTTGCAATTCATGTCGGTGAGTTAATCGTAGACTTGGCGGAAAAACAACAGTTTCACACTAATCATTTAAATGCCATTGGGAAAATTTTAAAGGAACACATTTTTGTACTTTGCACTATTGATATCAAATGTAAAGCACATATCGTTTCTTTTTGTAATGGTTTGTTAAACTTTGATATTCGCGAAGCATATTTATTAGTTTTGGCTTTGTTGTCTTCAAACTATATTTACAAATACTATGGGGATTTCAGTAAAATATTTGAAAAAATAAAAAAGTTTGACAATTATGAAGTTCAGAATTATTTTAAGGATAGATTTGCTAACACCGATATTATTACTTCGAAATAGCATTCTTTTTTGTCAAAAAGTAATCTTAATAAAATCAAGTAGTATATGTTATTCATTTAAACAATCATGAATGTCGTGAAGGTCTACTGCAAGACATAATAAGTCGTTCAGCGCCCTTAGTTCTCGTATGCATGGCTAATTTGAACGTAATTCTCTTACGGCGAGTCAAAGATACTTTCTCACGTCGCTTTGCACTAGACCAAGGGTAAACCACGGGTAGTGATTATTAATCCAGTCAATCATGGCAAGGCATAAAATATATACGTAATTATAAATTTTTGTGTACATAGCACTGACCGCACAATGTGTACAAACTGCTAATGTTGTATTATTTTTCACTTCAGCTGATTATGTAATTGGTAGTTTGAACAGAGTTTAGTTAAGATAAGCCTTTATTTGCTGGCCAAATTATTTACAATTACACAAATACATGAATAAATACACTATAATAAAATTAATAGTATCATCAGCATTCAGCAACCAGTTTTCTTGCCAGGTTGTCCTTTGACATAGGCATATATATAGGATATAGTTTCTTCCACTTTTCTCTATCCTGAGTCAATCATCTCCATCACTTTGGTAAATCGTTTTCCCATTGCTTTATTTACCGTCCTTTTTCATGTCCATTTCATGTTTCTTGTCCTCTTTTATTTTTTTGTTTTCATGATGTGTCCGGTCCAGTTCTATTTTAGTTTTCTGATTGTTTGGAAAACATCGATCACATTAGTTTTTTAGTCTGATGTTTAGTATACTTCTTTCTATGTTGTATTTATTATTTAGTAATTTTTAGTTGCTTTTGTTCGTGGCAGGCCAAGTTTGATATACACAAGTGAGGCATGGGAGAATATACGTGTTGCATACTCTACTTTTGACTGACATGGGCATTATTTTATTTGCGCGTTGCTTATCCGTCTGTTGATTTCTTTTGAATATTTTTCTTCTGTAGATATTATCCAACCTAAATATTCATCGACATATTCTATAGATTTATGTCTCAACTTTACCTTAACTTTTGTCGTATTTGTCATTTATTTAGATTTAATTGGGTTCATTGATAAGCCTGCTTTGTAGGTGCGGTGTTTTTAGTATTGATACCATTTTGAGGGTTTAATAATCTCAATATGACAAAGCACGTTTACAAGAGTTTCTACAGGTACGACAAATGTTCGAGAACCTAGAGCAAGAGTATAGTTAATAAACAGTAAATCTTGGGTTTTATCAAGTTGGCTACCCCTGCTTTTTGCGATTTCCTATGCTGTGATATGATTTATAATAATTACAATGATATGTAAATGTTTGCTACGTTTTACGTGTATTATTTACATTAAATTAAGTTACTGTGACAGCTGACTTTCATTTTTATCCAATCAGCAGTAACAGCGAACTGGTTCGATGTTACTGTTGGTTGCTGGCTGTTCCATTTAGCTGGACGAAACTGTGGCCCAATTGGCAGATAATTACGCGTGGTACACAAAAAAATGTAAATACCTGTGATAGTCATTTATACGCGACACTATTGTTGTGTAAGTAATTTCTAATCTTTTTTCCTTTAAATCGTAAATAATTTAGTGGGCTGAGCAGGCATTGTCTTGTCATAGATCATATCGGGAAGTTGGGGGGGGGGTTGGTAAAAATTTGGGATATTTTATTGTGTAGTTTTATTAAGATTATAAAAACTGTATTTCGTTAAAAATTAAAAAAAAATAAACTTCAACAGCAGCGCCACATATCAGGTTTTAAAGTATCCCATTTTTAAAGCTGGTACCAACCCATTAAAATTTTTTTTGAAATCGGATAGTTGGTTTTGGAAACTGGCGTGTACGATATTAAAATTCATATGTACATTTATTTTAATGATGAAACGGCGGCGTAAATTAGAATAATCCTCATCAACACGCGGCTCACTGGCAAGAACTAAATCACGATTGCAACTGGCAAAAAATCTTGACTAACTCGTAATGTTTACGATTAGCCTAGATAATGAAAGTTGAATTTCATGTGTGTCTCGTGCTCTTCTTATTTTGGTGATGTATTTATCATTATTAATATCTTTATCACTAGTCACACTCGAGAATGGGTTAATAAATATCCATTCATTAGAATTTAAATAAAATACCGAGATTTGTATCTATATGATATCTGTATTTTATTTTATTATATTTATAAAAACAACATACTTTAAGAGGCCCGCGACTGCTGAATGTGAGGCGAATATAAAAGTTTACAAACTACATTCCGAAAAGTAAAGGCGACTAGACAATAAAATAAGCATATCACGCAAGCGTGGGCAGCAAAAAAAATTGCAAAGGAACCTAAATAAATACTATTAGAACCTAGAACAGTAACCTATATAGCAATATATATTATGGTAGAGATTTGCTTGAAAATTGATATTGATATATTGATGGACGATTCATCCTTCGCCAGCCTCTAAAGGTTATATTTTAGTTTCAAAATATATATTATAAGGCTTAATTTTCTAAGTGTGTTAAGATATTTTAAGGTGAGTCTGCATTTACAAAATGAAATCGGCTGCCCATTTTACTTCATAAAGTTTCCTCATCAATCATTGGCGTTTACAAGTTGAAACTTGTAAAATGTGATATTTTTATTACCTAATAATAATGCAATTCAGGTAATTTTATTGATTTGTGTGTATTAAACTTTGTTTCTTCTTTCCAGCCTTGAATAAATTCGAGATGCTGAATTTAATCGGCAACAGTTTGGCTCAAAGACAAAAAGAACTAAACGAAAAAGTAAAAGAAGCGACAGAAAAAAATATTGATTTTGGAGATATAAAAGGCCAAAGCAGGAACTGTGACATTGATACGTTGTTTACGATAGACGTGGCGTCTAATTTGAAAAATATTGTTTATATTCTGGAAGTGCTAAAATCGGGAGACAGCTTACATATCTCTAGAGCTCTGAGAAATTCGTGGTTGTACGATGATGCGTATTCAAACTTTATTAATACGGACTATCTTCATGAAAATGTCTTTCCGTTTATGTCAATAAAAATGAAAAATAAAATGCTTACAACCGCATCCCAGTATATACATAATGAAGAGAGAGCTGCTAGCTTCTATACATACTGCGCCACCACCCTTAAAATGAATAATATAGCTTTTAAATTTCTTATTCATACTTCAAATTCATTTAAAATGGATGTTATTATGACAAATACATATTACGAAAAAATATCAAGTAAAGGAACAGAATATATAAAACATTTTTTTGGAAATTGTTTTGCAAATATTGAATCATATTTAAAATCACTTGATTATTGGCAAGCAGTTACAATGCTGTACAAAGTTCGTTATTTTTATTTTTTATCTAATATTAAATATTTAGAATTGCTTGAAAAGTATCAACCAATTGATCCGAATAAAAGAGAGGGTAGATTAGGGTTAAGAATAACTAAAGATATTATGACTAAAAATAAGGATAAAGTGCTCAAAAAGCCTATGTTGTATTTAACTGTACTCAATCGTAAAAATTTAGTGAAATATAGTACTATAGACGATGCAAAAGTTTTTGCTATTGCTTTGTTACCATGTAGAGCATCAAAGTTCTGGTCTGATAACTATTATCAGACTTATAAATATATTCTGGATAAAATTCCGAAACAAGAACTGTTTGCTTTCTTAAAAAATATATTCACAAATAAATATCCTGGTGAAGAGTTTGAAATGAGCGTAAATTTTTACCGGCTTTCTTATTATGACATTTTAACAGAAGATGAAAGAGAACTATGGGCCTTGCGTCATATGGAAAACCAAGAAGAAATGTTTGGTAGTGGGCAAGATTACATTTGGTGTAGGTTTGTTCATTTTGACAAAGCTTTTCCTGAAATAAAAAAATATGTGTTAATTACTCCTGATAGCGAACAAAGAGCTGACATGGTAAACACGTTAATAGAATCGACCCGAACGCAAAGTGACTTGGTGAAGTTGTTTCAATATTACTATCAAAGACACATAAATGAATGTCAACGCCACAAAATAACATTTTTGGATATAGTTATTGATAAACATAATGTGTTTGAATTTGATGAGAAATGCTGGGATGCATTTAACAAATTGTTATATAGCATGGAGGTATATAACAATTTAATACACGGTTACAACGTAAGTTGTTATAGAGTACTTGTTGTGTTGTATTGTATTGTAAATGATAAAGATATACCGGACACATTAACTGGTACTCTATATTCATCCATGAATCTATATGATTATAAAGAAAAACTAACAGAAGAAAAGCGTGAAAAACTTTTTCAAGGTTTGCGAAGATTGTATGTTCAAAAGATTAGTGAATTATTAGCTAAACGAAGCTTAGAGATCCGTACGTATATTGACTTGGTAATAAATCTTTTGGAGCAGTTTAAAAAATCAAAAGATGACTGTCCGGAAATTGTTTATGATTTTATCCGAATAAATTGGGATCGCTACAAATATCGTCATTTATTTAGTGAACGTAAAAATGTAAAAACATTAACAGAACAGGATTTGATGCGCTCTCTAAAAAAGGATACATCGGTAGTCGCTTCTAAACTTCTTGTACTAAAAACAGTAATGAACTACGACTTGGCATTCAAAATGAATCAATTGACAAGAAAGTTGAATATTTATTTTGCGAATGATTTAGCGAAAGAATACTTTAACTTCTTTATAAAGTTATTGTCAGAACCTGATACATCTCTTAAAACTGTGCGCAAGTCTGTGTATTGCATATTTCAACTGGCCGACGATAAATTTATAAAAGACTTCATGATAAAATATGCGCCTTCCGAATCTAAAATTGACCACAAATCGATTGAAAAAAGCCTCCTTAACATTCAAAATGCAATATGTCGTTACTTGTGTTACACCCGTCCGCCTGTGTCTCTCTCACTTGCGCTCATGTACCTAAGGGGCGATTACGTGCACTTCTGTCTTCCTTTATTTAATCATTATTACTCAAATCTTCCTCTACCACTATCTATCAAGTTTTTGGAGGCTGTACTAAATGCTCCATTGTCTATACAAAAGCACGGATTACGTTTAGCATTCAAATTGTATAGCACCGTTAATTTGAAGCAGCTGTTACTCTCAGTGTGGAATAAAACAAAGAATGTATCCCTTAGAATGATACTGTATAAATCACTTTATGATAGGATACAAAACGAAGATGAGAGCTCGCAAGCACAGCTCTATGAAGTTTTAAAATTGTTCACGTCTGAATTACATCAAGATGATCATGACGATATCTTTGTTATATTTTCATTCAATAATATACCCCATAAATACAAAGGAGATTTCTTAGAAACCGCTTGGTTAGTTGTTAGCACATTTATAGAAAACAAAGTTAATATTAAACGTCAAACTACAGTTTTACGTGGAATCATAAAAGACACAACGTATTTAGATCGAAACTTTATACGTGTACACATCATTGATCCACACATACAGGAAATGCTTGTAGACAGCAAAATACAGATAGACTACAAACCATCATACCACATCGGAGAATTGATGGATACAAAGTGGAATCTTATTTCTAAGTACATCGTCACTTGCGAAAGTATAGAAACAAGTGAAGAAAATGCAGAATTAATTGCGAAAATCGTAAGATTAGTTGCAGATAATTGGAATAAAGTCAATGACAACCAATATACCGTAAGAAAGTTTTGCTCATCTTTTATTACAACATTGATAAACGATAGCAACGCTATCGTAAACAAGAGTTTCATTTATGTTTCCTACGTTTTCGAAAAATTGTTAGCAACACTTGTAGAAAAGTTCAGAACTTATGAATTGTTTTTAATTATTTGGAATCTGCAATTACAGATAATTCTCAGAAAAGTTTTGGCAGAATTTGATTGTACCGGTAAAATCGGCCCTTTTAAAAATTTGCCTTGTAAACAAGTTTGTGATAAATATGCTTATAATATTGGACAAATAATTGTAGGATTAATAGATAGCGGACAATTGGCCACTTTACTTTTGCCCCAAATGGCGGAAATACTTAAAGAACACATAAATGTTCTCAGCCGTGCCATTGATGTTCAGTGCAATAAACTTGAAATTCACATCTGTGATGGCTTGTTAAATATTGTTACGCCCGAGATATATTTGTTAGTTTTAAGGGTATTGTCTACTGATTGTGATTCTGAATATTACCAAGACTACAAGATACTATTAGATAAAGTAAAAATGTTTGAAAATGACGAAGTTCAATTTTGCCTATATTGTAAGTTTGTTAACAGTGATTTTAAGAAAAGAAGCTATGTATAGCATTAACGTTATACTGTTTATTTATAGGTGTTTTATATGATATATAGATGAAGTATAATGTAAGAAGTATAAAGTAAACTTTATATTTGAAGATTTACAATTTTTAATAAAGAATTACACTATTTTGTTATTAACATTATTTTCGTCGTTATCACAAGCCTATTCCTAATCCGACCGATTCCAATCTTTGGTTACATGTATCCAGTTTTTGCCAGCCACCCTGATTTTTGTCGATCTGAATTTTATTTCATATCCACCAGATAAATTCCGAACATGGTCTTCATAGCTTGCAGACACTGTATCAACTTTTTTACATGATGATTACATGCAGGACGCACACACGTGTAGATATGAATAATGAAAAAAAAACGAAGAAACGTTCTACCCAGCCAACTAAATCCTATCACCTTCTTTCTGTCATGTGCGTTGTTTATTTATTCCCATTTCCCATAGAGATTCTACCCCTAATTGAAGACATTTGGATTTATCCTACTAGGGAGAAGTTCAACTCGCTGTATCCAAAGTTATACAAGTACTAGGTAGTTAAGTACGTCTTCTACTCTTCTAGTGCCTACTTTCACCTCTCACGTATTCTTTATTCACATTCTCGAAATATGCGAAATATTTATGTTTCTGAAATTAGTGAAACACAAGCACAATTAGATAAAAAATGTATTCACAATCGAGCGCCGACGTCAATGGAGTGATATCACGATGACCTTCAGCACCGAAATAGGATATGCGTGGTTTCGGAATGAGTGTACTCACATCTGTTTTCTTTTTAGTCGAACGATAGTTTACTGATAAATTCTATAAACTTAAAACTACTAATTGTATTTTTATATGTATACATTCAAGGTAACTATTTTTCCTCTTTTGTTCTAATTATCAGAATTCGTAACTCCAAAAAACATTTCTTCTCATTTCTCACTTTTGATGCCTGATAATTTATAAGCGTTTTCGATGAAATACTAAGTTTTCACCTAAAAAAAGAAACACTTTATACCTAAGGAATGGATTTATAAAAAATTCTCAAACTATGAAAGAAAAACAGTTTTATGTTATTCCTATAAAATTTACTCATATAGAACTTACCAATCCTGATAATCAAGACATGGCTTGATTAATAATGTTATTTTCCAGCCAGTTATGGATACGAGGATTTCTAAGAAATCCTAAAAGTGTCAACTATGCAGGATATTTTTTTTTATTACTAGAATACGTAATCACAGATGTCCAAGAACCGCAGCTTTCGCGCCCGGACTTTTCACCCTCTGTCTACATGATAAACATTGTATTGAAGCCATTATAGTCTCTGTGAGGTTACCTCCCGTATAAGGCCACTCTATTTCTACTCGTGGGTATTGGAAAAGGTAACAAATTGAGCAAATACAACTAAATGTGTAACAGTGTCTAACTTGAGGATGAAAATTAATCTGCAATGTCCCCCCGCCAAAATAAAAGCTATGGCATTCTTTTTTTAGGGAGGTTGATATCCAGAAGTTGACCATTACCGCTGTTTATTAATAGAGTTAAGCGTTATTTTACGGAAATCCATTATTATGTGGACTGTTAGAATTTTTACTTGGCTAAGATCCGCTACAAGCAAACAAAAGCAGAAAAATAATAATGTCTTTTTTACTGGAGGAAATAGCTTTTGTTGAGGCGAAACACGTGTCGTGTACACTGAAAAAGTGGTGGTGTGTGTTTGGTGTCGGTGACAGTGGTTGGAAGGTGGGTAGTTGCTAATGGCTGTTTTTTGGTAAGATTTAGTTTAAGTTTTATGTTAATCCACTTCTTTTTTTGTTTGCTTATCGCAGATCTTAGCCATTACTTGGCTGACATTTCTGACTGTCCACATAATTACGGTTGTATTAATGATGATTGTTGGCTCTGAGGTTAACTTCGTTGGAACCTTTATGACAAGATCTCTTAAGTTGTAAACTTGGGGCGAAGACAGTGAATCTACGACAAAGGTTGCTTATCAATTCTGAGAGCATGATGATAATTGTCCACATGAACTGACGAGGGATCGATATTAGTCCAAAAGCCCTAAAGTGGAGCCGAGACTTTGACTTGGATCGCTATCGGCTTGGATACCACACTGCACCACCATAATCTGAAGTGATACGACATTGAAATCTTCCAAAAACGAGCATACACATTTCTCCTAGGTTGGCAACACTTCCACATTACCTCTGGTGTTGCAGATTGTCTATGAGTGATGTTTGTTGCTTCCCAACAGACAATAATAGAGGAAGGTAAACGAGCAAATGTGGCTACATTTGCTCGTTTGCCTTCCTCTACGACAAAAACTCGTCTTTTTTTATCTAATACAAAAAAAGGTACAAATAAAACACATCTCCGTACTGCAAACTTAAAATTTTATTATCTACTTAAAAATGCAACGATCATCAATATTCAGTATAAAAAATAATTACGTAACAACAAATATTCAATTTGCTAAATACTTGTAACTACCCAACAATTTTTAGAACAAAGCATTTATACAAACTGATATTTTCATATTTATGAAACGACGGGAATCGGACAACTTTTGTAAATTGTAATATATTTTATCACTGAATACATTTCACATGATAATCGTAAGTAATGCCGCGAATGGGTCGGCTCTACCTAGAAAGGGTCGCAGAATAACCACACCCTCACATAATATCGGCTTTTCATTTCCTTTACTTTCCTCTTCCCCTCACTATTCACATCTTACCCTAAGGTAGGCAACGCATCTGCAATGCCTTGTGTTCATTATGATTATTCACTTAATTTCAAATTTATACATGCTATTAAATTATCAAAAAAACAAGTAACATAATTGAAACAACTACATGGATTGATAGAGTATAGCTGTCCGTTTCTCGTAGTTGTAACACTGATGCTTTTTGGTCGCTGGATAACTGTCCAATATTTAAGATTAAGGGAAAAATAGGGTTGTAACGAAAGCACTAATGTAATAAAATTGTTACACACCAAAATAATAATATTTAGATATTTTAATGAATTCTTCTTCTTTTAAAAAATCTATATTGCCTTTGTGGAGGCGTGATCGTCCCTAGTTTTTTTTTAATCCAATTTGGATACGAACTGAATTGTTTGCTTCACCTCAATAATAAAATAAATAATAATAATATAAACTTTATCGTTCTAAACCCCAGCCATTTGAGTCTGAATGATGGGACCACTACATTTTAGGTGAGAATCAAGGGGAATTAAAATATAATAAATAATAAAAAATAACTATTATGTTCTACTACTAGCATGAACTTTAATTAATTATAACGTCAGTATAAAATAAAAAATTGCAATGGGTGCAAACGAGATTTAAATAGATATGTAATAAATGCATTTTAGTGTGCAGATCTGTAGAACAGATAAAACCTAACTGAGACTTTTACTCTAACAAATGATAACATTTGAACTATTAACTTGTTTATAACTTGACAGAAATTATTAAATTATTATATAAGTACATCGGTTTGTATTTTTTTTTGAATAATACATAAAAAAACTTAAACCCTTATTTTATAGGACTATATTATTTATCATGAAAATTTTATTTTCATGATAAATATATAGTACATATAATACGGTAAATATAGTTTATTTACACTGTGTTCTCGAAATAAGCACAAACCAAAGAATAAAATATTAAAAACGTAAAAATTAATAATAATAGTTATTAAATCTTTAAAGTATAGTACTTTCGTTTCAACCCGATACTAATAATTGACTGCATGTTAAAATGACCTAAAATAAAATAGCTAGTCTCTCACTATTCTATGTTACTTGGTTACCACATAACAGCCCGAATATCAACACAAAGCTATTTTTAAATATCTGCTAAAAATGCTAAATCTAAATTTGATACAACCCGACAGTAATGTATTTGGTAACAATATCAAACCTAATACAGATAAACCACTCGAGAAGAGCGGAATTTGTTTGTTCCTTATTATACGTAGACATATGTATAAGGTAACGTCAGCATAACAAATAATAACTTCAGATGTTGAAATAAATATTTAAATATTTTTATACATTAAATTACAATGTCCTTTCAAGATAGGGTTACCATCCGTCTGGCTTTTTCTGGATTTATCCTAGTTTGTTATCCTAGTTCCCGACATAGAATAGGGCAACCCCATTTCTTCTCAAAACCAATCGGCGATTTCCAAACCATTGCACTGTCGTGCTTGGCAACATTGTTCACTTTTGATGGGAAGAACTGTTTCTTCTTCTGAACTGAACAACGAGGGACTATTTATTACTTACTAATGCAATATTAAATGTGGTGAAGCGAACGCTAGTTTTATTAAAATTAAAATATAACTCATGCGGTCACTACAAATTATTTTTAACATAACTAAATTTATGTGTACTGTGTTCGTCCAGCAAATGTCAGACGGTAACAAACAAACATCCCGCGTTCACAAAGAGGTTTCTGTAAACCGTGTAATGTTAACAGAACTTCTCTATCTTCATGTAAACTCCGCTCTCCTTAAGGTCACAATGTCACGGTATAAAATAGGTTTCATAATATCTTTCTAAAACTATTCTATAACAATAGGAAATCGGAAGTGATTCTAGCCGTATTGGAAAGATTAGGAAAGTGTGAGATAATTCTCACACATTATATAATTATAATAATCGATACCCGATGATTCGATCGTAAACGCACAGTTTTATTTTTATGATTTGTGTGATCTTAAGAAAATAAATGTGACTGCTATTTTCAAGTAAAGGTTTATTAAGGAAAAAAGTGAAATATAAATATTCAGCTCATTCTATTATCCTCTCACATGTGGATTCGCAAGTCGTGAAAAACCCCATCTGTGACACCGTACCGCGAGCATCCCACAGAACCTGTTGGTGGGGCATGTCAGTTTTTGTTCGATGGTTTTTTTTTCCAATAAGACTATTAAAATAAGCTAAAACTAATTATATTTTGAATCTAGAAACACTCATTTAGAGGCATTATAAATTAGTACTGCACTGAGGACGTAATATCGTTAGAAGGTAACTTTGGAAAAATTCGACCGCAAAATGGCAAAACATAACAACCGCGCTGCGAGCGTGCCACAGTTGGCGGTTGGATGACCTTGCTCGCGTCGCGGTGACATCACAGATGAGAGGTTATACTAATACGAGAGGTTAAGTTGTCCTAAAATAAGGGAATTCTAGAATTACTTCGCTGATCAAGAATTCGCAAGAAAAGAAAATGGAGTTTTCGAAAAATGATTGTCACACAATTGCTTCTGTTGGGTCGACGCGTCGGTGAAAGAAATCACGATACACCGATTACATTTTGGTTTTGTGGGAAAGAAGGGTAAGCGAGCAAGCGTGCCGCTCGATGAAAAGCAATCAACGTCGCCCATAGACAACCGCAACACCGCAGGAGTCGCGGAAGCGTTGCCGGCCTTTCTGATGTGTAGGTTTGTTTTTTGAAGGTGCCAATGTCATGTCGGTGCGTGGAAGGAAGTTTTGAGAGAAGTACATCGTAGTAGATCGCCACTCATCCAGATGGTGGGGATGAAACATTAAAACATGAAATATCATCAACATAGAAAATATTTTCAAACAATTTAAAACTGTCAAAAAGATCACTTCGTTACACGACAAAAGCATTCTATCGTTGCTGTCTTTAAATATTGGTATCGGATCGCAACTAACAACCCAATCGTACATATACAAAGAGGGGGGGGGGTCGTATAACTGCCAATTCATGTCTTCACTTACATCCTCGTCTCATACATATTCTCATACATACTCGTCAAAAAAAAGTTAATTAATAAAACAATTACAGACGATAAGATAGATATAATCGTATAATCCACAATATTAAAAAAAATCAGAGAGGTTTTTAAACTGTACAGTGTTGATTTTTTAACAGTCCATGTATGTCCCACAGTTGGGCACGGTGCCTAAACATGTAAGCCATACATATTTTTATACCGTTGCGAGAATCGAATCGAACTAGAGCGGTTCATACCACCAATATCGATACTTAAACCTAATCGATGATCTAAACGTCTCGGTCATCGATTAGGTTCAAGTATCGATTGGTAGGAAATTGGCAATCGAACACATACGTAATTGAACGTCTCGAAATCTTCCCATTTAATCTGACCAGCTCATCCCAAAAACACTACACTCTTAAACCGATTATCAGTATTTCATTGCTATTCATCATGATGGAGTAAAAATAAAATAAAACCTTTATTGTTATCTACTATTAACATTGAACAATTTGTGTAATTTCTTTTGATTATCAATGTCGATGACGTACATAGACCGATACAAATGACAGCTTATCTTTCAACAAAGGCCTTCAAGAAATTTTTATAGGATATCTCTTGATATATGCTGGAGTATAAATATCTAAGAAATAAATGGAAGCCCATTATTATTATATAATCTTTTTAATTTGAAAAAATTAAATTTTTGAGATATACGATTATATCCACCGTTTTCTTACAGTATAAACTATTAAGAATTCTTAAAATAGTTAAATAGGCCATAAAGCAGAGTATCTAATACACACTCTCCTATAAAGATAATTAATTACTATCTGTTTAATCACAAACACAGATACAACGATAAATTACGTACGATCTAGTTTTGTCTATGGTCTAACTAGTTAACGTACTCTATGGTGTCAGTGTTGCTAGCTTAAACATGTTGTACTCTGGTATTTTTTAACAATACATGCTATTAATCGTTTTGCTCGTGTATTATACATATTTATTTAAATCATTTTTATTTAATAGTTAAAACACAGTTCATTAATAAATGGATGGATATAGATTAGCTCTGGAAATACTTTACGTTTTTACCTTATAGTGCAGTATACATAACAGAAATTCCCCATCCAAGAATGACAATGTTGGTGCATATACTTTCACATTATTTCTTATTAAGTATGATGTGGAGCTCTCACACACAAAAAAAAAAATATGAAGTGTAATAATTTTTTTAAATAAAGTCCTGCTTGTTACAATAATATTAATCATTAATATTTTTGAATATAAATAATTAAACGTTCTATACTTTAATAATTATATTAAATTTTTTTTGCCCGACTTGTCACTCATGCCTTTTGATATTTTGACTAAAAATTGATATATTGTTACACAATATTCATAACATAATCAATCCATAATTATTTGTTTGTTTAAAGTAGTTCCATTTATTGTATAATTGAGTACCATTTATAGTACATGTGGCGTGAATGTTAAGTTTACGGAATGTTAAGAATAAAAAATCTTAAAACACCTGAAATGTTTTGACGGAATTTCATGTTTCATGTACTTAACATTTTTGCTCATTTAAAAAGTTTCAAATATGTTTTCTTAAATATCTCGAGTTTCGAAGAAATATTTATAACTGCAAATTGCGTATTAAAAAAATTTGAAAAAGAAAAAAAGAATAATTTTGCTGGCATTTTAACTGATGTTACAGTTAAAATGCCAGTCTGGGATTACTTTTAAAAAATCGTGAAGTAAAGTTTGTAAAATGTACAAGAATTAATCAACCTTAGTAATGTATAATACACTAGCACAAACCTTCAACTGTCATACAATTATATGGATGTGTGATGGTAAACAAGTGGTTAAAAATATCGAAATACTAATCGTATTCACATGGTTTTAAATAACACCCATCCAGTAATTTCAGAACTGGCAATAACCTAATGTATTAAATAAAAAAATGCGTTTTATAGAAAAATGAAAATTATATTAAATAAAACATTTTTTATAAAGTTTTTGAGTGCAATTAGAAAATTCTAATTGCACTCGAAAAATTTAAACAAATAAAAAGAAAATAGATCTTTAATATTTTTTGCATTATATAAAACAATTAACTATAGCAAATTTGTAACTGACGTCTAAAATTTGACGGTTGAATTACGGGTTTATGAAAAGGAACAGAGAAGAAGAGATGAGAAGTATATTTCACATTGAAGAAAAAGAAGCGAGAGGGTAAGAGAAGGAAAAAGTAAAAGAAGTTTAAAAATGAAATGTGGTTTCTATTTCATTTTTTAAATTCTTTTACTTTGATACCCATTTGACTTCTTTTGAAATGGAGGAATTTATAAACGACATAAATGAGGCTTTTCATAACCAAACTCTATCCAAGAATTCTTATAAATTGACTTCTCTAACCGCCAGGAATAGGAATTATGATCGCCATTAAAAACACATAAGCTTTCTTATCTCAAATTGTTTATCCATGGAAATGTTGTTCACCATTAAAACAAGGGAGAGATAATGAAATGTAAAAGAGATAAGCTACAAAACCAAAGGTCTCCGAGTGTGGCTCTTTCATTAATTTCATAATTTAAATTAACGTCAGTTTAAATTTATTACTAGACAGATGGAACTTAATTTTATCAACACATTAGATAACATTTAAAAGTAATTAATAAATAGTTTAAGTATTGGGTCGTGGTTTGACATCCTCTACTTGGATAAGCTGCTCTATAGGTATAAGTGATAATTCACCGCCTAATATCGGCGCTGGGGGTCCCTGGGGAAAGAAATATAATAATCAGTAACATAATATGGGATAGCAAAGCAAACAAGCAGGCGTGTCACCCGATGGAAAGCAATCAACGCCGCCCATAGACATCCGTAGTGCCACAGGCATTGCAAAAGCGTTGTCGGCCTTTAAGAAAGGTGTACACAAAAAAGCACACTGTATTGGATAGCCACTCATCCAAATGGCGGGAAAACTGTGAAACTTTTATTTGTGGCTAGTTTTACGATAGTGGAATACAGCGGCCGGAGTTATTTCGCAAAATACCTAGGAGCACTACGCATGGTACAAAAGGTAAAGATGCTGAGAGATGAGATATCCCTTCGCAGTGTTAAAAAATCTATCGGTTCCGTGAGATATTGTTCATTGACAATACGAATAGCCCGACAAATAAAAAATAACAAACAACAACAACAACAACAACTGTTGTTGATTTTGTTTGTTGTTGTTATAAAAATTGGCGTTTTCTTGTATCGGAATTGTATAAAGAATAATATTGTGACTTTTTCCGATTTCAGTTGCTCCGTAACAAAATTACATTTTAATTTGAATACAGTCAACACAGTCAAAAATGACGGCGATTTGGTTCGCCACCCGTCACGTCTTGATTCCCACGAAGGCGAAAAGCGACCAGTGAAGAGCCGTTTCGCTGCGATGAATGTGAGAGGAAGAATGGATGAGTGTGGACGGGGGGGTTGCGGGGATCGCAGCGGATGGAGCTCTGTGGTCTCTGCCAACCCCTGCAGGGGATAGGCGTGAATATATAAAAATATAAAAAAAC
Organism: Baronia brevicornis; assembly: GCA_031353405.1. NCBI lineage: Eukaryota > Metazoa > Arthropoda > Insecta > Lepidoptera > Papilionidae > Baronia > Baronia brevicornis. The sequence goes on from JASFAT010000825.1 coordinate 393,843, forward strand.
AGTCAACACCTTCATTCTTCTTCTATTTTCCTTCCCTTTTCACCACTAACGCATATGTTGGCAGCACTCACCGGAGTGGGGGCGGGGTCGGGTGTGTGGGGGGAGTGCGCGCGGTCGCCGCCCGCCGCCGCCTCCCTCGCCCGCCGGAGCCCCAGCGAGAACACCGCCACCGAGCGCACTCGCTTCACCAACGCGGCTTTGGCACGTGATCGACCTGTCGCAACATTGCATTACTCATTTATTAAGCAGCTAGAGCTCGTGGGATTCATTATTTCATTGAAATATTGATGTGAACCATATTTTTTATGGGATAGGGATAGGGAGGCAAACGAGCAAACGCATCACCTGGTGAAACGCAATTAACGACGCCCATATACATCTGCAACACCAGAAGCATCACAGTTGCGTTGCCGGCCTTATAGGTATGATTAGAGTTGTCATTTCGAAGGTTTCAATGTCGTATCGGTCCAGAAATACCGCCGAAGGCAGCTGGTTATAGCGGCCATAGCGCGGTGGTGCGTGGAATGACGTTTCGGGAAAAACGCATCGTACTGGGTCGCCATTCAAACAGACGGTGAAGATGAAACTTTTCCTTTCGGCGAGTTGTACGGCAGTGGAATTTAGCTGTAGAAATAATACTCTCCACCGCTTCTTTATGTGAACCATAGTCGTCTCCCAGCCTTTAATATTGCATGAGCGACGGTGGCTGCTTAATATCAGGTGACCCGCTTACTTATTTATTTCTCTTGCAAAAAAACCTGTTTTCCGAGCATTATAGTTGATTTGGCACAGTTAACAAAAAATCAAGTAATATTCTTCTCTTAATCTATCTCGTTAAACAGGCGGATTGTCAACGACTATAAATGATATAAAATTGAACAAATATTAGTAATTTAAATAAACAAGAGGTGTTGTAACTTACTGCTTTTGTCTTTCGGTTTATCGTCTTCGCTGGATGTGGCGCTTGCATCAATGGATGGCGCTACTGACGGTACCGCATTCAAATCGGGTTCGGAGCCCCCCGCACTCACACTACCCGCCAACTCCTGTATATCAAAAACAGGACAGTAAATCTTAGGTGTTATACATAAAACCACGGTCTTATACACAGGTCTTGCATCTTGTAGTCTAATAGCGGTAGTACGTTGGCTGAATGGTTAAATTATTTTCAATTTACGACCGCCAGATTCATGACGATAGATGGGTGTGCTGTGCAACGAAGACAGAATAGCACTCTGATTCTTTTGTGCCTTTTAAAACATTGAAGACGGTAGGCGCTGAAAAGCGTGTAGGCTCGGTTCCCGCACATTTTTTATTATTATCACTACAACTATCATTTTTTTCATATCTTTATGTTGTCTATACTTACAATTACACAATATTGCATCAGATTCCAAAAAAAACGTGAATTTGCGTCATCCGTCGCCAACAGTTGAAAAATAAAAGACGGGATCTCGTCTCCCGTCTTCAATGTGTTAATATAAACAATTATAACGAAACGAATAAAGCAATAAACCAATCGCTTGTCACTCAGCAGGCACGCGCGTGGACCCACCGACACCAACGACGTACAACGGCGTTGACGCGAAAGGAAAGCTATGACACGATAGCACTGAAATTGGTCTTCGATCCAAGACCTTCGTTATAAGATCGCGGATAAAATTCAAGCTCAACTTTTATATTAAAGTTTTTTAAATATTTTGTTTAAATTAAAAATTAATGCAAAATAATGTGTGTATGTAACTAAACAGCTGTCGAACATATGACGTAATATGAAGGGATCAATGACCTCTTTAAATCATCCACATGGTGCAGATCATTGACAGGTGTCCATGTTACATAGATTGTTCACACGTTATTTTTCATACATTTTTTTGCATGACAAAAAATATATGTTAAAAAGATATTTTTTAAAATGACAGATATTATTTTTGGAATATTTTAATAATATTTTTTTCGTTAATAAGAGAGCACCTGTATGAATGAATGAATGAATGATGAAATGACGACAGGAAATCAGAGTAACACAAGTACAAATAGATTGCTCATGCTTGATATAGATAGAAAAGTTTCATCCAGTACCGTGCGTTGTTCTCGAAACTTCTTTAAACGCACCTACCCTGTGGAACCTACTACCTTCAGCGATGTTTCCGAATATATACGACTATACGATACGACATTGGAACTTTCAAAAAACAAGTCTACACATTTCTCAAAGGCCGGCAACGATTTCGCAATGCCTATGGCACTGTGGTTGTCTATGGGCGTCGTTGATTGCTTTCCATCAAGTGACAAGTATGCTCGTTTGCTTTACTATCCCATAAAGAAAGATACTCCCGTCTCTCTCGTCTTCAAATATGCTCTGGACGTGTAAACAGCATTCGATGTATTATAATATTTAAATAAAACCTTTACCTGCAGTGTAGGATTGACCAAGGGCCTGTGATGTGTGGGATGCGGTATGCAGTGTGCGGATCTGTGTAGTGGTTCATCTCGTAGTCCACGAACTCCAAGTAACGAGAGCGGGGCGCTAGGCCCATCCTAAGAAGTAAATAATTTATTTAATAACTGGTATGGTTAAAATTTTATTTGAAACTGAAACGCAGCAAAAGATTGTCAATTTGGTTTAGTTTGACAAAACATCTGTGAGCTTACAATAATAAACGTTATCGGCAGATATTTTAAATTTTATCCTTAATTCATAACATCTTAAATAATCCAACTGTGTGTTATTTGCGCCAAAGTTTCATTTTCACTTTTGATATGTACATCTATTCTTCATCATCATCATCATTAACAGCCTGCTGCAGTCCACTGCTGGACATAGACCCCATATGTCCCCCATGAAGCGCTACCAAGCCCGATCTTCGGCTACACGCATCAAGTTTTTGCCCAACCGCCCTGCGCAAACCGTCGCACGCTGGCAACACAATTTGTGTTTCAAAAAATAGGATACATTCATAAATATTTATAAAGATTGAGAAAATAAAGGACCTTTTATCTTAAACGGCGCTTTGTTTTTTTATATAGAAGAGATAGGCAAACGAGCAAGCGGATCTAAAATAATCGTATAGTAAGTAAATACCATAGACAATAACACGAAAGGCCAGGCTTTATTGTTGCCGGTGCGCGATTCGATGTATCAAAGTTAGTTACGTGAATGAAGATAACAGAACTTCACTTCGTTTCGGTGTGGCATGCCCCTTCAGGTTGGATGTAAAATAATTGGAAACTCCACACTAATTACTTCACAGTACCCGCCGCTAAATGGCAAGATGAAGCGAAGATATGCACAGGGCGGATTGCCTAAACAGCAAACAAAAAGATTTTGTCATCGTGTCATAAAAAAAAGCTGCGGCTTGCTATCTATATCTTCATTGTGTAATTTATGTCCGCCATTTTGTTGATTAACATTTAAACAGAGTTGCGAGGTTGTTTAATTTGACAGCTACTTGAAAGATTTAAGTAGATGAACTCTAAACAGTGTTTATGAATGAGTCCAATAACGTTTTTTACTCCCGCCTGTAATTACTGCATATTTCTTAGTTATTCCAAGAGCTGTGGTAATCATATAGGTAGGTTTTTATATATTAAATTGACTGGACGTTTATGGTGCGGAGTGTGCAGCAAAACGCTGTACCTTACGTCTTACAGGTTTTGTGGGACTGACATCCTGTAGCATCTGCAACGACCCTGTGGTCACGGCCGGCTCAGTTATGGACGCCGCTTTCGGTCTGAAATATTACACAATATTCTTAATTACAAAATGAACAAAACAAGGAAAGCAATAAGAAAGACAAATTAATAACACATTTTCACATTTATTTTAGTTTGACACGCATCTGTCAAATCTTGAGAGCTTGTCAAATTTGACAGATTGTTAGTTTTTGACAGGTTGTCAAATCTTGATAGGCTATCAAATCATGACAGATTGTCAGATATTGACAGTTTGCCAAATCATGATAGATTATCAAGTCTTGACAGATGGTCAATTTTTGAATTTAACGTTTTATGAAAACGTGTTATATAAAACAGAAGCAGTTACATAAAGCATAATGTGAATGTAAAAATGTGCATAAGATATTATTATAAAATGTGTGCATATGTCATATGAAAAAAAATCAATACAGTAAATTAAAAAATCAACTGATCAGTAAAATGCGTGAAATCGGTTTCCCCACCAAAGTGACCTTGCTGGTTTCCAACCAGCGGTTTGCCACCAAATTTTGATTAGTCCACAACGGTTAGCAACCAAACTCCCATAAAAATCACCTTTATAGGACGTTGGTTATCAATTATGTCTCCAAATGTACAATTTTAATTCAGTTGATTTTTATGATATAGAAAACATATAAAAAGGTTGGTTAATATTACAAGACATGTATCATCAAGAATGAAAAATGATTACAATAATATAAACAAGAAAAAATTTAAACCTTTATTAGCGTAGCAAGTTAAACAGATATAACTCTGGCGCAATTATCAGAATTCGTAACTCCAAACAAACATTTTTTCTCACTTATCTATTTTGATGTTATCTAAAGGACAATTTAAAGCGTACGTTTACCTTAAAACTACTTCTTTATCTAAAGAAAGAATAGTTTTACAAAAGTTTGTCAAACTATGAAAGTGAATCAATTTTTTGTTGTTCCTGTAAAATTGACTGACATAGACTAACGAATTCTGATAACTACGCCGACAATAACAATTACCTTTTTTCATATTTTAGCTGGACTTCATAGCATTAATCTTTTTTGACATATATACTTATTTTGAGTGTTCAAAAAGTTGAAAGACATTTTTTTAAAATATTAATTTATTTCTTTATTTATATAACACACAATTGTTACAAATTATCAAATGTTATAGTCATACCTAACCTATAGATAGATCGAATTGTTAGGTACGAAAATCGATTTTGTAAATTAAATTTAATTTTTTGTAAATAAAAATAAACAATTTCCTCTCATAGACGCACACCGGGATTACTTGTTAGCGAGTACCATTAATAACACAAATAATAAAGGATAAAATCTAGATTCAGAATAAATGTGTGTCATAGAAATATTTATCCTAATAATGTAAGTAATGATAATTTCAATACGAAAAGACAAGGGCAAATACCGAAGAATAAATATCTATGGACCATACAAAATATGCGGAAATCGAATCCACGAACGAGCCTTGGCTAAGATAGCAAACATTTAGCTACTAAGACATTGATACTGAGATTTAGAACTTTATATTGTATATATTATATATTATTTTATAGACAAAGATGATAACATAAAACTCTGGATTCATATTACAAAATATATTTCAATAAAAAATTGAATATTTTAAATTTCGAGTGAACAAAAAAACTAATAACTTCAAAACATATTTATTCACAACCAAAGTAAAATACATAAAGAGTGATCGAATAAGCACATGTTAATAATACAGACTTATCTGAAGCAATATCGAATTTTAAAAATAAATACATATACTCTGTAACTACACACCCATCCAGACATTATTAACTTGTGTCAAATTAACTGAAAAAAAAAAAGAATAAAATCAATTTTAATCCATATTCACGATGGTCTACGAACAAATCATAGAACGAGCATCTATAGCGCTGGCAACACAATTTGAATTTCAAAAAATAGGATACATTCATAAATATTCATAAATATTCATAAAGATTGAGAAAATAAAGGGCATTTTATCTTATACGGCACTTTGTTTTTTTATATAGAAAAGATAGGCAAACGAGCAAGCGGATCTAAGATCATCCGATAGTAAGTAAATACCATAGACAATAATACGAAAGGCATTTTAGATGCGTTGCCTTAGGCACTGTCAACTTCACTTCGTTTCGGTGTGGCATGCTCCTTAGGATTGAATGTAAAGTAATGGGAAAGGGGGAAGTAAGAATTAGAATAAAGATGAAGAAAACATTCTTAATAATATTTACTTAATATAACGAATATTGTTTAACTTTATAATAAAATTTAAATCATACTAGTATATGGCATAATAATAATACGCACGACTAGGATCGAGTTTTCTTTCTTTGGATATCTAAATTCTTCGTTGGCTTGGTTTATCCCGCCACGACGGATTATTTATCCAAACAATAATATTATTTTTAACCTTTTTCTTTTCTCCTAACAATAATTTTATATGATTATTATTGTTATATGATTATATATCAGGCGTTACTTTGCGGAAATCCATCACTATGTCAAAAGTTTTACTTAGCTAAGATGCGCGACAAGCAAACAATAACAGAAAATTAATGTGTGTTTTCCTGCTGGATGGAGTGATTTATAGACTCTACGGAAGACAACCGAAAAGAAAAACCAAAAAAACTTTTCGGTTGTCTTCTGTAGAGTCTACTATATCTGAAGATGCCTCGTGTTGGAGCGAAACACGTGTCGTTTACAAGGTGGAAAAGTGATAGCGTGTGTTTGGTGTGGTGTATAGTGGTTGGTGGGTGGAGAGTTACTGGCCGTTTTTCGGTAAGTTTTTGGTTTAAGTTCCAAATAAATCCACTTTATCCAACAGGAAAACACACATTATTAAATTTCTGTTATTGTTTGCTTGTCGTGGATCGTAGCTAAGTAAAACTTTTGACTATCCACATAATAATTTTATAGTAACAATATTGTTAATAACAATATAGAGAAATATGTTAATTAAGGTGATAATAGTTTTTTTTATATTAAATTGGATAATTTATAAGATTTTCAATTAACATATAAGCGTCCAATTTAGCCATGAAGCATGCAAAAAATGTTGTGGTATTTATTAAAAAAAAAAACTAACTCATGTTGTGCCTTTCTAGATGCAGATGTTTATTCTCAATTGCCTGCTTCTCTACTATGAAACAAAGTCTATTTAGATGATGTTTACTGTACTGTACTGTATTGTATTACTTTATATATTGTGATAGGCTTATCAGGTTAACGCTCTTGATTACTATAGATACTCACTCTACCAAACAAATACATAACATATAAATATTAATAACCAGAGTCGATCACTATGTCTGCCAAAAAATATTTTAACGACTCTGAAGCAGCTCACACTAACTTTTTGCAAGCATGCACTTTTTTAAATATATGCTTACTCATGCACAATTGATGTGTTCATGTTGGAATAAATATATCGCAAACATTAAATCGCACACAAAACATATAATTGTTTTTCTTTGATGACAATTAGCTGTAACTATTGTGCCAATGTCAACTAAAATATAATAAGATCAAGTATTTTGAAATGTACAGCAATGTTAGCTTGGCATGTTACGTCTTGATAAAATGGTGGCTATTCTACTAAAACATATAAACTTTGCAGTCAAGTTAAAAAGTTACAATACACGCTTTTATTTCATTTCACTCCATTTATACGCCTTAATCGAATTATTTTGTACTATATGCCACCACAATTAAACAATATAACTGATAATAATATAACATTATGAAAATGAAATAAAAACAAAATCACACGTATTGTGTTTTTATTTCATTTTCATAATCTTATGTTATTATCAGTTACATTGTTTAATTGTGGTGGTTTATTATACAATATGTAGTTCCATTAGGGCGTATACGTGAAGTGACATAAAATAAATGCGTGTATCGTGACTTTTTGAGTTGATTGCAAAAGTCCATAGAAAGTTTTGGTAGAATGGCCACCATTTTATCAAGACTTTAAGTGACAAGCTAACGAATACATTGTAAGATACTTGATGTTACAGTGCGGAAAATGCATTATTCGAATGATCACCGTATGTATAATCAATGTTCCTAAAACTTAAAAACTAGGAAGAAAATCTTGCACATCTTCTTTAAAATTTATTTTTATTAGAACAAGATGTGCGCATGTAACGTTATGAACTGTAAAATAATTATAAATTTCACAGTACAAATATACGAGTTCTCGCAGTGAAATCCCCGCGTTATACAAGGGAAAACACATGCAAGGGAAAATACAAGGAATATGAAATTGCGATATACGAAATCACGTTAATGGAGGTTTTACTTGACACTGGCAAAATAGTTATAGCTAATTGCCATCGAAGAAAAAGAAAGGAGTAAATAACAGTAAATGGGCAACATCGTCCACTTAAGTAGTAAAAACCAATGTGCGATCCGTTATCCACCAATCGTAGCAACGCTTACCTCAAAAATAAACAACAACACCCCTCAAATTTGGGGGAAGCCAGTATCAAGTAGCGAACTGTTACGGCTTACGAATTTTGATATGACCGACCCTAACCGCATAAAGATGTGAAGAATGATATTGGAAATAATATGTTATCTATTATTATAAGTAAGGTTTAACACCCTTATTTATAAAATTGAGGTCGTGAAAACTAACTAATATTCTAATTATTAATAATATATTTTAAACAATGCTTAATTTTTTTTTATTCATCAAAACTACTTTGACATTTGCTTAGGTAAGCATAGTTCATTTATTTTCACACTGTTGATGTGGCATAATTTGATTTTAGTGTGAAAAACCTATTTATTATTAGTTTGGCTGTATTTAAAAATAAATCTGTGTCTCATTTAAGTAAAAGTGAGGGAAAATCGCCGCTCGGTTTACTAGCTTGCTAGTATCATTACGGCGTCATCACAAACAGCTGTTCATCTTGTAATTTTTGTTCGCCATTTTGTTGATTAACTTTTAAACAGGGTTGCAAGGTTGTTTAATTTAACAGCTACTAAAGTAACAGATTTAAGTAAATGATTAACTCTAAACAGTGTTTATGAATGCAATTTTCGTTAAACATTGTTTAAAGATTAAAACTTAATTAACGTTTATGAATTAGGCTATAAAGGTTTGAAGTTATTTAAACTCACCTGAATGGGGGTATTTCGGGTATTTTGCCGATAAAGATCCGCTTTTGTGACTTTTCGTTCTGCTTGGGCGTTGTTGGAGTGATTGTGCGCGGTGTCGTGCGGGACGAGGGGCGAATGTCGTCCTGGCTTGTACATTCCGACTACAAATAAAAACAACTATATTCAAAAGCTTTCTCTTTCTCACAAGCTTCTTTTAGACAGGATCTTTTCTGCTTTTATTTATTTTTTCTGTTCAATTTACTTTAGGTACAGGTTCAATATACGTTAGGTATTTAATTTAGGTACAAAGGCGGAATTAACGCAGGAAGTGTACGCACCAAAGTGGGTAGTCTGCAAGAAGACTTCACTGATCCGCAGAAAAATGTGGAATATACTTATTCATCACGTTATGTTTCAGCGCATGAAACATAATTTAATTCATAACAAGACGTGAAAAGTTACAAAATCTCTCGTCGCATACTGTACACACTGGCCGTTGGATGAGCGGCTAGGAACGTATAATGCTAAAAGTTTTATATACTTAAACCATATTTTAATTATTTTGTTTTTGTTAATTTTATTACGGTTTATTAATAAAACTTTAATAATTTCGTTAAAATTCATAGTATCATTTTATTAAGTAGGTACATTTTATGTTCTCAGATCACAATTTTTTTTTATAAATGTATTCAACACTTAAAACATCCCATTAGTGGTGAGGTCAAATGTTTGACGAACTGTGAATTAAAGCGAAAGTTTTCACATGAAGTAATTACAAATGAACTTAACCCTTCTTTGCATGATTTTTTCTTTATTGGTGAAATAAATCAAGGTGACATATTGTTCAAAATCACATCATGTTCAAAATTAAAGGAAAAATGGTTAAAAAAAAATCTTAGTATATATTTATAGTATAAATTTAGAAAAAAACCATATGATAGAAATTACCATTATCAGGCAAAGTAAGATCATTGGCTTAGTACTAAATCGAAATAAAAGAGGATATCATTAGAAATATTTTATTCTTTATGATAATTAACTAAACAATTATTATTTTTACTACAAGAAATTGTAAAATATAATAAAACAAAATCATACGTTTATTGCAATTACAACAAATAGCGGAATGATAACTTCAAGCTCGTTTTACTGATAGTGGCACTTGCTTATTTTTGACAGCTATGTTTCTTTGTTATGCAATGGACATTTAAAAGGTATCCAGACACGATCAACTTGAAGTGAACTTGTTCTTTTATATAATTTTTGGACATTCAGTGTTATGATGGAAATTTCCACCATTATGCAAAGAAGGGTTAAATAGAAATGCGCTTACCAAAAGGGGTGCGTGAGCATTCTTTATGGCCTCCCTTCTCTGAAACTCCACTTTCGCCATCTCGGTAGCCAGCCAGCCTGGTATTTCTGGTATTGCGATTCGCAAGGCCAGAACTATCACAAGTATTACGTGCTGAAAAGGAAAAGATGTCAAATAATTAATTAAGAAGATAAAATGATTGGAGGCTAAAAAACCAAATAGGTGGCCAATATCGAGGTTCTCCAACAAATCCAACAAAAACGTGAACTTTTCAAAGGTTGAAAAATCGCTTACCTGCGTCGTATCATGAGACATGACAGGTACAAATAGCTGCAATTGATCATGATGGGAAAAGTCGCGGGCAAAACACAAGTTGGTCGAAAAAGAAAGTCTCGGCTACTTAATATCAAGGAGTGGACCGGGATAGCGAGTGCTCCAGAACTGCTGCACCTCGCGAAGGAGGAGGAAAGTTGTGCTGAATTGGCTGCCAACCTTTGCAACGTCGGAGAGGAACTCTTAGAAGAAGAAAAGACCTAAGACATGTATTATACAATATTTGCTTAATTTTTATTCATTTAAACTTTTAAACAAAGTGCACATCAGGCTGACTTAATGCCACTAGGCATTCTCTACCTATCAACCTACTTGATAGAAAATTAAATGCCAAGTACGAGATATGAAAAAAATGTTCTTGTTTCATCGTATTAAAAGTAATACGAAGATAAAGTTTAAATAAATAGAAACAACGTTTGTTCTAGAACTTTTATGTCAAAAGTTTTACTTAGCTAAGATCCGCGACAAGCAAAACAATAAAAGAAAATTAATAATGTGTGTTTTCCTGCTGGATGAAGTTGATTCTATTATTGTTTTGCTTGTCGCGGATCTTAGCTAAGTAAAACTTTTGACTGTCCACATAGTGATAGATTTCCGCGAAGTAACGCCTGACTCCATTAATAATCTAGAACTTTTAATTTTTAAAAAATAAAAAATATTTGTTTAAATTAAAAATTCATCAATAAATATAGGAGTGTGTTTAAGTTGGACTCAACAGGTCGAACATATGACGTAAAGTAAATGGATCAACCACCTCACCAAAAGCAAAGGAATCAATGACATCTTTAATAGTTGAGGTATCAATGACCTTTTTAAAACAGCAGTGTGGTACGGTTCAATGACACGTGTTCATGAGATACAGATGGTCCACTGTTTGTAATTGTATTGAATATCTATAGTGTACATCTATCTATAGTGGTAGAGCCACGTTGCAGACGAATACTTTGTCAAGAATGGCATATTATTTGTCTGTAGCATAAATGGGCCGGCTCGCTCGGGGAAGTACCACACTCCCGCAGAAAATCAGCGTCTGAGTGGTAGCTTAGCTATCGCGCTTCGTACGGTGAGCGGCCTGAGTTCCGGAGGCCCAACAACCTCCCCCTTTCACTCCCATAATGTCACTTTCCTTAAAGGTCGGCAACGCTTCCGCACTGCCGATGGATATGGCGCTGCGGATGTTTATGGGCGGCGTTGATTGCTTTCCATCAGGTGACACTCGTGCTCGATTACCTTCCTATCCCATAAAAAAATAGTATTTCTAACATGAGTATAAAATTGAACCTTACCTCTACCTCTAAAGCCACACTAATCAATATCGTCTGAGCTGGCGTCGTATTAACCCTTTCGGCCCGAGCGGTGACTATAGTCACCCAACGCCCGACGCTCGCTCTGTCCGAGCGGTGACTATAGTCACCCAACGCCTGACGCTCGCTCTGTACGAGCGGTGACTATGGTCACCCAACATTTGACGCTCGTTATGTACGAACGGTGACTTAGGTCACTCGCGACTCTTCATGAGCAGAATATATATGTTATCTCCATGGTAATCCATCGCAAGTATTTTGCACTTGTTTTACGCTGCCTAATAATAAACTGACGAAATGAGCAAATATTTTCTATTGCATTATGTTATAATTTTTTAAGCATTTTTATTTACGAGCGACTGCACTCGCTCTGCGTAAGACAGCGTGGTATTGTGCGTCTGACGGGCGCTTGCAGTTGTTCCGCAAGTATGGACGCTTGCCGCGACTGCTCGGTCAGCGGGGACGGCGCGACGTAGAATGCGTCCGTACCGAAAGGGTTAAATAGTTTTTTTTAATGTGCATATAAGATTGAATCTTACCTCTAAAGCCACAATGATCAATATTGTTCAAGCTGGAATCATATTGAATAGTATTTCTAAAGTGAGTATAAAATTGAACTTTACCTCTAAAGCCACAATGATCAATATCGTCTGAGCTGGCGTCGCATCGGGCAGCAATCGATGCACGGGCCCGGAGAGACCGATTAGTGCACAGTTCACCAACACTGCCACTGCCACCATTGCCTCCATAGCGTGCTGAAATCGTTAGATAACTTGTTTATTCAAGGCACAATGCAAACAACATAAAAAGTATGTGGACAGTCAAAAGTTTTACTTAGCTAAAATCCGCGACAAGTAACCGAATCGAACTTTTCGGTTGTCTTCCGTTGAGTCTACTATACCTGAAGATGCCTCGTGTTGGGGCGAAACACGTGTCGTTTACAAGGTGGAAAAGTGGTAATATGTGTTTAGTGTTGTGTATAGTGGTTGGTGGGTGGAAACTTTTGACTGTCCACATAATGATACATTTCGCACAGTAACGCCTGACTCTATTAAACAACATAAAAAGTAACAATCACAATAAAAATTATGCTAAAAATTAGAGCAAAGTACTGCACAAATTTTCGGAATAACTTAAAATTAACGTTAATGACTGGTAACCCCGCCAATCCGCGTTGGACAAGCGTGGTGGGTTAAAGTCCGTTTCTCCAGAATTGGGGAAACTAGTGCTCAGCTCAGCTCAAAAAGGCGTACAAACCTGCCAACTGCCCACGCTGCTGACGCGTTCGCCAAACGGTCGCTGGGCCACGTGGCACAACTTGAACGCATCGGCTCTCACTTCGGCCGCATTGTTCAACAGCGCGCAAAGAGCCGCCAGCGGGAAAGCCGCCGAGAACAACACCACGTGACCGAGCTGCGTTAACATCTCCAGATATTCCGCGAACGTACCTTCGTACTGTCGGCAAAAAAATTAATCGCATACAATAACATTTTCTTTAGACGACCAATTGCTTTAGTGGCGAGGCCCTCCGTCCGCGGAGTCAATGGTCGCGGGTTCGATCCCCGCATCGGAATAAATATATGTATAGATTACAAATATTTATTCCGAGTCTGGTAACCCCGCCAATCCGCATTGGACAAACGTGGTGGGTTAACGTCCGTTCTTCCAAAAATAGCTTTCTATTTGTAGAGGCATGGGCCTCTGCCCTCAGCTCTGTGCTCAGCAGTGGGACATATATGGGCTGTTTAAAAAAAATTTCAAAGCTTCAAAAGTAATTATGGGAGTGGGAGGGAGAAGCAGGGGTGATGGTGTTGGGCCTCCAGAACTCAGCCGCTCACCGTACGGAGCGCGGTAGCTAAGCTACCACTCAGACGCCGGTGTTCTGCGGGAGTGTGGTACTTCCCCGGGCGAGCCGGCCCATTCATGCTACACACAAATATTATGCCATTCTTGACAAAGTATTCGTCTGCAGCGTGGCTCTACCACTATCTGTAATATATAACACCCATCGCGTCATGTAATTTTTTTTATACATATCCTGATTAATATCGACTTACTAAATAAAAATTATATAGGTAAACCAGCGTTAACTTTTCATGACATTTAACATCTAAGACTTTATCATAACATCAGAATAATAACAGCAAATTATAATATTATAATAGCCATGTTTGAGCAAAAGTAGCCTGTTGGGAATAGCCTGTGTTAAAATATTTTGTTCTATAATTCACCTTGAAAAGCTGCGATTCCAGTTCAGCCTGATGGATAACCTTCTGTCCCACAACTGGTTCCGAATCTCTCCGCTCTACTTCCTTCTCAGTTCCTCCGTTGATCAGGGTCTCAGGCGGATCGCCGCTGGAACTTGTTCTCTTCTCGAACAATTCGGTTATCTGCGCCGACGTCGGCACTGCATTCATGAAAATGGAAATATATAATATATTTCAACACTCCAAGTATTCCAAAAGCTCGAAGTCATCATCAATAAAGCCGAACATTCTACTGCTAGACATTGGCCTCCTTTAAAATTGAGGCATTACCCAGGCTTAGCAGGCAGATTGGTTCTTGTGGTCCAGTATATTTGAAATCTAAATTCTAATACTTGGTCGTTTTTGATAACATCTCCGTTCTTCTTTTCTCCTTCATACCGCACTGGCTTTATCTCTAAATCCTTCGCCTTAACGGCTATACAGCTCTAGAATGACCTTCCTCTTAACGTTAAAAAAGCCTCAAACCAATTACTTTTTAAACTCAAAGTTTGACCATTTTTTAATACATACATACATACATATCGTCACGCCTGTCTCCCGTAGGGGTAGGCAGAGACCACGGATCTCCATCTGGTACGATCTCGGCATACTTCCCTTGCTTCCTCCACACTCATTACTCTCCTCTTTTTAATTCCTGCTCATAAGGATGAGAGTACTTGTTGGAAGGTGAGTACTTCTATTTTCGAATTTTTTATTTTTCTCGTGCGTTTATATGTATGTATATGTTTGTAAGTGTTTATGTGTATATATTATGTATGTATTTAAATTTATATCATTATTTTTAATTTTCATTTGTTTAGAACAAGCTGTACTACCTCCAAACAAATTTTCTCAGTTTCGCCCGCAAGTTGACAGGTAGAGAATGCCCAATGGCATTAAATCCGTCTTTTGTGCACTTTGTGCAAATGTTTAAATAGGTATTACGTGTACAAAAATTATCAGGTATTCTTCATTTTCACATTAGCAAATATATGAATATATAGAAAATTAATATAAACTCATACTTTTACTGGGGCTTATAGCACCAAACACGTCCACACAAATCTTCGCTAGTCTCATGTTCTCTATCAGATATGGCAAAGCAGACTCCTTGAGGTTGCCGATTATTTGCCGGGTTATGAGCAGCACGGCTAATTGCTGAAATTTATATCTTCATATGTATATTCGATGTACATTTTTATATTAAAGTCCCCTATGTTCAAGCTTTATCTATTAATAAATTCAAATGTTTTATTTTATTGTATAAAGAGTATGCAATAAAGCCTGACGTTCCTCTAGAAGAAAACGGTAAACGGACAAAGAAATTCCGCAGGTATCCCTTTTTTTGCCAGTTTATTTTTTTCTTGTTTTACTCATGACAATATGGACAGTCAAAAGTTTTACTTAGCTAAGATCCGCGACAAGCAAAACAACAACAGAAAATTAATAATGTGTGTTTTTCCGTTGGGTTTAGTGGATTATTTGGAACTTTAAACCAAAAACTTACCGAAAATCGGCCATCAACTCTCCACCCACCAACCACTATACACAACGCCAAACACACACTATCACTTTTCCATCTTGTACACGACACGTGTTTCGCCCCAACACGAGGCATCCTCAGGTATAGTAGACTCTACGGAAGACAACCGAAAAGTTCCTTCCGTAGAGTCTACTATACCTGAGGATGCCTCGTGTTGGGGCGAAACACGTGTCGTGTACAAGATGGAAAAGTGATAGTGTGTGTTTGGCGTTGTGTATAGTGGTTGGTGGGTGGAGAGTTGATGGCCGATTTTCGGTAAGTTTTTGGTTTAAAGTTCCAAATAATCCACTAAACCCAACGGAAAAACACACATTATTAATTTTCTGTTGTTGTTTTGCTTGTCGCGGATCTTAGCTAAGTAAAACTTTTGACTGTCCATATAGTGATGGATTTCCGCAAAGTAACGCCTGACTCCATTAATAATCTTACTCATGACAATTAAACCATATTCCATAATTTTAAATTTTACTAACCTCTTTTAACTTATCCATATCTTGTAGGTAGAATGCAATATAGAATAAACTCATAAACGAGTTGACGAATTGAAACTGAAACAGAAGAGATCGTTGAAATCACAGAATATAAATACATTTACATCAAAAACTAAACTACTGTTATATAAACATCGGTATATTAAAAAAAATAAGTTGCATTATTAACTTGGAAATGACATGGTAACAATGTGTGTGTGCTTTGCCAAAGAAAGATTATAAAATGGTTATGTTATGTCTAGTATGATTCTGTATTTTTTTTTATATTTCCATAACTGTGGTATAATATTATGGCGAGATTTGGCCATAAAATCATTTACAGATTGACAAATGTGTAATTCATACGACAGGTATATAGTTCATTCGATTAAATGGTATGTTACCTAAATATAACAAAACACGTCAATTTTATTACAATTCCTTTATATACAAATTCTTAAAAAAAATACTCAAAACTACAATTTTACTACTCAATACTATTTAGATTTATTTTTAAATGTGCAAACATCAAATTGATTATTGTTGCTGGTAACCCAATACTGTTAGTTTTGTTTTAAATATTTTATTTAAAAATTACGTACCCTACGCCATGCACATACAAAGTTTCGATGAATAAATCAAAAATCACATGCAAGTGAAATAAAAAGCGTGTGTGATTGCAGTGTTGATAATTGTGTTACTCGTTTAATAATCTTTAATTATGGGATATTAAATGTAGTTTTAAATGGTAAGCAAAGCATGATGAAGGCTATATTAGCTATTTGTCTGTTGTTAATTTTTTACAGCATTTGGAAATACAAACCAACGCTATTTTCACAATCAGATGATTCTCATACTTTGTCTCGAGTCGATAGTTCTCTGTTGGGATTTGAAAAGAAAAAAATAATCGAGATCGGACAAGATTTTCCGTGTTACCATTATACAAATTGAGTTGTGGAAATTTTTGTAGTCCAGTTCCATTTGGTAAGCAGTAAAGAGAAAATAATAGGCGCTATAGTACAGTTTACTACAATTTTGTGTACAGTTTATCTAGCTAATTGTAATTTGATCTATTGAATATTTTAAATAAAACTATTTAATTGGAATAGTGCTATGAGAACTTTTACTTAAAATTTCAGAAAGAAATTTTAGGAAATCAGTCAAAGCATGCAATATGTAAAAGTTTCTAACCTATTTTAGTAATATTAATTTAGTCAAAGTTGAAAAATACCACACACGGTTTTAATCTATTCAAAATCACACGAAGATCGCTTATACACTAAATTCAAAGGTAATTTTTATATAGTAACAGAAAACAAATATAAAGTGATAAAATAGAATGTCGTCATTTAAATAATTTAATTTTAAAACTTCAAAGTACCAACCATTTTAAAGTTTTCATAATAAGTTTTTTTTTTTGACTGGACTATTTTGTATTCGATCAACGCCGCCAATAAACATCCGCAGTGCCATACAAAACTTCCACCAAAGTAGTGTGTAGTACTGCGTTGCCGGCCTTTAAGGGAAGGTCATTACGGGAGGGGGAGGGGGAGGGGGAGGGGAAGGGGGAGGGAGCTCCGGAACTCAACCGCTCAACGGCGGAAGCGCGGTAGCTAAGCTTTTTATTTCTTATTAATGTAAAAGCGATCTTTCAAGAACACTATACTAAAACTATATGACACGCTATTATATCAAGGAAAGCAAATAAGAGATATTACATTTTGTGGTACAAACTGTTTGCATACATACTTTTCTGAAACATATCTAACAAAATCCTAAAACGAAACGCCAGTGATAATGCAAAACTTATTTCCGTTTATTTTTGTGACTAATCATCGCTAGAAGAGGTGGGAATTTTACTGTATTTTAATAAAGGTTTTAAAATGTTACAATTATCGATCTCAAAGAGACTTTCAATATATATCTTTCAGTGTCACATGTTGAGTGGAAAAGAGAAATCTAGAACTGTGGTGTTGTTACTCCGCTATAGTAGAAAAATAAAACCTAATACACACATTAATAGGTGCTTTAAACTTCATAGATATTATTATATTTTGTTGACGTTAGTATGAGACAAAATATGATCAAATAAAAACGTTGAACTGTTGAGATTCTTTTCCATTATCTGTTGTCTCATACTTAGATAAACACAGTATACTCGTATGTACATTTACCGTGATATAAATGATAATAGGATTGATTGAGATTGAGGATAGATTTACATTCCTAGACTTAAAATATTAAAATTATTTGCAATTGCTTAAATATTATATTGATATGTAATATACTTGATGTTAGGAACCTATCCTTGGGGGCCATCCATAAATTACGTCACACAAATTTTATGATTTTTTGGACCCGTCCTTGCACAGTGGTCACATATGTGAAACCCCCTACCCCTGGTGGTACGTCACATATGAATTTCATATGTAGAAGTAATTAAATTAAAACAGACATTTTTTCAAATTATTTTTATTTTAAATTATCTTTTATAAAGTAAACAAAGTAAAAAACCAATTAACAAACGATAAACGATTCATAATCTTAATAAAAGATACAAAACTTTACTTGTATCCACGGATCAATTTGGTCAAGGTATGTTTTTCTTGGTCTTCCAGTACCGACACTTCCTTCCACGTCCGCAACTTCTTTTGACAGTCGTCTTTCATCCATCCTCTCTATGTGCTTAAACCATCTAAGCATCCCTTTCTTAAGTTTCGTCACAACACCTTCCTTTACTCCACATCACTCTCTTATATCTTGACTCCTTATTCTTTAATTCATTTACCCACTACACATACTTCTTAATGCTCTCATTTCCACCGCATTCTGTCTGCTTTCATGACTTCTTCTCAATTAAAAAAGAAGATATAGCATAAAAAAAGAAAATCAATCTTATTTTCATTTAAATCATATCATTGTTATTTTATTTTTATTTATAAATAAATGTTCTAAACACTATAGGGTGTAGAAAAATTACCTCTATATGTTTCTAAATTGGCCATAATTTACAACATACCTTTATCATTCAGCCACCTTGCAATTCTTGCGTACACCTCTTCCTCTACAGCGATTATAATGGCTAGTAACGCACGTGGAATCCAACTGAAGTATATTACTGTGTTCTCCCACCAGTCCTGTAGAAAAAAAAGCAACAAAAATAACCCCATAGCATATCCTTGTAAATTTCATCACCATCATCAATACCAGCCATAACAGGTAGACCGATGGACATTGGTCTACCTAACTATTTAAGTGTGTTAACCTGCAGATTTGACAAACGGAGTGAGGATAGCAAAGTGGTTTCTATTGCTTAGGTAGATGGTACTGCTTATCTAATGATATTTACTCCCATAGTCGTACGACTATCTACAGAAAAAAATGTACCCTGCATTATGAATATGTTATATATATATATTTGATATAAATCTTTTATATTTGATATACTCTTCTAAGGTAATTAATATAAATTTCGTTTCGGTAATTCAATTAAGAACATTTACAGATTTACAAAAATTCTCAATATTTCAAATTATGACACAAGATGTAATGTATGTGTTATTTTCAATTTATTATTTTATTATATATTATTAGAATGAATATAATATCATTATTTAATTATTTTATGCAAAACTAATTCTATATGTATTTTAGCGCCATCTTTTGGCAGATTATGTAAGGATAATGTAGATTTATATAAACTATTTATTTAATATTTCAACATTGTTAAAAAAGATATTGTTATGCTGAAACAAATCTATATATAGTCATTCTTTGTTCACTGTATATTGTCTTTGTTTCCTTTCTCCATTTTGTGCATAAAAGCCGAAAAATTCAGTGGGGGGGGGGATTCATACTAATTCGAACCATTGCCGTCGATGTCGAAAAGTATATATCCATCAATCCTGATTCACATAATACCTGAGCTCGTAATAGCACGAATGTAGCCGCCGCTCCCACACTAAGGCATAGCAACATGATAGGGAGAGAAACGCAATGCCTCCACACGCGTCTCCTCCACGACGCGTATTGAGGCTCTGGACGTCCTGTGACTGCACTTATGCCCATTTCACCCTGAAACAACAGCCAAGCGCATTATTCAAAAGGATTTTTCTATTCCTTTTATTTTTTAGCATATTAGCGAATTAGCGAACTAAAGTGGCAATGGGCTGGTCACGTTTGTCGAAGATCCCATAATTAATCCAACGTTGGAGCAGACGAGTGCTGGAGTGGACACCGCGTCTCGGTAAACGTAGTGTGGGACGCCGCCCGGCTAAATGGTGCGACGATCTGCGCAGGGCGGCTGGCAGAAACTGGATGCGTGAAGACGAAGATCGGGCTAGGTGGCGCTTCTTGGGTAAAGCCTATTTCCAGCAGTCGACTGCCGCAGGCTGTTGATTGATTGATGTTGGCGTATTAAAATTAATATCATTGTTTAATTATTTTATGCAACAGACGAAACTAATTTTATATGTATTGTGGCGTCCTCTGTTGGCAGATTATCCCTGCCACACTTGCCCAAGACGGAGCGGCGAAGCATGCAGACTCGGAATACAGGCATTACCTGAGCCTGAGTAACTTTACCACTGAGCCATCTAGCTTCTATTTATAATGGAATGGAACTTAGATATAATATTATATCTAGGTTTCATTCTATTATGATATAATATCTAGGTTCTATTCTATTATAAAAAGAACCTAGATGTAAAACATTTCATCTCTCGACGTACCTATATATTTATAATTAAGTATATTTATAATTGGAGAAAAATACCACACTCAACCTTTTATTTTTCTAAAACATATTATAGTTTTTTATACATGGTAGGAAATTAAAACGAATGAGAAATCTATTTACATCTTATGACATTCGGTAACCATCTCTAAAAGTTTATGATAGACTTTAATACTGGAGCAAATGTATTTTTCTTCAAATCCATCAATTTAAATACAAAAAGTACGAAAAACTATTTTAGGTTTAAAACTATTATCAATTATGGTATAGGAAGGCAAACGAACAGGCATGCTAGCTTTTAGATAGCTATCATCGCCGCCTATAGACATCCAGCAATGAGTAGGCATGGTTAAAAAAAGAATAAATCATGTTACCTGAAACAATGGCCGTGGTTCTATCAACAAATCATCCCTCTGATCTAGAGTTCCCCATCTGTATGCTAAAACATTGGAGTATCTGAAATAAAAAATAATAAGAGAATACAAAATCAAAGTAACACATAAATGGGTAGAAGTTTTTGTATATGGACTGTAGGTAATTGGCCTTCCTTACAAATGAGGGGTTTTGCCGTTATCTCCATATTTGGATTGTATGTATGTAAGTTGGGAATGTCGCAATGGTGGTTGAATTCGAAGATGTTAATGCTGGTAGCCTATTGGCTTTAACAGCTTTATCGTATTCAGGGCCCGCGGGCTGAAAGCCCGCGGGCAAGTAATATGAAAAATTAAAATAAAACAATGGTGGTACGGACATACTTTCAAAAATACACAATTGGTATCGAAAGAAAATATTTATCCGCCTTGGACAAGCCTGATAAGGTAATGTTTCTCCCCTTAATAATGAAGAGATCTGTGCCCAGCAGTGAGACATATATAGGCTGCGACAAAAACGCTAAATTATGTAATTAACTAAATAGTATTAATGTTTTCATTACAGACACGCTGTAGCAATAAACAACATTTTTATAGTATATACTTTATCAGAATACCTCTTCCAAGTTTCCAGATAAACGCAAGCCCACAAGACGTTAAAGAGTGAGAAAAGTACGTAAGCAATATCCTTCCAGTTATCGTTTGCCGTGCCCAACCAAATCTGAAACATAAAATGAGTTACAAAATATCCGGCTCGTAGGACCACTTTATTGTATAATAATATAAATTTACCCAAAATATAAACCCAACAACTGCAGGCACCGTTAATGACTGAGTGTAGTGTCCAAGCCAAGCGAAATACATTGCTATTTTTACACCGAAATATTCACTTATCTCATCTGAAAAAAAAAAACATAATCGAATCGATATACAAATCTTTTAAAAGAAGAAGAAACCACTTTGAATTACTACGTTGCATTCCGTACTTTGGTATCAACTACTCAGTAATGCGCTCCTTTCACAGCGATCACGTTTTGACGCAAGCGCTCCGTAGCGAGAGGGTTAAGAGACTTACCTAATGGCTGTGGAGAGAAGAGAGTTTTCACCCATTTTTTTCGCAGATTCTCAAGTGCCACTCTATCGTGAAGAGGAAACATGCTGGCTATAACACCTCTGCTGACACAAGCCGGAACTGGAAATTGTAATAAATAATTGTATTCGTCGATAGCCTTAACAGCAATTTGTGTATCCTACCTCGGTACAAATGGTATTCAACTTACATCGCATCGTCAACTTACATACTCATCACTCCCTTGCAAGCTCACCGGTTAAGGGTACTTTCGACCTGGCCTTTTCTAAAAACTTCGGCAATTTGATCAAGGTATGTTTTCCTTGGTCTTTCCCTACTGAATCTTCCATCCACATCCGCAACACAAATTCTTATTAACACTTAGCCGACCGAACGGGGAGATCTCCCCGTCATCAAATAAGTAGGTGCACGACCAAACGGGGAGATCTCCCCGTTGTGAAATAATAATTCCTTAGACATCGAACAGTTCAGTATGGCGCGCAGGGTCGACTAAGTGTTAACAGTCATCTTTCATCCATCCTCTCTGCCCAAACGATCTAAGCATCCCTATCTCAACTTTTGTCACTTATTCCATTATTCAAAGTTACCCCCCATATACTTCTTAATGCTCTCATTTCCACAACATTCAGTCTCCTTTCATGACTCTTCTGCCAAACCCAACTTTCAGTACCGTACATCACAGTCCGAACAGGCACTCCCCGATGAACCGCCAGTCGGGCCTTTTTAGACTTGGCTTGAATAAAAAAAAACCTAGGTACATTCTTAAACGAATCCTGGGACAGTGATTAAGAAATAAAAACCCGTATTGAATTCACTCTCGTTGCTTCTTCAAACAAGATAAAACTAGTTCTATGTAATCGGAACCTAAAACTTTCCGTGCGCATAATGCTCTGTTGCTACATTGGACTAATTGTTTTTTAGGGATATGATCTTGGAAGATTAAAGAAGGGCACAGAAAACGTGTAGAAGCGTTCGAAATTTGGCATATAGACTCCCGCTAGTTGTTAGCTGGGCTCAAAGATTGGCCAAAGGTTCTCTGATTGGTAAAACGGGGACGTGAACTTTTGCTGACCGTCAAAAATAGAAAAGTTTTCTCGTTTCAGTAAATGTCCCAGTTAAGCATAACTGGGGCATTTAATGAAATGAGCAGCATTTAAGGAAAATTCACGTGTAAAAGACGAGTTAATCAGAGAAAGAAGTGTTAGCTATACAAAATTTTACTTTAAAAAGAGAGAGTATTTATACCAAGTTGGCTGCCAACCTTTTATACAACTTCTTCTTTTCGTGTCAGCGATGGCAGCAGCATTCGCCTCAGTAAGATCTTTAAATGTACAGGAGTTAGGGCACAGTGAGCAGTAGAGCAGATGCTCCATAGACTTGGGACCCCACAATCACACCCCTCACATTGCACTGCGGTATAGTTCCATTTCCACATGTTGTCTGCAACAGCCCACCTGTGTACGGAGTCTGTTAAGAGATCTCCACGTATGCCGTTGCAGATCGTAGCCAGACGGAAGCTTTTTCTTGCTGACATACATCTTCTCTTTCTCTTGGAAAGTAACTAAAAGAAGAAACCGTAACTTACCAATGCTCTGTCCAGGACGCAGAGTAAGAGCAGGTTCTAAAGCGTGTTCGTCGCCTGGCTCAGCTCTTGCCGCTTCCAGCATGTGTTTTACCAACGCGCCACGCTCTTGGGAATTCAATAACTCTGCTGCTGACGACCCCTTTATAAACAAAAGGAAGATTTAGATATTTCTATATGTTTTTTGGGATTGGGATTGGGATGGGATAGGAGGGTAAACGAGCAAGCGTATCGCCTAATGGAAAGCAATCAGCGTCCATGGCTTTTAAAGTATGTGTTGGCTTGTTTTTTGCAGATGCCAATGTCGTATGCCGTATATTGTTGTTTTACCTCTACCATAAAAAACATTTAATTTTGATATCAGAAAATTAATTTATAAGTTTAAAATGTATGTTAGTTAAAGCCCGCACCGATGGCTTTTGGGCCATTTTTCGAGAACGAACAGCCGCGTTGCTTCACAGTATACGGGATAGTTCCAACTCTATAACGAAAACCGTTGTTGCTAGATTCAACTCGCACCTTATAAAATTGCTAAATCGGCTTTATTTGAATGAAATGTATCTGTATGATTTTTATATTGTATTGTATGTATTTTTAAGGTGTATATAATAATAACACAAAAATGTAAAATGTATTGAATCAAAAAAATATATCTGAAATAAAGATTATTATTATTAAAACATAATAGAGTAATAAACATATATAACCTTTTGGAAACAATGCATATCTCGAACTGTGAATTCTTTGTAACCGCCTCCAAACTCCGGTTTCAGAAGCTTGGGTAGGTGTATTTCTTCCGCTGTCTGTAGAAGTCTGTATGAATACAAATTAACAGTTGCCACAAATACAATAATATAAACATATAACTTAAGACTTGACTTCATGTTCAGAATGCATAAACTGGCGCCCTGAATGTCTCAGTGGTAAGCAGTCTCAAATTTCAAAGTCAAGGATAAAGATTAAAAAATTTGGATGTGGTAACAGTATCATGAAAAGCGTTGCTAATAAATGGGGTTGCCCCTTTTCAGATTTTTGGACGGGAGAATTAATTAATTTTGCTAGGTATGAAAGGTGAGAAATATTTCAGTGGTGTCTACATACACCACTGAAATATTTCTCACCAGAATCTCTGTAATTTTATTTTAAAAAAATGTGATAGGTATTTTATTTTATTAGTTTATTAAATAAAATACATTCATTTAGTACACATAATTTTGTTTTTTATTTTCTAAGAAATATGATGAATATGGATTTCATTCCATTTAGTCAAGTCCAGTCCAATCCCAAACTTTATTCAGGGCCCGACGAAATACCTTGTTCTTCAAAAGAACTGAGTGTTGAGAAATAGATTTTCTATAATTAGTACAACTTTGTATATTCCTGTATAGCACCTATTGAAACATCTGGCATGGTAGATTATGTTAACAGGTAAATCTACCTTTACAATCTTTATTAATATGATTATCTAATAAAGAAATAAAGATTCATTTATCAACAAGTACCGAATAGATACATCTATTTTGGGGTAAGACACTGACTAGACTTTTCCCGCCAACTTACATCAGCGACATTGTTATTTTATTGCATTTCATAATCTTATATTATTATAAGTTATATCTTTTAATAGTGGTAGTGTATTATATATTATAATTCAATTAAGGCGTATAAGTGATTTGAAATAAATGCGTGTAACGTGACTTTGTAAGTTTACTAAAACGGTGACTTTATAAGTTCATTTAAGGTTTTGGTAGAATAGCCACCATTTTGTCACGACGTAACGTGAAAAGCTGACAAGTTACATTTCAAGAGATTTGATATATTCAAGTACACTGGGAGACAAAGTCTCTAGGTTATTGAAAATGTTAAATGTATAAATAATGATTTTATTTAAAAAGATGACAGTTTCACCTCGTTGCAAAACTCACACATCGTCATCAGCAGTTATATAGAAGGCGGAACATTGCGACGAGGCGTGTTGCCTCACGCACACACGCAAACGGGGCCGGCTGCCTCGGAGTTTCTGGAGTAGCCACAACAGCATGCTATCTGGAAGACCTGAGTTGCAAGAAATATTCAACTAGTTAAAAAAAGGAGAAGCGTCATAGAACGCTTGGTAGATGTGAAACACTAAGGACGGCTCGGTCTCTAACGTATTCTCACGGCCACGTGTAAGAGACCCTTTATAGAGTCGAGTGGAGGAAAGCGGAGGCTGAATCAAGGCGACGTCTTGGTCTACGATTTCACTCCTATACCCTACGTTATCGTAGGGTATGGGAGTGAAATGATGAGACAATTCGGATCTACTCGTTAGTAACAATTCACTGAAACAAAATATGTTAGTTCTAAACATTATTAAAGATGCAACACTAGGACTTTGTAGAAGTGCTATAATATAATATGGACGAATCCATCTAAAGGTGCCACACTAGGTCTTTGTAGAAGTGCTATTATATGGACGAATCCATTTTATATATTAACGTTGTCAGGATACCATTTGAGCTAGACCGCAACCATATTAATAAAGATGCGGGTTTTTTCTTTATTACGGAATGAACACCGTTAATTAACGAATTGTAATACGTTTTTTTTTAATTTAAAGATGCCACACTAGGACTTTGTAGAAGTGCTATAATATGGACGAATCTATTTTATATATTAACGTTGTCAGGATACCATTTGAGCTAGACCGCAACCATGTTAATAAAGATGCAGTTTTTTTCTTTAAAACGGCATGAACACCGTTAATTGCCGAAGTGTAATACGTTTTTTTTTAATTTGTATCATTTTGAATGTATCAAACGTGCCTTATATAATGGAACAGTAAAAGGTCACTACATCATTCAAATAACTGTTCCATTATGTATCTTTCTGAGGCGCCTACTGCCAAGCGATGCTATGTAATTAATCAATCCCGTTTCGTCATCTGCTATATTGATTGCTCCTTGTTTAGTTGTACGAAGGGATGTTATTAATGAACGTCTCCTATACCTAATTAACAATATTCTATCAAGAGATACATATAAAATTCATGTACCTACATGTTATTTCCGACAACCGTTGGAGTAGATGGATATTGAAACAGAGACCGCGTCTTGGCAAAAATAGTGTAGGAAACTCCCCCAGCAAAATGAAGCGACGACAGTCACAGAGCGATTGGCATAAACTGAACGCATGGAGCGGAATATCGAGCTAGGTGGCACGCCTTAGGAGCAAGCTATGATTCATGGCTGAAAAGCTGACATACCTAATATGGAAACGAACGCAGAATGATCACTAAAGTTTTTATTTTAATATAATGTATTTTTTATGAAAAACAACCGCGTCCACAACACTAGAGGCACTGAAAGTTCGATTTTATTTTAAGAATTATGTGGGATGTTAAAGGAAAGAATAAGAGGAGTGGAATAGGACGAAGCGCATTAACTTAGACGTCGTCGTAGTCGTATCTTTAGAGAGAGAAATTGGTATTTCTTGGGATGAGATAGGCCAATATTTTACAGATGACAAATTGACCGCAGTATTATTTTTAAAGGCATCTACGTGATCAGCAAGAATAAATCTAGTATTTTTAATAAAAAAAAATCCTAAATAAAAACCAGATGGTGATATTATTGGTGGGAGGTTCTACTAACGATTTAATATCGTAGTTGGATTTTCCATACAATTGAAGTATTGACTTCAACCATGTTTCTTAATAAAAGCCGAATGGGACAATTTAAAAAGACTTCTATGCTATTGCTATTTAAATTTCTCATCTTCAGTAAGAAATAATAAAAAGAATAAAAGCGTAATAAACTGGTGTGCAAGCACTCTAATCTCGCAAAAAGTTCTACTACTTTAGTTCTAACGTTAGGAAGGCTTTTTGGCACGCTTCCTACTTAAAGTATTCCGACAACTTGACTCCACGAATGCCGCCGAGAGCAATGACCTTCGACCCGAAAAGGAAACGATTGCCAAGAGCCTGTAAATATGGCAGGCGCGTAAACTTGGACGATGTGATTTTTTTTCATCAACTTTATAATTATGTGTCCGCAAAAAAAAGCTATAAAAAGGTTTAATCACTCTCTCGTACTTTATTTCTATTTTATTCTTAATTACTCAAACTCATTATGATTTTACAACACAGAATTGATTCATGTTATATAATTTGTAAAATATAGATGTTTTTTACATACATGCGTGTAAAAAAGTTACAGGAAAAACGCACCATACTAGATCGTAACTCATGGTAAGGATGAAATTAAGCAATGGTCTGAAAACATTAATGGAGTATTGTGAACAAAGTGCAATCCAAGAGATAATGTTCTGTGGAACCTTCAGTGATATTTCAATGAAAAAAAGTTACGGGAAAATGCAGTAGCAATCTAGTGCCATTTATTATATATTAGTGTATTAGGGATAAACCTTAACATTACAACATACCTTTTGGAAATATGAGAACAACATCAGTTTGTTGAGTGGGCGTTGAATGGAGAAGTAATCGACGAGGGTGCATGAGATGGGCTCCTAGCTGGCCAGCCATCGGGAGGCGACGTCGTAGTTCTCGACCAGCTATAATGTAATAAAAGATGTAATCTATATGCCTTGCATTGAACATTGTTTTGCTTACCAATGCCATGTGGCAAAACATCAAAAATATTATCATGGATGATAAAACTGCAATATTGCAGTATGCAAACAATCAAAAAGTTGGGTAGTTGCATACTAATTTGTTGAACTGGAATTGCCACAGACATTACAATTTTATCAACTACCCACATACATAACAAAATAAAAAAATTGCAGGTAAGAGATATTTACATTATGCAGGAAAATTCTTTTTTGAACACACAAATAAAACATGCTAGTTAAACATAATATATGTAAGCAGCAAAATCAATTTTAAAAACTGTTGGTTAACAAATATAAAATAATACAATAATTTGGATTCTTTATGAGAGTCACCATTTACAAAGAAAGTTTGAATTGATTCAACTTAAAGAAAAAAATTTAAAATATGGAAAAAACCATTTATGTTTTATTTACCTTATTTTTTATACAAATTGTATCAGATAAAAATATGTGTTTATTAAAAAGTATTTATAAATACCATCATCATCATCAGTATATAGCCAAAAAGGCCACTCCTAGGTATACACCTAGTAAATAAATTTGAAATTCCATAAACAACAGCAAGTGAAGTGGATATAGTAGATTAGTTTTTAATACTTGGA
Organism: Baronia brevicornis; assembly: GCA_031353405.1. NCBI lineage: Eukaryota > Metazoa > Arthropoda > Insecta > Lepidoptera > Papilionidae > Baronia > Baronia brevicornis. Next base: position 422,879 of record JASFAT010000825.1, read on the forward strand.
GGCTTTTGTCTTGGTTCAGGATTTGTTAACGAAATCACATTTTACAGTGTTTAAAAGAAATACAATGGCTCTATTTTATATTGTGAATCAACACATGGCAAAGACAAACTTGAAATATTGAACTCTTATTAAGTTACACTTTACACTTTATTTATTATAGTAGTAAATACAATTCTTATAAAAAAACTTAAGATTCAGTAACAATTATACTCATTTTTATATTATACAATGGTAAGGTCTAGTCTATTAAAAATTTGTAAACGGAACGAAACTACAAGATTACTTCATAACAAAGTTGAAGGCCGAATTACTCATACCTTATAAATAGCTATTATAGTAGATTTATCAATTCAAATATTAGTTTAGGAATTGATTTACTTTTGTAAAAACAAAAAATATTTAGAATAATTTAAATAATAGGTTTAAACTTTCATTTTATAAGAAAATAAATATATAAAACGACAGTGAATTAAATAACTTGTATAAAAACCTACCGCTGTCTAATTTGTCTTTTGCAAATTCTGCAAAAGATTTATGTTCTTGCGGTGAAGAGTGTGAGCTGCTCTCACATTCTTCTTTTTCATGATTACCTATTCCCTCTTCTGTATCCATCATGATTACAGATAACACGTTCGGCGGCAAACAATAGGGCACTCTAAACTGAGTTCTTGAGTTTCTTACATCATCGATTACATTACAATAGCTCTTAAACTGTTGAACAATGAAATGCGTTATATTCACGAACTATAAATAAAATATATCGTGTTATTGATTCATGTTTACTTAAAAAAAATAGCAGAAAACATTTACTACTGCGTTAATCGCATTTAAATTTTAATGCGCCTTTACTGAAGACATTCAGCTGTCACAATTCAAAATTGATTTTTCGCCGCCATTAGATAAACTTATCAATGTTGCCAGTACATAAAATATCATATTATTTTCGCATTATTAAGCAATGTATATTTAAAGGCGCGAATAACGCAAAGTATCGATAATTATAGCTTGAGAAATCGAACATTGTTTATGCTTTTAACGTAAATTAATATTTAATATATTTACAATTTCATGTTTTTTTTTTTGCACAATTTGTGGAACAAAAAAGAAATTTCTACTTTTTAACCTTTGGGTTAAAGCGCAAGATGTTGTATACTAAGTAAGAATTAGTTATTTTATTAGTTTAATGAAAATAAATACATATATGCATGTAATACGAATATATTTGTATAATACAGTATATATTTGAATTTTGTAGTAAAATAGGATTTATGTTTGGATCAAGAAGCATCAATTAAACCAATCCATCACACGTAAAACGTGCATACATTTACTTTATATATTATACTATAATTACGTATTAGTTAGATAGCTCAGTAAAACCTTATACAAAAATTGAAATTTCTTATTGGCTACTTGTTCATATAAAAATCATAACTGTTATAATTATGCATAACTGTTGTATATATGCTAATCTTTATTAATAATGCCATAAATATATGATATGCCTTTAATATTAAAATTTCCATTATTTTATAACTACCACTCAGTAGAATATTGTGAATTGGGTAGCTATTTTTAAACACTTTTTCAAAATGGAGTGAAGTTTTTATCAACTGAGTTCTCACAGGCAACTTTAAACGAATAATTGTTAAGATAAATAAGGCATGTAATAACTCTATTTTAATGAACATATTGGAGACCTTATTTTTGCTTTAATTGTATTTTTCAAAATCATTATAATGAATATTAAATTCAGTTTCGAATAAGTTAAAAATATATTTTAATCTAATTATAATCATTATAATCTAAATGTTCTAAAAATGTAATACCAAACGTAGTAGACAAATTTAAAACGAGAAATTCATGTGAAATGAAAATTTTGTATTTTATGGCATAATACGTAGAATATTTTTTTTAAAGTTAAAAGGTTTCCTCTGGTAGACTTAAATCGATTCCTAGATTTTGATCAATCGATTGTGCACAACATTATCCTTAAATCTTAACTATTTAGTTTCGTTCCTTCGTTCGCTATTCGTTAATTTTCGCGATAGTACGATTGCCAATGGACGTATAAAATAACGTCGCGACTTTCTCTAATTATCATATTTATTGTATTCATAAAGAGAAAGAAGACCAAAGTAAAATATCATTGTGAAAAACATCTTTATCCTATGGTATGTATTGAAATTGATATTTGACCTTTCTTTGTTAGCGATAAAATTTTTGATTAATAATTAACATAATTTTTCTAAAAACCTAGTTGTATTCAATGAATTATGTGAAATTAGTTTTTCACTACCAAATTAGAAATAAATTGTGACATTAACCAGGTTTATTACGCAGTTTTTATTATTTTTCTTAGCCCACTTTCTTAACAACAGCTGTTACGTCGTCACACCTTACTTGAACAGCTGAGCAGATGTCGTTAATATTTTTTTAATGTATTCGATGGCTGAAATTTTATTATAATACTTATTAAAAGGTTTTTGAGTATAAAGTGTCATAACTAACATAGAATTTGCAAAATATGAAGAAACATTATCCTCCACAAGAAAATAGTTTTTAAATTAGATTTAATACTTTTTCAAAATTCAACCTTGAGCTTCATTGCTTTATATGTTAGTTGATAATTACTTATTATTTTTCTTTAATTACAATGTTTATATAAAAAGTAATGGAAGGTTTAAGTATTGTGGTTTCCAATAAAATACAAATCACAGGAATAAATATATGGAATAATGTGAATATTTTTTTAACCTGATGAGGAAATCAAACCTGAATCAAAAGTCAATACTTCACCACTGTTATACCATATCATAAACATAATTATATCTAGAAGTATGTCAGATATATTAAATCTGGTTGTATAACTATTCATTATGGCAGGTGTAAGGTAAGGGACTTGTGTCACATTATTTTTCAATTAGCAAAATTTTCAGTACATGATACAACATAGATTGCATATTTTTATTTTTGTATGCAGTACAAAGCTTTAATAATTAGCTATGTAATATTTTAATTGTAATTAAAGTTGGTTTTGGAAAGAGGTATGTTTTTAATTGATCTTGCATATTATATATTTCACATTGACAGCATTAAAAAGATCAATGATCTTTGCATGTTACTGAAATGCTTGGTAATTTTTAACTTTTGTAATGTCCAATGGAAGGTATGAACCCACAAACAACCTCATTTCTCACAATTGTAAGCTCACCTTTAACTATTTAAGGTTTTGCTGTATTATGTTGAGACCTTTATACTTTTATGATATTGAATGCCAACCATATTTATAATTGTAAAATTAACTTTCTACAAATTTCTCAAAGGGCATAGCCCATGTATATAAAGAGCATTTTATAGTATTCTATGTCTTTATGTCCTCATTGAATGACGATTTTGTGCAGGGTAATTGGTAGAAACTGGATATGTAAAAATTTTTATTTTTACATATCCAGTTCCTACCAATTTTTTCTCTTTTTAACTCAACCCTGACTATATTAATGTATTTTTCTAAGAGAGTTATGCAAAAGGTTTGGCCAGTTAGCATTCAGATAGCATTATCAAATACTCAGGCTATATAAAGTATACTATTGGTAAGATGTAATGTGGAACTTAGTTAATTTTCCTTTTATGAAAATGAACATACAAGTTACCTAAGAGTAAGAAACCACCATTGCTCACAGACATCTGTAAGTCTTAAGATATTGGAGAAGCACCTATTGGTGAGGATATGAACAATGGGAGATGAAGAAGGATTTAATTAGAGAAGGGAAATATGGTCTTTCTAAACTGATATGACATTGGCACCTTCAAAAAACAAGTCTACACATACCTAACAGGCTAGCAACGCTTCTGTGACACCTACAGTGTCGTTATCTATGGGCGGTGTTGATTGCTCCTATCCCATAAAAAATGGTTATATTGCTAGATCCCTGCACTCATGAAATGCTATAATACAAAACAGAAGAATACTACCACTTGTTGCCAATGTTGTGTGGTTATGTTACTTCCCTGGCCAGTTCATGCATGAAATTCATAATTTGTCATTGTGTTTAATAATATGTCATAAAAACGACGGCTTTGACTATTAAATAGACATTAAGGCGCGCCAATGAAATTGTTCGCTGTTTCTTTTAGTCTCAAAAATTTATTGTGACAGACGCGTGGGAACTCTGTGTACAAGTATTTTCGTCTATTACGAAAGATTACGGACGAATTACGTTGCATCCAAAATTCTTAATATAATATGCGTTACGTATTATATCGTATATGCAAAGCGAGCACGTGACTTCTGAGTCAAGTCTTATCGGTTCAAATCCCGGTCGGAACTAGAATATTTTTAAACTTAAAATTTTGTTTCCAGTTTCTGCATGTAATTTGTATATTTATACTGCGTTTAGATACTGTGTCTGAATTACTTAAACTCCTTACGTTTACCACTAAATATTATTAACTGAGAACCAGAGTGACCAATATAGGTCTTTCAATTAGCAACTGAAGGAAAGGAACTATCAGAGAATTAACAACCGTTTGAGTAGACGAGTGCTGGAGTGAAGACCGCGTCTCAGCAATCATACTGTGGTACGTCCTCGGCTTGATGGTGCGACGATCCGCACAGGGCGGCTGTCAGCGATTAGATGCATGTATTTGAAGATCGGGCTAGGTGGCGTACTTTGGGGGAGACCTAAACTCCAACACTGGACTTTCATGAGCTGCTGATGATGATGAAGAACACAAAAATTGTTAAGAGTATTTGAAAGCAAAAAAGCCTTTTGAAATTGCTGAAATGTAACTGTTTTTGTTAAATAAAATAAAGAACAAAACAAAAAAACAGCCGACCATGGGTGGCTTTGACACGCCAGATCTTTTGCCTTGCTATTCCATGAAACAAAAACACGAAAGCGACCAAGTTATTTTCATTGCTATCCAAAGTTCCCTCTAATTTTCAAAAGTTGCGCAACCGTTTTTGTTTTCTGCGCAAAATCGGCTTCTTGACACCCCTCCACTTGCACACTTTTAAATACGTTCTGAACAAGTTCACTCCCGTATACTATTGTACCGCGCAGACAGCTATAAAGTTAGAGGGAACATTGGTGTTGTCATGTTCTTTTGATCTTCAATGTCACATAAATTGTAATTTAACATTTTGTCAGCAGATGTTGATGGGCTGGGGTAGCCTACCGCTGCTTCCACTGAGGTGTGTACTGGAACACCTCAGCACGGAGGATGCATTGGCCGCGACCTCCGTCTGTCGCCATTGGCGCAGTGCCCTTTTGCTATTCGAAGGACGCAAGTAAGTGTCCACGCTATATTAATAATAACTAAAAACTTTTATCTTATATCTCTGTCCCCATAAATTGTTCTCCTCCGTCAGAATTGTACAAATTTAGTTTATTGTGAATTTTCCGTCAGCCCAACGTTTGACTGACAGATTTGCTATTCGAAGGACGCAAGTAAGTGTTCAGGCTATAATAATAACTAAAAAATTTTACCTCAAATCTTTGCCTTAATAATTTGTCTTCCTCCGTCAGAATTGTAAACATTTATTTCGTTTATTGTGTATTGTTCCATCAACCCAATGTTTGACAGAGAATGCCCAATAAATAATAACTAAATCACCGCTATGTGGCATGTTGATTCCACTGTTAGTGTTGTACCTATAGTACTCTCTGTCAATGGACTTATTCGTATAAAATTTGGACAACCATCTGCCCAAGTTAAGTTTTGGTAATTAATAATAATAAACATGATTTATAATAACGATAATCATTTGTTTCTTTACACATGAAATATATTGTAATTAAGTTTTACATAAACAGAAAGTTAGAGGGATTACAATAACTGCCTGTATTTATGTACAGTGGGCTCCAAACTAGTTAGGTAAGTGGGTTAATAATATAAAATTCAAAAAGCAGCCTAATTTGCACGGTTAGGATTGTGAGAATGTTTCACCTGGTGGTATATCCCGCCACGAAGGAATAATAATTCAAATAATAAAAGATTTTATAGTGTTTGTTTTAATATTAATAATATTGGTATTCCGGTCCAACGTTATATTCGTCCTGCTAAACGGGTGTGAGACGTGGAAGGTCACTAAGAAAATCACTGCAGCATTCTCGCCATTCACTGGCCCGAGAAAATAACTAACGAAGAACTGTTGAGACGCTGCAACGAAATACCCATCAGCTTGAAGATCAAGCATCGCATGTGGAGCTGTGTATCGGCCACTCGCTCCGCCGGGAGCCCAATCATATCCCTAAACAAGCCCTCCAAGGAAAAAAGGAAACGTGGCCGCCCCAAGCAAACATGGCGACGTACGGTGATAACAGAAGCGGGTAGCAGGCGATGATATGTATGCAGTAGCGTAGCTATTGTAGAGCCAGGTGGTGCAGTGCATCAAGGCCCCGAAGTTTTGAAGGATCCCTAACCAACGCTTTGAAAAGAGCGGAGCAGCCAGCGCCCGAAGCTAGAAGACCCGAGCCCGCTCACAACAATTTTTTTTATGATTTTAAATGAACATCAATCACAGAATTCCTGAATTAAGACTTACACATGCGCCGAGCGTCCTTGATAAGTATGTGCTATTTATTATCGGTTTTTGGTAATTTGGTTGAGTACATCCGTAACTGAAAAAAAGCTTTATAGATCTCATTCATATAATAATTATTTTATATATGCGTTCTTATTTATTTATTCCCATTTTCCATAGAGATTCTACCCGTCATAGAGACGACGTATGATCCGATTCTTATCTCTATCTATAAGTTTGAACGCCAAGATAAATTCAAGCTATGTGGAAAGAAGGCGTGAGGGTTCGATTCTTTCTATATGCACCAGGGCTCTTACCCACCTAGCGACGCCACTATGTATGTATGTTATTTATAAACTTAATTAGTCGCCTTGGTCATACCGTCTATGTTTCCATGCGATATGTACCGGTTTATCTGATTATATCGCGTCAGCATGCGAAAGTAGACGTATAAGACGTCAGAGAGACATTACGTACGTACATATAAACGCACTTCCCACGGCCTTGACTTAAACCTTGCATTAATGTAAGTCGCTTACTCGATTAGCTTTTGTACATTTGCTTCACGTCATTTAATGAGTATAGAATGATGCACGCGTGCTTATCTGTATGTATTTTTGATTAAAATTTTGTCATATTACTAGTGAGAATAAAATATAGTATGCGGAATAGAACCTATGATGTTAGATCCTATCCTACCCAATAATCATTTGAGGTACCACATACTGCAGCTGAAGTTTAATTGTACCCTACTCATTAATCATTTAGAGTTACTTTCGACTTACATAAAAAACAAGATACAACAGTATTGCTGGGTTTGCACTGCGAAAGAATAATGAACGATTGTTATTGGCGGAATAATTTAAATACATGTTATATAATAATAATATATTCATTAATAATTAGAATCCTAATAATAAGCGCATCCAGATTATTTAACTATTTTTATTCGTTCAGCCCTTTCTGCTATATTCTTTGTTTGTCCAAATAATGCTATAAAATTTAGCTATTGTAAGTCACAGTCCGCACGCATTCCGCTTCGCTCAAATTGGAAACCCGGCTTAATGTTTCCAATCGACCAGTAAATTTTTAGAAGCGTCAGTTGCATTGTTATATATTTAACTATAGGTAGGTATGTATGATTGCCGGCGCGAATCTTGTACTTTGAACGTCTGAATTGAATAAGCCTTATTTCTCGAGTTGTTATATTGAAAAATTAAAAACCATACTTTTGTATGGTTTTTAATAAGAGTAAAAACAAATATTGTAGTAGCTGGCATACGAGGTGCTAATCGACTCGTACATGACAGTAACTGGTATAATTAGGTCACACGGTACAATAGCAGCGCTGCAGTAACTGAGTAAGCTAGCTCGAATGCTATTGGATATTTGGATAGCTCACACTGTGTAACTAGACCATAGTTAATCCTACATGACACACTAAGGAAAAAATATGCTACGTTTTTACCGAAATTTCATTCCACGCACCACCACTTTGTGGAACCAAGCTGCTTTCAGCGATATTTCCGAACCGATATGACATTGGAACCTTAATGACGATGATGATAACCGTTCAGAAGGTCGGCAACGCATTTGTGATGCTTATCGTATTACAGATGGTTATGGGCGGCGTTGATTGCTTTCCATCACGTGACAAGCTAGCTCGTTTGCCTCTCTATCCCAAAAAAAATATAGCCCCGTTTTATGCCGGAAACCACATAGCGGAATGTGTGGTATTGAATTGATAATTAATTTTCTATCCGTTAAACTACGCAGTAAAAATCTCATGACCTAAATACGAGACACAGTCATATTGTTATGTGGTTTATCAGCGAGTTTAAATGTCTAACTTCTCAGAATCACTCGCAGTATCCTTATCAATGTCGCCGACAAAGCTTACGTATGCTTGTTAGTACGAAATACGAGCTTCGAACAATGAAGCTTACATAAACACAGTTCAAACACACAAATTCAGTTACAACGTAACTTTAAACTGATATTTAATACAACGTATGTTGCATGGCAAGGGTGTACATGCCATTTTTGTTTTTTTTTTGTTATTTCACAAACAGCATACATTCATAAAATTACGCCTGTCTCCCTGTAGGCAGAGACCACAGATCTCTATCCGCTACGATCCCGGCCCACCTTCCTTGCTTCCCTCACACTCATCCAATATTTCATCCATCTTTCCTCTCACATTCATCGTACCGAAACGATTCTCTGTTCCACTACGATGAATGTGGTCTATTCACCAAGAGAGTAAACAATAAAAACCAAATATGATAATAATCAAAATAAGACTCGACGAGATGGAGAATAAGAGACGTTCGTGGTGTGTGGTTTTCCCACAACATTGTGCTGAACTAGTTTCTTTTTTACTAGTGCTATATATACCAATCTTCTTCTTCTTTAATCTTATTACTGATGATCGTGGTTACTAGAATCCCTTAAACGGACAATTTGTGTCCATTGGTTCCGGCCCAAAGTAGTCGTCACCACTTACTAAAATTTAGAGGAGTATGTAAGATTTGTTCAGAGGCCAAGATCCAGATTCCTCGCTCTCGTGGGAATCAGGACGTGACGGGTGGCGAACCACTTCGCCGTTATTTTTTCAACAAATTAGGTATATTAAAATTCGTATAAGTGCCCCTGGCCACACATCCATTGGCACGGCAGACCGTGGATTGGTGGAGAGGAAGGGAAAAAGATAGAGAAGAAGGGAAATGCGGATTGGGGGGGGGGGTTACCCGACTCTGAATAAATATTAATAAATACACATACATATATTTATTCCGATGCGGGGATCGAACCCGCGATCATTGACTCTGCGGGCGGGGGGCCCCGCCACTGAGCTAATCGGTCGTCGATACGAAATATAGTTTATTCCATTTTACTAATATCGTGTAAGTAAACATCTTATAACGGGCAAACACTTCAGTTTTATTTATTGATGCAGTGAAGTCAACGCGGCCATTGTTATTCTCGACATTGTATATTTTACCTTAACATTGTTTACGTCTATCCTCGGAGTCTCACGTAGGCAACTTCGGTGACGAACATATTCAACATCGTATTATATTTATTCGACAATCATTTTTCAATCAACGCTCGAATTTAACTAGAGCTTTTTCTGTAATAACTCTGAAGTGGCAAGAAAAAAGAAACACATCCTCTATGAATTTAATCATCACCATCATCCGGCAGTCCACTGCTGGACATAGGCATCCCCCATGAAGCGCCACCTAGCCCGATCTTCGGCTTCACTCATCCAGTTTCTGCCAACCGCCCTTCTGAGATCGTCGCACCATCTAGCCGAGGGGCGTCCCAGACTACGTTTACCGAGACGCGGTCTCCACTCCAGCACTCGTTTGCTCTAACGATTGTCGGATCTCCAACAAACGTGTCCAGCCCATTGCCACTTTAGTTTGCTAATTCGCAAGGCTAACGGTGACTTTAGTTCTCTGGCGGATTTGTTCATTCCAAATCATATCTACCAGAGAAACTACGAGCATAACTCTCTCCATAGCTCTGTGAGCGACTCTGAGCTTGTGTGAAGCAGACGGACTGTTAATGTCCTATAAATTTAATAAACATATACAATCACGCCTGTTTTCCGTAGGGGTAGGCAGAGACCACAGACCTCCGTCTGCTAGGATCCCGGCACACTTTCTTTGCTTCATCCACACTTATTACTCTGTATACTAGCTCGTCGGTTAAAAGTACGAGCCTTTTTTGAATAAAGAACGGATTTTTTTTTATAAAAATTTAGACAGTAAAAGTACCTTTGAAGGCTTCAAAGAAAACAAAAAGCATGTGCGAAAAGCACCCAAATAATTCTATTTAGAAGAGTCAAACACAAGCTTGAAAAAGATTTGCTTTTTAATTCATAATTTTACATTTTTTAAAGAGTTTAATACGTTATTATTCTGAAAAAAAAAGTGGCAGCCCTATTGGGAATCTTAGATATGTTTTTATTACTTAGATAGACACTGCATATGTATTCGTATTCGCGGACATTGTCGCCTCATAATTCACCTATAGGAAGATATTGGATGACTATTCTATGACGAGAACACAGTAAAATTTTAAATATTTTATTTTATACTTTGAAGAAATTTACCTTGCGAATGTGGATGGAAGGGCGGGAAGAGGAAGACCACGAAAAACATACCTTGACCAAATCGGTGAACTTTTTAAGAAAGGCCAGGTCAAGAGTACCCTCAACCGGCGGGCTTGCATGAGGAGAATAATGAGTGTGGAGGAAGCAAGGGAAGTATGCCGAGATCGTAACAGATGGAGATCCGTGGTCTCTGCCTACCCCTACGGGAGACAGGCGTGACGATGTTATGTTTTATACTTTGAAAAGAAACAGTTATAAAAATTGCAATTCTTTGAAGACAATAGTTTTGTGATCAAAAAAAAAATAAGAGATCGACTTTTAAAAATTGATTGCTACTTTGGAAATCTGTATAAATAATGTTACAGGCACATGGCTTATCACACCATCTATTATGTTATTATTGCCCCATGCGGATCGTGTAATGGTCATACACGGTGTGTCTAATCATATAACGTCATAGAGATAACGTGCAGCAGTACTAATAAAGAAACTTATTGGTTACCAATTAAAAAATGTATTTCTTTCTTTCTTATATCACCTAAACCATTCTCAATATACAGCAGTGTTGTAAATAATAGATAGTAGTCTCTTTAAAAGTTTATTACTTGGAAGGTATAAGCAAGACTCTTACTATTATAATAGAAGAAGGGGCTTATTTAGTTTCAGTCCACGACCACATCCAACGGCTTTTCTCGGCTGATTGCCTATCACTGCCACTGGGTAATTTCATCCCAGCGGTGCTTAGTCATTCATTATACCTTCGGTGGTGGAAATGATTGTAATTTGCTAATACTTTGGTGACCGTGATGGGCCATTGAAAATCACAATGTTATTATAGACATTTTTTTTATGATACTTATGGGATGAAATTGGACGGAGCATAGTAGGTCCCTCTAGACTGGCCCGTGCTGAGATGTACTGATTCGATAGAATAAGCAAACTGAAACATCGATATACGGTAACTTAGATTCTCTGGCGGACTTCTTTAATCATGTGATACCGTAATACGAACACATTTTGATATTTTTAATATTAAGATAATACATCTTAATATTTAATTAACTAATTTAATTAAATATTAACTAAAGCTATATATTTGGCAGTCAGAAAATCACATGTATTGTGTTTTATTTGTATAATACATTTAAAGATGATTTACTAACCTCTTTACTAGATGTTATAATATGACCATTCTGTGTCTTCTGTATGAATGTAATGTCAGTCGAGGCGATATTATGTTTATGTCATATATGTTTCTTTTTACGACTGCCTCTGTTCTTTGTGCCAAATAAATAAATGAACAAATAAATATCCACCAATGAAACTCCGAACATAACCCTGTTTTTGAAGTATACGGACCATAAATAACTTCTTTCCACGCACCACCAGTTTGTGGAACCAGCTACCCTCGGCGGTCTTTCCGAACCGATACGACATTGGAACCTTCAAAAAACAAGCCCATACATACCTAAAAGGCCGGCAACGTTTCCGCGTCGCGGTTGTCCATGGGCGGCGTTGATTGCTTTCCATCAGGAGACACGCTTGCTCGTTTGCCCTCCTATCCCATAAAAAAAATGACCATGTTACGGTATCGTAAAACTGTAGTATAATAAATAAGTGGTACTAATATACAATTTGTTTCAGAGAAACGCTGAAGCTGAGGACGAAACACCTCGACGAGAGCTTGTTCGTGACGCGGCTTTTCAGGAAACACGCTAGAAGGCTGCACATCTATGTGGACAGTAACAAAGAAGGACTTAAGGAATTTATCAAATGCGTATTGCCACAGTGAGCTGATTTAGATTTTACTATATGAAAACTATTAACTGCTAAACGTATGTTGAAGTTACTGCTTTTGGAAAAAATGGTCGCAGGTTCCACCATATAGGATAGGATAGATATATTTATGTCCTACAGGTTTTTATCCGCCCAGGACAAACGTAATGAGTTAATGTCCATTCTTCAAGAAATCAGGACGCTCCATAGTTAGGTTTACTAAATGGGATGTATCTGGGCTCTAATAAAACCCAACCTATATGCTTCGTTTTCTTTCCTCATACTCTTTCTACCTCTGCCCTATACTGAGCATTGGGACATACATTTAAGGGTTCTACAAAAAATGTATTTAATAATACAGTTGTTTTATTATTTATAAAATAAATATGTAGTACCACTCGAAGCTGACATTTGTGATGTAGTATCTCGATGCAGAATTAAGGCCACTTCAAATACGTTGCTTAGCTTAGAGTATGGATCTCAAGTAGAAATTAGCATACTCATATTCTTAAGGCCGTCAATGCATCTGTCATGCTTCTAGTATTGCAGATCTCTAAGGCCGGCGTTAATTGCTTTCCATCAAATGATACGCTTGCTCATTTGCCTCTCTATCCCATAAAAAAGAATAATGTGAGGGGATGAAGATTATAATAGGAGAGAAAGAGGGAAGTTACGGAAGGAGAAGAAGGAAATATGGGGGAATTAATGGTGTCTCCGGATCCCTACACTCTTCGTATTAAATGCGGTACAATAAAATGGTTCCACTTACGTTGTACTTTCAGTTTCGGTCTATTCTTGTTACTATGGCTCTACCACTATTAAATAGGAACTTTATTGGTTCCTTTGAAGTTGTCGCTATATTCCAATTGGATAGGACATTTCGTGTCTAATTTTATAATATGCGTTGGTGTTACTGAAACCTTGATAATCGATACGCCCGTTGTTGTGGAACCGCACAAGTATTATGTAACAAAGAGAATACGGTTACAATGGTGGCAACACAAACACAGATAAATAACGCAGTATGCAGTATTGCCAAACGTACACGTGTACTATCTGTATGTGTCCAATACAGTCATGAAAAAAACTTTAAAACAAGTAATATTAAAAAGTTTAAAGTTACTACTGAGGTCAACAAAGAAAAAATATTATGGTTACTATTTATTAAATAATTATATATCAATATGTATAGAGTAATTTCTTTCTCCCCAATTTAAAACTAAAATTAATTAATGAATTAATATTTGAAAAAGCTCCATTAACATCGAGTGTCACCCACTACATATTTTTTTATATATTTATATATTCACGCCTATCCCTCGCAGGGGTTGGCAGAGACCACAGAGCTCCCATCCGCTACCATTATCGCAGCGAAATGGCTCTCCATTAGTCGCTTTTCGCCCTCGTGAGAATCAGGACGTGACGGGTGGCGAATCACGTCGCTGTCGTTTTCAACAAATTAGGTATATTAAATTCGTCTTAGTGAATCCCATGAGCCGCAAGGGAGGATGGAGGTTAGCCCCAGTAGTGCCGTGCATGCTGAAGTAAGGCATCATAGTACCCGGGGAGCCCGATTCCGGGACGGTCGGCACGCATATGACTAAGCTCGCCTCTAGCCACGCATCCATTGGCACGGCAGACCGTGGATTGGCGGAGAGGAAGGGAAAGGATAGAGAAGAAAGGAAAGGGCAGGAAAGGAAATGCGGATTGGGGGGGTTACCAGACTGAATAAATATTTATAAATCCATACATATATTTATTCCGATGCGAGGATCGAACCCGCGACCATTGACTCCGTGGACGGAGGGCGCCGCCAGTATTTTATTATCGATTTCGACTCGAAAATTTTTAGAAGATGTATAAATATGAGAAGAGTGTAAACTAATAGTAGGAGTGGAAAAAACAGTAGTTTCGGATACACACAGAATTCTTATTCGTTTTTCGAACATGAAATGTTGTTTCGGACTTGTATGCAGAAGATGTAAATAAAATTATTGTTATTTGTATCGTTTATTGTGGTTGACCTTAAACAAATAAATTCTTTTAACTTTAAAAAAATATACGGCACTATTTTTTCTTCTGGGTTCGCTTCCGGGTCAAAAAGATCAGACGGAACATTTGTGACGGTTGAGTAACCGACCTTCATCGATAACGGACCAAGGTTGTAATCAACAATTCTTAACCACAAGATATATTAAAAACAAAGTGAATAATAGGAAGGGACATTGTGGATATAAAATGTTATAAATTATGTGGACAGGCAAAACCTTTACTTAGCTAAGATCCACGACAAGCAATCAATAACAGAAAATTAATAATGTGTGTTTTCCTGCTGGATGAAGGGGATATACTTGGAACTTCAATGTTTATTTTGTAGTTTTTTATATGGAATAGGATACAAACTTTTCGAGGTACGTGATGGTTAGTAATCACTGTCGCCTATTGAAATCTGCAACACCCAGGGCACAGTAGCAACTTTACCCACCTGTAATGTAAGGTATGAATAATGTTAGAGGAATAGAGTAGTAATGGGAGAGGGAGGAAGGAAGTTGGGTCACCCAGCACGCACCGTACGAAACGCGGATACGTAAAAATATACTACCACTTGGTGCCGATATTTTGTGAAAGTGGGATACTCTTCCGGTCGGTTGCACACTCGTCTGATGATAGCACGATTAACTCTACCACTATTAAATTTTGCTTATTTAATAATTATTTTATTTTATTTTTAACACAAGTAATATAAAAAAAATTGAAGTCAATTCCAACTTTTATATCCTGCTAAATATCTTATATTAGAGGAATTTTTTCTCCCATATAAAACTTATCCGCCAATCCACGGTCTGCCGTGCCAATGGATGCGTGGCTAGGGGCGAGCCTAGTCGTAAGCGTGCCGATCGTCCCGGGGTCGGGCTCCCCCAGGAACTATGGTGCCTTACCTCAGCATGCAGGGCTCTGCTGGGGCTGACCTCCATCCTCCCTTGCGGCTCGTGGGATTCACTAAAGACGAATTTAATATACCTAATTTGTCGAAAATGACGGCGACGTGGTTCGCCACCCGTCACGTCCTGATTCTCACGAGGGCGAAAAGCGACCAATGACGAGCCGTTTCGCTGCGATGAATGGCAGCGAATGGAGCTCTGTGGTCTCTGCCAACCCCTGCGGGGGATAGGCGTGAAATTATAAAAAAAAAAAATATAAAACTAAACTGTATTAATACAAAGTGTCATCCACTACAAGTTTAAAAAAAATATTTCAATACTTGAGCGGATGAATAATACGTAATTTATTAATTTAAACAAGATATATAAATAAATTAATATAAGGAAACTAATAGTAGGGACTGAAAAATTAGCAATTTTTTCAACATTATCACAATTTTTCTTTCACACTACGAAATTCGTTTGTTCGAGCAATCCTTGGTCGAATAAGCTATTGCCGATTGTGTGGAAAGAATTATAGTCTTTTTTCAATAGGGTCTTTTATAAAAATAATCCTCAAACATTCTATAAACACAATATAAAATCGATGGTTACCTTAAGAGAACAGTCTTTAAAAGTTACTTAATGAAAAACTTGACAGTTTCAGAGCTCTAAAAGGTTTCTTACTTTCAAATTAACTTGTTTCCATTACAGTGATTACTGTAAATTTAGTCGTAACCTTTTGCTTTTTCATTTTATACTTGTCTTTTTGTGAAAAAAAAATAATTATCGTACGTCCTATTACATCGTACGGCTTCTGGCTGTCTTCAAAACAATATGGACGTTTTGATTCCAATCTGAATTCTTAGGAGTACAAACAAGTTGATATAACTACATTTGTGTGTACATACATAAATTTAGTACATTTGAATGCTTAAGTGGCAAATGTACGAGGGAAAGCCGATTAAATTTCTTTGTGCAACAAGGGTACAACGTTTAGTGTATACTGAGTAAGGATAGTTCTATATTTAGTATCACATATAGACTTTGTTTTCAATATGCCTTCATCATCACCCTGTGGCAGACTATTGCTCTTGGACATAGACCTCTTCCAAGGCGTGACATTCGGTTTCGTCCAGCCGCACTGCGTACATCATCACTCCATTTAGTCAGGGGCGTCCCACACTGCGTTTGCCAACAACGCGGTCTCCATTGTTTTCCAACAAACGTAAACAGTCCATTGCAACTTCAATTTGCTTACTAGCTTTGTTTCTCGGGCAGATTTCTTCATTCCCAATCATATGTTCTAAAGAAACATCGAGCGTAGCCTTCTTCGTAGCTCTTTTAGGAAGAATTCTAACAATATTTTAAACTATCTTCTTCTAAGAGTGCCTCTCTGATTTGCGAAGGTTGGCAGCCAATTCAACACAACTTTCCTCCTCCTTAGCGAGGTGCAGCAGTTCTGGAGCACTCGCTATCCCGGTTCCATCCCTGATATTACGTGGCCAAGACATTCTTTTTCGACCAACTTGTCTTTTGTCAGCGATTTTTCCCATCATGATCAGTTGCAGCAACTTGTACCTGTCATGTCTTAAACTATATATTAGAATTTTTGTTAATCATTCAAGTTAAGCTAATAATGGTTGAGCTAAGAAAGTGCTGTGGCTCACTTCAATAGTACAGTGTTAGAATCGAACTCATGACCTTAGATCAGTAACGCAATTCTTCCAATCGAGCAATTGCTGCCAATGTTTGGATGTTGCTTTTATACTTAACTTCTATTTTCTGTGGTTTCAGATACTTCGACTCACACAACCTACACGAAATAATGTTCATAGGGCCTAGCTACCTGCAACTGAATGACCACGCGCCGGTTGTCAAGTTAAAGCGGTAAGTTCATATTGTAATTATATTTTTTTTATATATTCACGCCTATCTCCCGCAGGAGTTGGCAGGGACCACAGAGCTCCATCCGCTACAATTCATCGCAGCGAAATGACTCTCCATTAGACGCTTTTCGCCCTCGTGAGAATCAGGAAGTGACGGGTGGCGAACCACGTCGTGTGACGAAAAAGTGACTTTTCGGTTGTCTTCCGTAGAGTCTACTATACCTGAAGATGCCTCGTGTTGGGGCGAAACACGTGTCGTGTACAAGATGGAAAAGTGATAGTGTGTGTTTGGCGTTGTGTATAGTGGTTGGTGGGTGGAGAGTTGATGGCCGATTTTCGGTAAGTTTTTGGTTTAAAGTTCCAAATAATCCACTAAACCCAACGGAAAAACACACATTATTAATTTTCTGTTGTTGTTTTGCTTGTCGCGGATCTTAGCTAAGTAAAACTTTTGACTGTCCATATATGGACGGTAAACTTTATCACATATGTGTAGTATTTTCCTTTTGACGGCATATTGTTGAAGTTATTCTGGCTTTTACGGTTATGCGGCCTCTTCTGGAATAAGCCGTCCGTTCTAAATAAATATTATCTGGACGCGTGGCGATCCAGTATGGTGTGTTTCTCTTGAAACTTATTTCAACGCATTACCACTGTGTAACTAGCTATCAGCGGAATTACTTAATCGATACGACATCAAAACCGTCAAAACATAAGCCTACAGATTTCTGAACAGCCGATAACGTTTCCACAATGCCTATGGTGTTGCAGATATCTATGGGTGGCGTTGAATGCTTTCCATTGGGTGACACACTGCCCATTTTCCTTCATATCCCATAAAAAAAATACTAAATACAATTTTGTTATACTTTTGTTTACAGAAAAGTAATGGAGAGCCTGATCTTCAAACACCTACACTGTTTGCAGAAACTAGCATTCATGGGCTGCGAAATGACAACTGTAAGGAGCTTAGAGGAAGAGCTATGCATGGTATGGGTAAAGCATTCACTTTTTATTTGTATTTCAATCATCATCAGCAGCTAACAATACATAGTACATAAATATAGTATAATATAGTTTTCATCATAAGACAAACACACACGAACACACATACATATTCACACCCACATACATGCATAAACACACTAGCATAAATATCAAGATTTTAACAATAGAACGGCCATTGTTTTGATTCATAATTGACATATATATCCTCAGTTAATAATATACAATGTCTTAGTTTATAATCTAGTTAAGTTACGTTTAATTAGTATGTTATAATAAAATCATAAATTTGCATATTTTATAGTACACGAATAATATAATATATTGGGAATGGCAATGTGCTTCAATACAGTAATAAATAATAATAATTTAATGTGTATTCATGTGTGTTATTGCATAGGGAGGTAATTTATTCTATCTATCCAATATCGCCATGGCTCCTCAAATCGGAGGCTTATCTATTTTTAAACAGGATTCTCCTCTTGCGGGTGAGAATGTCGGACTTCATATGTATCAAAAACATTAATTTTTTTTTTCTTCTTTCCTTCAGAACAAACAACTTGAACAATATTCGCGGCCACTATCTTTCAACAGCGTGCCATCACCCGCCGACGCGATCCTATCGCAGTGCAACTCTTCTCTTATGCCATTTTCTTCGTTGCAGGTAAAATTTATTTTAAGTTAGATAGTGGTATGGCCTAATTATATGCTTCCACGGGGCCAAGCGGTGCGGCTGCTGTACTGTGTATAGTAGTACAATTATAAAAACAGTGAGTCATCCACCTGGTACGTTTGGGAGTTTGTACCTGTTTACAATCGTCCCGCGGCCGCTTCATATAATGCGCAAAGGGGCGGAGTCGCGGCCGCTTCATATAATGCGCAAAGCGGCCGCTGTTTTTCGCGGCCGGACCTCGCGCGCTTCACCTATTTAGGCACTAAGAGCCATGCCAGCGCTAAAAGGCTGAGTTGACCGGGGAAGTACGACACTTTCCTCAAATATCCGTGTACCACTACAGCTTTTATAATATTAGTTTTGAATTGGGGACCATGCAATAGTTTATCATATACCTGTACAAAAAAAACATGCTTTCGCTATAATTATCAATATTTTCTATACTCTATACATTTTTCTTAATCTTTCTAGCTCACACATTATCTGCGAAAACTATCTGTTCGCTCAATTTTTAACAAGCATTTTTCTCTCTCTCTCTTTCGCAAAAGTATTCCGTAGTTATATCCGGTACATATCTTTTCTTCTACTTCTTCTAAGAGTGCCTCTCCGACTTGCGAATACGAAGGTTGGCAGCCCATTCAGCACAACTCTCCTCCTTCGCGAGGTGCAGCATTTCTGGAGCACTCGCTATCCCAGCCACTCCCTGATATTACGTAGGCAAGACTTCATTCTCCGACTAACTTGTCTTTTAAACATTTTTATTTTCTATTTATATATATATTTAATTTAATAATAATTCTTTATATGCAATAAATTGGTGATTGACATTATTTTTAATTAACACATGAGCACTCTCCAATTTAGCCATGACAAGAAAGGCATGCAAAAAAGTTGTATAATTTAATTACTTTTAAGATACTATTATCATTGAAATCACAGGTGATCGATCTGTTACACGGGCGATTGCGTTTACAATTATACACCATATTATAAAAACAATATATTTTTTTTGGCAAAACAAAACTTCCAACCTAAACAGATTATAATACTAATTAATACAATTAGAACAGAAAAAGGCCTTTGTGTTATAATCATTACTGTTAATTAGCCATTCGTATTATCTTATTTTTTTAATAAACTTGTGTTTAATTGGTTTAATTTATGACGTATGTTGTTGTAGATGCGTATACACATAAACAGGCAACTTTTCATATATTTACTCAGTCTGGAGTTGTCATACAATGTCCTTAGATATCTTATATTTTATAGCACATCACAGTGGATTATAGGCAAATCAGCACCGCTGCGCTAGAGACGCTCTCCCAATTACCGATGTTCGTGCAGTTGTCGCTTAATATCACCAATCGGAGGGAGCCTATTCTTCCAGTCGACTGGTACCACCTGCGGACTTGCTATCCCAACGGACTTGACGTCGCCATTAATATTGTAAGTAACTTCGTAACCAATCAAAAACAAATTTGTTGTTTTTGATTGGTTTAATGAAATAGAAGTCTTTCGGTGACCAAGCTTACCTACTTACCACTACACGCTTTCACTTTTCTGACCCCTTTCTCCCACTTTCTCCGCTCCTTCTCTTTCTCCTCTTCCCTTTCTTTTCAGCTTCTCGTTCTCACCCTTCTTCTACTTTCCTCCCTTCCTTTTTTCATTTTAATAGGCTCAAAGTTGATCTTTGATCATCAAAGGTGGGGAATTATTATATGGAAGCGATAGTCAAACAAGTGAAGTGAGTCACCTGAAAACAGACGAAGTCAATCTTCGCCCAAGAACATAAACAATACTAAGAGCACTGCAAATATGCGGCTTTGGGGTTGGGCAAGTTAGGGTTACATGTGAATAATAGGAGAGGAAGAAGGAAGCAATCGGAGAGCAAAAAAGAAAAGAAGGGGAAAGGAATTGGGCCTAAATTAGATTAGCAAGACTCCTAAAATTTGAGGGAGAGATGTCCAAAAATGGAACGTTACAGCTTGTTGATAATTATGACTTCAGTTATATATTAAAAA
>JASFAT010003894.1:0-17713 GCA_031353405.1 Baronia brevicornis
CGAAAATGTATGAAAATATAGTCTTATTTCTCAGTATATATTTTGAACAGCAACAAAAATTCATTCATTCATTCATTCATTTGAATTAATGGCTTTCAGTAGCGCCAAAATAGCACGGACAAAAATTTATGTATTTCATATTATCAAATGTCAGTTTGACACTTCTCATACTCATGTTGTTTTATTTTTATAGCCTCAAATATCTTAGCGTTATTTGCACATTTAACTTAACACGATGACAAAAATTTCTGTGGATCCTGTTTATACGTCGGTTGCATGTAATAGGACTCCAGAAATAGCTGACTGGAATACAGAAGGTGTTATATGTTTTGGTGCTACAAATGCTGTAGTTATATACAATTATGTACGTTGTTTACATATTCTTTAATTAATAGAAATAGTGTTTACATATTCTTTAGTTTAGTAGAGATAGAAGAAGCGTTATACTCTTTGGGTTAGTAAATAAAGTGGCAAAATGCTAGTCACTTTGTCGAAGAACCAAGCAATGCTAGAGTACATGAGTACTAGACGGGATATCACATCTTAACAAACGTAGTGTGGGACACTTCCCTGCCTAATGAACCCAAGATCAGGGCCTCAGAAGAAAAACCGCTACCACAGCCTAGACATTTTATTATTTAAATATGATACCAATTATTATTAAGATTTATTTAACGACACGAATAAGTGACACCGGGCTATTGATAAATAATTCCATTTGTTAAAATGGGTTGATAAATATTTCTTCTCATATGTCACATATATATATGTAACGCTGGTAGTGAAAGGGTTAATTTTAAAAAATATATTTGACCCATTTAATAATACAATATTTACAAATTTACAGAAGCAAAAAGGCAGAGACCCTTTAACTGTACTCAGCCATCATAAAGCCAGAGTTAATTCTGTTAAATGGTTGGAAAAGCCTGATGGTACTTGCACTGAGTTGGTCTCCTGCTCCGTTGATAAAACTGCCGCTGTGTGGACTCTGTCTGATGGAAAATGGAAGGTAACAAGTACATTAACAGGCCACGGTGGTGGTGTTACATGTATCCATGGTATTTACACAAAGGATGATGACTTAATTATATATACAGGGTCGATTGACTCCACTGTTAGGGTATGGGAAAGATGTAATGGTAAGTACTAATTAGCTTCTTTGTTCTCTATATTTTTATTTTATAATTGGATTTCAAGTCAAATTATTATTTAAACCTAAATGAACAATAATAATAAAATAATGATTATTTATGAAAATTTATTTAACACTTGATATAATAAAATGACTGTACTATAATAACATGAAAGATTCATACAGCAAATAGATCAAAAACAGTAAATTATGGTGTGCCCAGTACCTCAATATTACTTTATAAATTTTTCGCCCATAATTATAATACAATTAAATTTAATTTTGAGGTAGATAGTAGAATGGGCTGACTTTTACAAATAGAAGTCCCATTTTTATATATTACACACCAATAAAATGGGTAACATAATATTTTATTAGTGGATGTAAACACTGCAAAATACATAAGTATAAATATTGACACTGGTAACATGAACAGTGTTGGTAGGATAGTAGTGGTAGGCGAGGCAGGCGCACAGTTGATCACTTGCTCCATGCACATCCATCCGAGGAACGTCGGCTCCCACAAGAGCTCCTACTATCGCCGCCTATCCCCCGCGAAAGGCGATTGCCCCATTGAGTTGCTGCGCGAGTAGTGTGGTTCATCCCCGAGGCTCGATCCCACACCCCTGCACGGGGTGTGGATGTCCCCGTTTCATTTCAGTCGATCTCATTCTGCCGCGGAACTTTGTCGAGGAGAATATCCTCCGATTAGTATGTAATAAATTATCTTTAAAAAGATATCCTCTGGTCATTCCACCGTGAACCATGGCCGAGGAAGTACCCTCCGATCAGTATGTTGTGGAGAATTGACGAGATGAGTATCCTCCAATGAGTATGCAAGAGACTATCGTTCAGGAGATATCCTCTGAAACCTCTCTAAAATATAAGAGTTTTGCTGTCAAATTATTATATCTGATAGTAATTTGACAGCATGTGTTATAACTTTAAGATTTGCTAAATGTATTAGTGTTTGTGGTTTAAAAAAAACAGTTTTGGTCTAAATTCACAAAATAAGATATAATTAAGGATCATATTTAGACTAAATATTAAATTAAAAATGGTTTTTCTTTCAGGTGTCTTATCTCACATACATACAATAAACCTTAATTCAGGTCTCTGCCTTACACTAAAAGCTCATATTCTGCCAGCAGTTCATAAACCAATTTTATTTTGTGCTTTGGATGACCATAAAGTACATTTATATGCTGGAAAAGAATACCACAAAGTGCATATGCTTCTGGGGCATGAAGACTGGGTTAGAGGAATAGATGTATTAGATGTTGGTAAGTTTTAAAAAAAATACATTTCATATGATCATTATAAATATTAAATCTATAATGGTTAATTAAATACAAAACCTGCCTTGTTCTTAAAACAAAAGGGGGAAGATGAAACATGAATTTCTGTTACTTTGTATTGTTACAGTACTGTCCCTAAGGTTTTTATAACTGTATCAGAAAGATATGTACACAGGAGATCCGTAAGTTGGTGATGACTGTACAAAGAAGTCTGCTACTCAATCCTGAGACTCAACTGAGGCGATGGATGATGCATCACCACAGTAGGGGATGAATTAGTAGAAATCTAAGAGCCACTTAGGTGTGTTTGAAATATTGTCTTGGGTGCTATTAAGCTAGCAATACATGTTAGCAAAGTGTTGCCAAGCGAAGGCTGGTATTGGCAGCATATTTGCCTTGCCTTGCCATCACTCGGTATTGATTGTCTATTTGGCATAGCTTGTCACAACTTGCAGTCACTGGCGATTACTTGTTTCACTTTAGAGCAGTGTCAGTTTTTAGACATAAAAACAGTTGGCTGCAAACTTGACAAATGTCTACATAGTAGTACTTGTCTTGTATCAATTTGCCTACGCTTGGCCTAAGCTCGTCCAAAAAGTATTGCAGTCATGCACAATATGGTTGTCAAAATAATAAGCTAGTACTGAATAAAAGTGGTTGTCAGTAATGGGTCCCCTGTTCTACAAATGAGATTCCGTTCTCTGTTTGTACTTTACAAGTATTTGACAGAGAAAGCAGTAAACTCATTAGCTAATGCGAATTGTTGTAAAGGTCAACAATGCAAATATGTAAAATGAAAAAAATACATAATAAATATAAAACATAAATATATAGAAAGAAGAAAAAAAATAGTATTTGAGAAGAAGAAATAAAATTTGAGAAGATATCATTTATAATTGTATTTTTAAATTCATCAGTAGTTGTTGAAACTATGTCAGTATCGTTTATTTATTTATAGAGATTGATATTGTTTGATCATACATTTCAGTGGTATATCATTTGTACATCAACAGATGAGCGAACCGTTTTGGTCGCTACAGCATCACAAGACACCTACATTCGCTTATGGTGCATCCAGCTACATGTGGAACTAGAACCGACTGCTGAAATCAAAGTCGAGGAGAAATTGTTCAACGCACACGATAGGGACTGGTCGGTGAAACTTGACGCCGTCCTCGCTGGTCACGAAAGCTGGGTTTACGGAGTTCAGTGGCACCCTGCCCTGATCGATAAAGGTAAAATGCAGTACATATTGTTATGTGCTGGGGTTCATAGCAGATTTGTCAACATTCGTAGCGCAACTCAGTATTCGCAGTAAAATAACTTGTGTTTTCTTTTGTATGGGATAGGAAGGCAAACCAGCAGGTGTGTCACCTAATGGAAAGCAACCAATACCCGCCCATATACATCCGCAGCGCCATAGGTAGTGCGGAAGCGTTGCGGACCTTTAAGGAAAGTGTCATTATGGGAGTGGGAATGGGAGGGGGGAGAGTATTGGGCCTCTGGAACTCGGCCGCTCACCGTACGAAGCGCTGTAGCTAAGCTACCACTCAGGCGCAAGTTTTCTGCGGGAGTGTGGTACTTCCCCGGACGAGCCGGCCCATTCATGCTGCAGACAAATATTACGCCGTTCTTGACAAAGTATTCGTCTGCAGCGTGGCTCTACAACTATAAAAAGTTCGGAGTTTCTTTTGCCATGTCTTCTTCAATCAGAGGAACCTCATTACGAAATGGTAGTTAAGCTTTATCGATAACAGACTGGTGTTCGATTAATAAAATGTAATTTCTTATGTCAAAGTAAAGAATTTTGAATTTGATTTTAATATTTTCTTAGAAACGAACACGAAACACCCAGTCTACAAGCTGCTGTCTTCATCCCTGGATAAAACCCTGATTATTTGGGAGCCAGAAACATCGGAACACGGCGAAGGCGCATGGGTTGAAAGGGTCCGAGTGGGTGAGGTGGGGGGGAATGGTCTCGGCTTCTACGGCAGCCGTTTTGGTCCACACGGCAAATCATTCATGGGACACGGTTATAATGGCTCGTTTCATATTTGGAGTTTGAATGGAGTAAGTAAACACGAAATAATATTGTTTTTCTAATATCGAGCCCTCCAAGGAAGGTGTGTTGGGATCGTAGTGAATGGAGATCTGTGGTCTATGCATAACCCTACAGGGAGACAAGGGTGACTGTATGTATGTATGTATGTATGTATGTAAATACATATTCTTTTTTCAATAAACAAATAGTCGAAATGACTTGCTGGCCAATCTAGTGTTAATAATGATTCGAGAAATATCAAGAACGTTGGCATCGTGTAAAAATCTCTATAAATTATTTCTATAGAAGGGTAGAATCGAGAATAGCAATGTATTTTTTTTTTTTTATAATATATAGGCTTGTCACGTGATGGAAAGTAATCAACGTCCCCGATGGACTTCCGCAGCGCCATAGACCTTTAAGGAAAGTGTCATTATGGGAGTGGGAATGGGAGGGGGAGGGGGGGAGGGTGTTGGGCCTCCGGAACTCGGCCGCTCACCGCACGGAGCGCGCCGTCCACCGGGCGAGCCGGCCCATTCACGCCACAGACAAATAATACGCCATCCTCGACAAAGTATTCGTGTGCAGCGTGGCTCTACCGCTAGAATGAAACTACATTTATACTGATGCAATGTCTTATTATTTTGTGTCAGCATACATAGCGTCCTAACATATAAATGTATTCAAAGCCACGTAATTCTAACAAATTGTATCATTATAAATTTTTATTTTTTTTCAATAAACGACTTGCTGGGCAATCTTGTGTTAAAAACGATTCTGGGAATGTCAAAAACGTTGGCATCGTGTAAAAATGTCTATAACTTATTTCTATAGGGCAGAATCGACACCCCCAAGGAATATTACGTCAACTTAGTCAAATATATAATAAAAATATGCCGTTTTAACTAATCATAATTGAAATACTCAACCTGAAAATTTTCAGTGCTAGGGCCACGCTGCAGACAAATACTTTGTCAAGAATGGCGTATTATTTGTCTGTAGCGGGAATGGGCCGGCTCGCCCGGAGAAGTACCACACTCCCGCAGAAAACCGGCGTCAAATTGGTAGCTTAGCTGCCGCACTTCGTCCGCTGACCGGTTCAGTTCCGGAGGCTCAACATCCTCCCCTCCCCTCCTCTCCCCAGCCCCTCCCCCTCTAATTCCCCTTTCCCTCCCCCACCCCTCTCCCATAATGACACTTTCCTTAAATGTCAGCAATGCTTCCGCACTGCCTATGACACTGCGAATGTCTATGGGTGGCGTTGATTGTTTTGCATCAGGTCACAAGCCTGCTTGTTTGCCTTCCTATACCATAAAAAAAATCATTAAAATAGCTTTAGTTATTTTAATGATATTTTTTTAAGCTCCTCCTGTAAACCTACAAATTTCTACATGGCCTAGTATTCTTTGACGGTATCGATATGCTGTATGTTCGTTTAAGGAAACAAAACATTGGGAGCCTCGTGTGGTTTGTGGCGGCCACTTTGGTGGAGTAGAGGACGTGGGTTGGGAGCCTGGCCGTGGGCGATATCTCGTAAGCGTGAGCCTAGACCAGACCACACGACTTCACGCACCGTGGACCACTGCTGACGGTATGTTTTTTTTATAGCAGAACAAGATTATTAATAGTCAGGCGTTGATTTGCGGAAATCAATAACTGTGTGGACAGTCCGAATTTTTACTTGGCTAAGCTCCGCGACAAGGAAACAAAAGCAGAGAAATAATAATGTGTTTTCTTTTACTGGAGGAAGTGGATTTAGAAAGAAAACCTTTACTTAACTAAAATCTACAAAACACTAAACAAAGAATATACATACATATAAAACAAAAAGAAATAAAAAATTAAAATTATAATAAAGATTGCATACAATAATACTATGTATAAAATTATAAGAAAAACATAACAAAAATACAAATCTACAAAAACAAAAATAATAATATTGTATAATCATAATAATATTGTATAATCAATTATGATTATACAATATTATTATGATTATACAATATTATTAGGATTATACAATATTATTATGATTATACAATATTATTATGATTATACAATATTATTATGATTATACAATATTATTATGATTATACAATATTATTATGATTATACAATATTATTAGGATTATACAATATTATTATGATTATACAATATTATTATGATTATTAAATATTCCCAAACATTCACCGTCACTCTTCCACAATGTACACGACACGTGTTTCGCCTCAACACGTGGCATCATCAGGTATAGCAGTAGACTCTACGGTAGACAACCGTTAAGTACGACAAGTCACTTAACGGTAGTCATCCGTAGAGATCCAAGTAAACATTCTGACTGTCCACATTTAGCAGAACAGGCAAAGGAGCATGCGAATCGCTGGCCATAGACATCCGCAACGCTGGAGGCGTCTTATATGCGTTGACTTTTGCAAACGCGTTCTGATTCCAACGAGGGCGAAAAGCGACTAACGGAGAGCCGTTTCGCTGTAATGAATGTGAGAGGAAGAATGGATGAATGGATGGATGAGTGTGGAGGAGGCGGAGAGGGTGTGATCGTAGCGGATGGAGCTCTGTGGTCTCTGCCCCCCCTACGGGGTATATTCGTCATCACTGAATAGCAGCAGGAATTTATTTACCAGGTTGTGGAGTGGAGTGGCATGAAATAGCTCGCCCCCAAGTTCACGGATACGATATGGCATCGTTGGCAATCGTCACGAGTACCACGTTCGCGTCTGCAGCCGAGGAGAAAGTTATCAGGGTGTTCCAAGCTCCGCATAACTTTCAGCACAACTTCAAAAATATTGTCGGTGAAGCGTTAGCAGAAGAAGAGATTGGAGGTTAGTCAAGTTTTCTTTTAATCTTCTCAGCTGACTGCTACCACGATACTCTATGTGGTAGAGCCAAGATACATGCGATTTTATACTAATTTTTTTTTGGGTATATTTTATCTGTACTATTATTTAATTGGCTAATTCGTCCAAGGAACCACACCCAGTAGAAAAACAGCTTGAACCGTAGCTTTATTTCACTTTGTACAGTTATCGATGAGAAATAGAAGCTGAACTCCGTTCCTCTTCCTTTGCTTTCCTTTTCCTCTTCTATTACTGCTCTCTTTGCCTTCCATTCTTTGTTCACTACCCATATATGACCCACTGCTGAGCACGGGCCTCTCAATTCCTGGAGGAACGGACGTTAACCCACCACGCTTGTCCAATGCGGATTGGCGGGGTTACCAGACACGGAATAAAAATCTGTAGGCAATATATATACTCGATTTTTTTTCCGATGCGGGGATCGAACCCGCGACCATTGATTCCGTAGGCGAGGGACCCTGACCCTGTCTTCCATTGTTCACATCTTATCCTAAGGGAGACAACACTACAGTGCCCACGTTGTAAATAAGTAATAAGGTAATGATGAATCACTGACTCTTAATGTTTTTTTAACCGCGATAAATACATTTTTTATCCCATAGGTCCAGAAGGTGCATCAGTCCCATCACTGGGTCTGTCCAACAAAGCAGTTTTCAACGGAGAGCAAGCTGTTCCAGGTGCCAATGACGATAGTGATGGATTCTTCGTGCCTGTCGAGTTGAATGGTGATAACCGTTTGGACTTTCATCTGCGCTTGTAATTTAATGATCAGCAAAATGATGGCGTACATGTAGACTGGATAGGTGACACGTCAAGACCAAAACCGCAACTAATAAAAAAAATTTAGTACAAACATATCTGGTAACCCCGCCAATCCGCATTGGACAAGAATGGTGGGTTAACGTCCGTTCCTCCAGAAATGGAGAGTCCCGTGCTCAGCAGTGGGACATATATGTGCCGTTAAAAATATATGCTACATTTCCCTATGCGATCTCTACTCCAAATCTTTATTTTGGCAATAAATGGCTTAAGGAGCCAATATCCCCAGATGCAAGTAATCGTGATGTTAACACCTGCTTTTGGACTTTAATCGCCTTAAGAGTCCCTCAATTACTGGGGTGCCGTAAGCCCCAGTTCTTGATAGGGTTGGTGGGATAATAACGCCGAACACCACGAGTTCATACAGCTGTATATATATTTTTTATTTTTTAAATATTCACTGCCTAACCCCGCAAGGGTTATCAGAGACCACAGAGTTCCATCCGCTACCATTCATCGCAGCGAAACGGTTCTCCATTGGTCGCTTCTCGCCCTCGTGAGAATCAGGACGTGACGGGTGGCGAACCATGTCGCCGTCATATTATAAACAAATTAGGTACCTATATTAAAATTCGTCATAGTGAATCCCACGAGCTGCACTAGGAAGAATGGAGGTCAGCCCCAGCAGAGCCCTGCATGCTGAGGTAAGGCACCATAGTACCCGGGGGACCCAGATCCCGGGACGGTCGGCACGCTTGCGACTAAGCTCGCCCTTAGCCACGTATCCATTGGCAGACCGTGGATTGGCGGAGAGGAAGGGAAAGGATAGAGAAGATCCTTTCTTCTCTTAAGGGCAGGAACGGAAATACGGATGGGGGGGGGGGTTACCAGACTCGGAATAAATATTTATAAATCGCGAATCGTAGCCGCGACCATTGACTCCGTGGGCCTCCCTCCCACTCCCGCCACTCGGTCGCCGATCGGTATACAGCTGTTTAAGAAAACCAATATTGGATACATATTGTGTTTCCAATGCGCAGAACCACCGACAGAGGAGACCTTAATGCAGAACACTCTTTGGCCGGAGGTGCACAAGCTATACGGGCATGGGTACGAGGTGTACTCGCTGGCAGCAAGTCCCGACGGCGACCTCTTGGCGTCCGCGTGCCGTTCCACCACAGCGGACCACGCCTCTGTGCTCCTATGGTGAGTCTTTCTATTAGAGATAGCCAGAGAGACACCCAACTGACCTCTTATATACAGATATTCCTCTTCACGTATAAAAAAATATATATATACAGATAAATTGAAAGTTAACAAGTAATGATTAATAGAGTCGAGCTTTACTTTGCGGAAATCCATTGCTATGTGGACAGTCAGAATTTTCAATTGGCTAATATCCGCGACAAGCAAACAGAAATAGAAAAATAAAAATCTGTATTTTTTACTGGAAGAAGTGGATTTCCAGGAAAGTTAAACTAAATCTTAACGAAAAATGGCCGTCAGCAACTTTCCACCTCCCTACATCTATCGCCAACACAAACACACACCACTACTCTGCCATAATGTACACTTAACGTGTTTCGCCTCAACACGAGGCATCATCAGGTATCTACGGAACACAACCGTTAAGTCACTCAAAAAACTGTATCAACATCAAGTGTCATCCATTACAAATTTAAAAAAAAATTATTTGTACTTGAGAGGATGGATAAAAAGTATTTTATTAACGATTGAAAATTCGAACAAGATATATGAAACATATATAGGAAGAGTGTGAACTAATAGTAGGAATTGAAAAATAAACGTTTGTTTTACAATTTTTTGAAACTTTTCTTTAATATATTCCTTGAATTGAA
The DNA here is from genome assembly GCA_031353405.1 of Baronia brevicornis. Taxonomy (NCBI): domain Eukaryota; kingdom Metazoa; phylum Arthropoda; class Insecta; order Lepidoptera; family Papilionidae; genus Baronia; species Baronia brevicornis. Next base: position 9,967 of record JASFAT010003894.1, read on the forward strand.
AATTATACATGAATATATGGCCGTATCAACATTGGAGTAACGTGACGCAAAGGAGCCAATGACCTCTTCAAATGTAAAGGATTCAATGACCACTTTAATAGTAAAGGATCGATGACCTCTTTAATAGTAAAGGAATCAATGACCTCTTTTAAACGAACACGAGTCAATAAACTACACAAAACTGCTGGTGTGATACATTGATATGTGTCCACATGCCACAGATTATCCATACGTTTGTAATTGTATGGAACAATATTTCTAATTTTCGTAAACATAAATCATATGTTAAAAATTATATTTTTATAAACTAAAACATTGCTTATGGGACGAATTACAAATGGGTAATTGTTAACACTGTGTGTAACAAATAGTCACTGTTTAAAACAATTGTTACAGGGAAACCAAAAACTGGCAACAAAAACAGAAGTTATTAAGTCACCAGCTGACAGTGACCCAGCTGGCGTTTTCCCCAGACAGTCAGCGGCTGCTCTCGGTCTCCAGGGACCGAAGGTGGACCCTGTTTCAACGGCAACAAGGCGCGAACTCGTTTGACATTATCGCTAGCACGGACAAAACCAACGGTGTCCACACGAGGATAATATGGTGCTGTGCTTGGTCAGCCGACAGTCTGGTGTTCGCTACTGGATCCAGAGATGGTAAAGTGAGTTGCATGATTACTTAACTTGCGTGTCCCGTTCATTTCTCTGAGGAGTCTCCATTTATAACAATAGATAAACCTTATTTATGACACCATTTTTGTACAATAATTAATTGCTGCTTAAAACATTAATAACATTACAATATACAAAAAACAATAATAATGTTGATCAAACGAGTGCCATAAAGTGGTTCTTGCTCAGCATATGATCGTGATCGCTCTATTGGAGCACCCGGCACTGGTTTTCAGCAAGAACCAACGTGATCAGATCGCGGACCACAGTGACGACATCAAATTGACACACATACAATATAATAAACTTTTATGTTTTTCAAGTTTTAAATGAGCATGATGTGTCCTTCAATCCGTTCGCCATATATCCAGACGCCCAATTTCCCCTTTATTCCCCCTCTTCCTCTCCCATTAAATCCTCCTTCCTCTCCCATTATCTCCTTAGCACATCCAAACGAATAAATAAATCACATTAGCTGTCCCACTTATTCGTATGCCAATCTCTTCCATAACAAAAATAATATTATAAATAAATGCCCGAGATCATCTCTAGGCAAAACGCGCAGAGACAATCACTAAGTAGGAACCAAATCATTGTTTTAAACATGGTAATAACATTACTTCTGGTATTTATATTATGTATATGTGTATATATTATATATGTTATGTATATGTGTATTACGGTGTATTAAATAAAATTAATACCATCATTTAATTATATTATGCAATCAATCGGGGACGTCCACACCCCGCGCAGAGGTGTGGGCTCGAGCCTCGGGGATGAACCCCACTGCTCGTGCAGCAACTCAGTGGGGCAACCGCTCTCCGGTCTTAGGTGCCGCCATTCCCAGCGGCTTTTGGGCGTCCTTTAACGACATCGCGTCGTCGAGATATGGCTGAACCTATTCCTACGTTGGGTCCGTCGCTGGCCCTCTTTTGTATGTATAGCCGAATATGAGAAATGACCGAATCGGCATGTCTCAGCGCGGGCCGGCCTAGTGAGACCTACTGTGCTCCATCCAATCTCACATCATCCGTTGAAAAAAAATAAAAAAATACGTTTCCCTTCCCAGATCACCGTCTCGATTTTGTGTATAAGATTTGGTAAAAATTCAGTCGACAAGAGATTCATACTAATTCCAATCGACGAAATATATGTATGTATTTATTTATGTATATTTATGTATTTATAGCCGATTAAAAAAATATCGAATCGTCATGTCTCAGCGCGGGCCGGCCTAGTGAGACCTACTGTGCTCCATCCAATCTCACCTCATCCGTTGAAAAATTAAAAAAAAAGTTTCCCTTTCCAGATATGTTTATGGCACAAGACCGATGAAGACAGTCAATCCTCGCTCCGGCGACACTCTCTGTTGGGCAAATGTTTGGAGCTGCCAAACTCTTCGGTGACAGCGCTCGCGTTCACGCCGCACTTCGCAGCGGACGTACGAGCGCTCGCTGCGGGCTTCGAATCGGGCGCCATCAGGATATACAGCGTGTCCGTTGATGGGTGGAGTTTGTTGCAAGAGTTGGACAATAGGTGAGGAAATGAGTAAAACTAAGTAGCAGATCTCACTGGCGGTAGAGCCACGCTGCACACGAATACTTTTTCAAGTATGGCATATTGTTTGTCTGTAGCATGAATGGGCCGGCTCGACCGGGGAAGTACCACACTCCCGCAGAAAACCGGCGTCTGAGTGGTAGCTTAGCTACCGCGCTTTGTACGGAGAGCGACTGAGTTCCTTCCCTATCCCCTCCTCCTTCCTCCCCCTCCCCTCCTCCTTCCTCCCCTCCTCATTCCTCCCCCTCCCCTCCTTCCTCCCCCTCCCATATTAACACTGTCCTTAGAGGTCGGCAACGCTTCCACACCGCCTATGGCGCTGTGGATGTCTATAAGCGGCGTCGATTGCTTTCCATCAGATGACATATCTGCTCGTTTGCCTTCCTATCCCATAAAAAAAAAGATATTGGCATACGTTCCCAACCTTTTATGGACTACCTTTACAAGGAAAAAAATGTTTATTTACGCCATAGTAATAAGATAAACATTTTAGACGGCTAGATAAAATGTTTTTTCATAAAAATAGAGGTATTTCATAACGACCTGATTCTGCCAACGAACACGCTGTATATATTTTTTTTTAATTATGTACAATTAATAGAAGACTTCCTGTTGTTGATTATTTGTTTAAAGTTTTCTCTATTTCATTCCAGCATGGCACACCATTTGACGGTGAGAAGGCTGACCTTTAATCCGAAACCACACAATACGAACAGGACGCTACTGGCGAGTTGTGGAAGCGACCATCTTGTGCGGATCTATGATGTTCATATAAGTTTGTAAAATAGTAAAATATATTCTTTGAAAAGTGTTAAGTGTTTTATTACTTTTCTTCAAACAAAAATCGAGACGTTCCAAAAGGCAAACGAGCGTGTCTTAAATTAAAAGCGATCATCACCATCCATAGACATTTGCAATACCATAAACATTGCTGAAGTGTTGCCGGCCTTTATAAGTTTCTTTGTTTGATGGCAATTAGTTATTACTTTTATGCCAGTGTCAAATAAAATATAATAACATTAAATATATTGAAGTGTACTAATCAGCTTATAACGTGACGTTTTGATAAAATGGTGGCTATTCTACCAAAACCTTTATGGACTTTTGCAGTCAACTTAAAAGTCACGATACACGCATTTATTTCATATCACTCCACTTATACGCCTTAAACGAACTATATTGTACGGTACGTCACCACAATTAAACGATATAACTTATAATGACATAAGATTATGAAAATGAAATATAAACAACTCCACTATTTTAGTTGGCGGGAAAATGACCATAGACATTTGAAAAAACCTTCTATGGACTTTTGCAGTAAAGTCAGAAATACCGCTTAACGTAGCTAGCTGGATCCAGAGTGGTGGAACGCAGAAAAAAGTATTGGGGAGAACGCATTGTACTGGATCGCCACTCATTCAGATGATACGGATGAAACTACGACTCCGAGCACTGGCTATAGTCCAAATAAAACATGCTAACAGATGAAGTATCTCTTCGCATTGTTAAAAAATCTAACTGTTCTGTGAGATGCTGTGCATAATGATTCAAACCATCCTGACTGTACTTTCCAAATTTTTTTTTATTTTATATATTCACGCCTATCCCCCGCAGGAGTTGGCAGAGACCACAGAGCTCCATTCTCTACCATTCATTGCAGCGAAACGGCTCTCCATTAGTAGCTTTTCGCCCTCGTGAGAATCAGGACGTGACGGGTGGCGAACCACGTCGCCGTCATTTTTCAACGAATTAGGTATATTAAATTCGTCTTAGTGAATCCCACGAGCCGCAAGGGAGGATGGAGGTCAGCCCCAGCAGAGCCCTGCATGCTGAGGTAAAGCACCATTGTACCCGGGGGAGCCCGATCCCGGGACGGTCGGCACGCTTTCGACTAGGCTCGCCCCTAACCACGCATCCATTGACACGGCAGACCATGGATTGGCGGAGAGGAAGGGAAAGGAAAGGGCAGGAAAGGAAATGCGGATTGGGGGGGTTAACAGACTCGGAATAAATATTTATAAATCCATATATATATTTATTCCGATGCGGGAATCGAACCCGCGATCATTGACTCCGTGGGCGGAGGGCCGCGCCACTGAGCCAATCGGTCGTCCTTTCCGACTAAAATAGAACGAGAAAAATAACTAATCCCTGCCAATTCTTCACTGCAGAAGTCCTTTCAAATAGATGTTAGTTTCTTGAAGTTCATACAGGTATTAAAAGGCTTAAATTGAATATTTTTTTTTTGACTTCGACGATGGTGGTACATTAAAAAAAAGAAATAAAATACAATTCGAATTTAATATTATATATTTAATAATATATTTAAAATATGACTAATTAACACTTGATTTATGGAACTAGTCAATTTTTAGGGCTGCTGATTTCATAAAAAAAAAAACAGATTTATAAGATTTTTTTATATTACATATTAGTTTTTAGTAAATCCACAATATTTCTATTTAAAATACTTCCAAAAGGACCGTTTATTATTTTTTTTTATTAAAAAAATTTTGTTATAGTTACTAGTACCCACAAATCTAGTGATAAAGACCGCATCGGTAAATGAATAGGTCACAATGGTATAAAACATATAACAATCTTATATAAATATTAAAAAAATATATATATTTTATACATTAACATGTTTATATTGTCAACAACTATTTATATGGAAGCACCGAAATAACTTCCCGACTTAATATTTAATTGATTTAAAAGTTCTCTTCGATACTATTTAATTTTTCTTTTTCTTATTTATATTTTGTGTCGGGGAATGTCTGAAGTTTGTTCTATTAATCAAAGTAAACAAATGTTAATCAAACATATGGAACATTTCAAATACTTCCAAAAGTTAAAAGAGGAAAAATATGTTGATTACTAAAGTATAGCAACACAATGTGAAACATTTGTATAGCAACACTGAGATAAAACAATCTATTTTTTGTTAAAAAACAATTTATATAGCTTTAACTTTATTGCTTTTAAGAATATCCTTTAAAATGTTGGCACTAGAATTTTTTTAAAGCATGTTTAGCTAAATCTAGGAAAAGCACGGATCAAAATTATATTTCTCGGGCCATGATGAACTTCTACGTCTCAATTTTTCAAATTCATAAACAATTAAATTTTTCAGTTTAATAGTCCAATACATATTTTTAAGTTTTAAAAAGAGATTAATGTTAGAAAAGTAATGTCTCTGTATTTTTCCAACTTATTCTCCCTTTAGATGTCCGATTTAACGTGCATTCATTTCAGTTACACACAAAATTATCTGACTGTTACTTCACACTTTCTATTTCGTTCTAATATTCATTTAATATATTTATAATTGATTAAAAAAAACATACAAATATTATAATCTCAAATACAACAATAATAATTTTAATATAGAATATAAATCTCACAACGTATAGTTAATTCACAAGATCAGTTGTACAATCTATGTAAATATTTCTTTTTTATTACGCATTTATAAATAAAAATATAATTCTTAAAGTTAAAAAAGTTATTTCAACTTATCTCAAAAGCGACTCTCCCGTTTTGTGACCATATCTATCGTTGTAAGTTTATCATGTTTATGATTTTAAAAAACTGTTCGAGTTTTTTTTTTATTATCATCAATTGGATTAAAGCCAATTGGCAATTAGACAACTTGCTAACGAGGTTAAATCGATATAGGACACTAGCGACATCTAGTAAGTTATTATGAAGTCACATAACACAAATACACGTGTGTATTCGGTTTATTTAAGAATTATTTTACATAATAAACTCATTTTAGAACTCAACGTACCTATATCTACACACAAAAACAATATTATAATGTAACTTTTGAATACAGGAGTATATATATTATAATATTATACAGACTTGACGGAATTTTGTGGCAACACTCTGTCAAGTGTCATAGTGACACAAAAAAAATCTCAATTTCTCCATAGCAATATAAGCTTATTTTAATTCACTATAAATATGATCACTATTTTAAAAAAAAAACAATTTTAGTACTTTAGGAGTGATAGAAAATACAAAATGTTTCCACCTTTGAACTTCATGAGTAATATAAAATATTATTTAATATCGGGAAGGTTTACCCATTGTCTACCCTCCAAAGTTGACAATTTCCGTAGGTATATGGTAGAGTATGTATGTGCCTATAAGTATATAAACATAAATATTCTTTGTTATCTCTTGTAGATAGATTGCATCCCATGCTCAAACAATATATTTGATAACACTATGGTTTTGAAATAATAAGTTTATTTTTTTTTGTATTTTCAGTTTTGTTGAATATTTTTTCTTCACACCTCCATTTTCAATCATTATTTTGCAAATATTTTATATATACACATACATTAATCCAATAAGATTTATTTTATTCGATGCTAATCGATAAATAGATTCACATCGATTCAACCTAAAAAGGATATAATGTTTTGTATCAAACATTAAATGCATACACATATCTAAAAGTATTTAATATCTATAAATTTTTGAGCTTATTTTCTTTTATACGCTCCTCACCTTCCTTCAAATAATAACAAAAAAGCCTCCACAATCCACAACAGAATGTTACGGATATCAGTGTATCACCCATATAAGATATCCGATATTATTTTCAAGTACAGCATTCATATTAATCGATGCTGAGGTTTAATGATGTGCCATAATCGCTTGGGCCAAGATTTCATGATTTCATTTCATTTCATTCAATAAGTCCTCTCTAAATTTATATATTTTTTTTATGAGATAGGAAGGCAAAGCCCTATTAGACACGTCAAAGGTAACTTTCTAATTTATCATGAAAATCATCGTTAGCTGATGTCAATTTCGATGAATGAGCAACAGCACTGGTTTTCAATCTACTTCCTTAATATAACCTATGACAGCTTTACTATATAATATATTCAATTGATAATTCAAGTTGTGATGTTCAGAAAATTCCTTATTAAGGCTTTACTAGCATTGCCTATGTAAAAGGCTTTTGTTTTTTTAATGTAGTACTTTTTGTGAATTTATTAAAACAATCTACCACATAGTAGATGGTAAAAGGTTTTCTTAAATTTTTGTCACTTCCCTGAATTCTTTCCGAGTTTTCTGTGAGTGATTAACATCGAAACAAATCAATAGACTGCATTCCGACTGTATCTCCAAAAATCATTTATTCTCCGCTAACCTTCAACCAATATCGGCTTCTTACTTTTCCTCTTCGTAAAGCTGGTAATGAAGCTTCTTATCTTACTCTTCTTCTTTAACTTTCCATCGCTGTTCTGGCTGACACTGCTAAGAGATTTGCTGTCGTCCCGTTCAGTCTTGTCTAGTTGACAGGAATCTAGACCTGAGAGGGAGGCACTCTTAGTGGGTACACTGGGTAGTTCCAAAAAGGGTGTTTTCTTTCTATAGCCATTAGTTAGGTTCCTTGATTCATTCACATTGTTCGTCACTTCTGTGATGTTAATGGATGAGTGGTTTGAATTTGTACCATTTAATCTGGAAAATAAAGTTTATTG